>NW_004624978.1:85587-150019 GCF_000247695.1 Heterocephalus glaber | reverse complement strand
TCTGATTTTTTTCAGTTCTTTATATATTCTAGATAGTAGTCCTTTGTCTGAGGTACAGCTGCTAAAATTTTTTTCCCAGATTCTGCGTTGTCTGTTAGCTCTGTTGGTGGTTTCTCTTGCAGTGCAGAAGCTTTCTAATAAGATGAGATCCCAGTTGTTGATACTTTGTGCAAGTTCCCATGCTACTGAGGATTTGTTCATAAAATCTTTTCCTCTGCCAATGTTTTCAAGAGTTCTACCTAACTTACCTTTTAGTAAGTTTAGTGTTTCTGTTTTAATATTTAGATCTTTAATCTACTTTGATTTTAGTTTAGTGTTTGGTGAAAGATAGAGGTCTAGTTTTAATCTTTGGCAGGTTGAAATCCAGTTTTTCCAACAACATTTATTAAAGAGGCTATCTTTCCTCCAGTGAGGATGGTTGGCTCCTTTGTCAAAGATGAGGTAGCTGAGTATGTCTGGAGTTGTTTCTGTATCTTCTAATCTATTCCCCTGATCCTCAGGTCAGTTTCTTTCCCAGTACCATGCTGTTTTTATCACAGTGGCTTTGTAGTATAGTTTCAAGTCAGAGATTGTAATACCCCCTGCCATGTCTCTGTTGCGTAGAATTGCTTTTGCTCTTCTAGGTTTCTTCTGGTTCTAAATGAATTTTTGGATTGTTTTCTCTAGTTCTGTGAAATATACTGTTGGGATTTCAATTGGGATTTCATTGAATGTGTATAACAGTTTTGGAAGTTTGGCCATTTTCACTCTAATGGTTTTTCGTACCCATGAGCAAGGAATGTCTTTCCATTTTCTTATATCCTCTTCGATCTCTTTTTTCAGAGCACTATAGTTTTCAGTGTAGAGGTCTTTTGTCTCTTTTGTTAGATTGATTCCTATAAATTTCATTTTTGTAGATGCTATTGTGAAAGGAATTGTTTCCTTAATTTCGCTCTCAGTGAGTCTGTTATTTGTATACAAGAAGGCTACTGATTTTTGAGTGTTTACCTTGATTCCAGCTACTCTACTGAATCTGTCAATTAAGTCTAGAAGTATTTTGGCAGAATTTTTTGGGTCTTCTATGTAGAGTATCATATCATCAGCAAATAATGACAGTTTAACTTCTTCTTTTCCTATTTTTATTCCTTTTATTTCTTTCTCTTGTCTAATAGCTGTGGCTTATGTGTCCAGAACTATATTGAACAGGAGTGGTGGTAGTTGACAGCCTTGTCTTGTTCCTGATTTTAGCATGAAGGTTTTCAGATTTTGACCATTTAGCATGATGTTGGCTGTTGGTTTTTCATAGATAGCTTTTATTAGCTCAAGATAAAGACCATCTATTCCAATTTTCTGTAGGATTTTTATCATGAATGGGTGTTGGATTTTGTCAAATGCTTTTTCTGCATCTATTGAGATGATCATGTTTTTTGTCCTTGACTCTATTGATATAGTGTATTACATTTATTGCATCCCTGGGATAAATCCGACTTGGTCAGGGTGTATGATCTTCTTGATGACCCTCTGTCTTCTGTTTGCCAGTATCTTATTGAGAACTTTTGCATCTATGTTCATTAGGGAGATTGGTCTGTAGTTCTCTTTTGGGGTTGGGTCTTTCCCTGGTTTTGGAATCAAAGTAACAGTTGCTTCCAGGAATGAATTTGGAAGTATTGCTTCCCTTTCAATTTCATTGAAGAGTTTAAAGAGTAGTGGCAATAGATCTTCTCTAAATGTTTTGTAGAATTCAGCAGTGAAGCCATCAGGACCTAGGCTTTTCTTTGTTGGTAAAGTTTTAATTACATTTTCAATTTCACTCATTGTAATTGGGGTGTTTATACTTTTTATATCTTCTTCATTCAACTTTGGTAATTCATATGTATCTAGGAATCTGTCCATTTCTTGTGTGGTTTCCATTTTATCAGAGTACAGGTTCTCGAAGTCGGTATTGATGATCCTATGGATTTCTGCTGGATCTGTTGTGACTTCACCTTTTGCATTCCTAATTACATGAATTTGAGCCTTTTCTTTCCTTTTTTTGATAAGGTTGGCTAAGGGTTTATCAATCTTATTTATTCTTTCAAAAAATCAACTCTTTGATTCATTGATTTTTTTGTATCATTCTCTTAATCTCCAGTGCATTGTTTTCTGCTCTGATCTTTATAATTTCCTGTCTTGTATGAGCTTTGGGTTTGTCTTGCTCTTCTTTTTCTAGAAGCTTAAGGTTCAGCATTAGGTTTTTTATTTGAGCTCGCTCTGTTTTCCTAATATGGGCATTCACTGCTATGAATTTCCCTTGTAGAACTGCCTTCATTGTTTCCCATAGGTTCCTGTATGTTGTATTGGCATTATCACTTAATTATGGCAACTGTCTAATTTCTTCTTTAATTTCCTCTGTGTCTCATTGGTTGTTCAGGGGGGTGTTATTCAATTTCCATGTGTTTGTGCAGTTCTTGCAGTTTCTTATGCTATTGATCTCCAGTTTAACTGCAGTATGATCTGGTAATATACAGGGGTAACTTCAGTTCTTTTACATTTACTTAGACATGTCCTATGAGCTAGCATGTGGTCTATTTTGGAGAATGACCTATGTGCAGCCAAAAAGAATATATATTCTGATTTCGCGGGGTAGAACACTCTGTAGACATCTATTAAGTCCTTTTCTTCAAAAGCTTGGTTCAGTTCTATTATTTCGTTTTTGAGTTTTTGTCTAGATGATCTGTCTATTTGTGACAGTGGGGTATTGAGGTCCCCCACTACAATTGTATTAATGCTTATTTGGTTTTTCATGTCCATTAATATTTGCTTTGTATAGTTGGAGGCATTTGTATTTGGTGCATATGTATTTACGATTGTCACTTCTTTCTCTTGGATTGTTCCCTTTACAATGATGTAACGGCCTTCTTTGTCTCTCTTAACTAGTTTTCATTTAAAATCTATTTTGTCTGTAAATAAGATAGCTACCCCCACTTTTTTCTGGGCTCCTGTCATGTGGAGAACTGTTTTCCATCCTTTTACTTTCAGTCTATGAATTTCTTTGTGAACTAAGTGGGTTTCTTGTATATAGCATATTGTTGGATTTTGCTTCTTAATCCATTCTGCCCTCTATTTCTTTTGATTGGTGAGTTGAGGCCATTAACATTGATGTTTATAACTGATATGTATTGGCTTATCCTCATTATATTATTTTCCTGTTGTTGGCTCTTTTATTTTCTATTTTCCACCCTCTCCCTTTAATTTCTTGCCTTGCCTGGTGGATTTGGTCTGTTGGGCCTCATGGAGTTGTGACCTTCATTTTGTTTTTCCAGGATTTTGTTTAGAATTGTTTGGAGTGCTGGTTTGGTATTCATGAAAATTCTCAGGTGTTCTTTGTCGTGGAAGTATCTTATTTCCCCATCAATTTTGAAAGATAGTTTTGCAGTATACGTCAGTCTAGGTTGGAGGTTGTGTTCTTTTAGGGCTTGAAGTACCTGACTCCAGGCTGTCCTGGACTTGAGGGTTTGTGTTGAAAAGTCTGCTGTGATTCTGATTTGCTTCCCTTTGTATGTGATTTGTTACTTTTCTCTAACTGCTTGTAGCATTTTGTTCTTCTGTTGGGTTTCAGGGATCTTGATTATTATATGTCTACGTGTAGATTTTTTAGATCATGGCTAGTTGGAGTCCTACATGCCTCACTCATATGTATGTCAAATTCTTTCACTCTGTTTGGGAAGTTTTCTGTCATTAATTCTGTGAACAATTTTTTTATGTCATTTGTACTTTCTCCTGATTTTTCATGGATTCCTATCAGTCATATTATTCTTCTTTGCATCATCTAGGAGCTGCTGGATCAATTTCTCATGGTCCCTTACTATTTTTAAGAGATCTCTCTTTTCATGGTCACTGACCACAATCCTGTCTTCTATATCCGATATTCTGTCTTCATTGTTCATTTGTTCATTCTGTTGTGAATGCTTTCAATAGAGTTTTTAATCTCCTGGATATCTGTTTGAATCTGTTTCATGGATTCCATTTCTTTCCTATATTGGGCATTCATGGTTTCCATTTCTTTCCTATGCTGGGCATTCATGGTTTCCATCATAGTCCTGAGCTCATTTATTTTTTTATCTGTTTCTGTTGTAGAGTCTCTAATCATGTCTTTCATTCTACTCACCATCTCTGTGGTTATCTGGGAAAGTATTTTTGGTTTGAATTTTTCTAGAGCTTCATTCGTCTGTTTTGTTACTTCTTGTGCCATCAGTGTAGGGTGTCCGTCCGGGTGATTGATTATCAGACTTTTCCACCTCATTTCCCCCAGAATTTGCATTTGGTTAGCTGGTAGTCTGATTTTGTGTCTTGCTTAGGTGTCTTCTCATTTTTATTTTTGTTGTTCATACTGTTTTTGGTTCAGTTCCTGGGTTGATACTTCAATATTGCTTATTGTAAGTATCTTTGTTGCTTGTATTTAGAACCTTTATGGAATGATTGTTTCTCACAAGTGTCTTCTAGATATATCTGGGCTTTAGGTTTTGAGTCTGTAATTACTCTTAGGCCATCACGTTTTCAGTATACCAGGAAGGACAACTGATTTGATCAATCACAACACATTAGCCCATGTGATACAATCAGCAACAACAATAGCATCAAGCACAGTTTAGAAAATGACAATTTGTAGTAGTTATTAATCTATTACTTCTAAACATGTTAAATATATCATAATCACGGACCAGCCCAAAATATGTCTATAGTGAATACTCTTCAGTATAGCAACTTTACCCTTTGGTACGGGGACTTAGAAGGAGTTGGGGAGGGAGGGATAGATAGGTATGATAGGGAAAGGTTAGATGTGAGGCCAGAGGGCAGAGGAAGATCACACAAACTCTAGGAATCTGTTGAAAAGAAGAGAAGACCAGAATGAAAGAACAAACACAAAAACAGAACAACCTAACAGCAAAAGGGAGGCTACAAACTGTATTCACTTTCCTTTAAAACTAATGACAATAAGGGCTGGGCATTTAGCTCAGTGGTTTTGCCGCCTGCTGCACAAGTGCAAGGACCTGAGTTCGATCCCTGGTACCAAAAAAACAAAACAAAACAAACAAACAAACAAACAAAAACAGATGACAATAGAGAGAAGGAAAAAGAAAAGAAAAAGTAAGAAAAAAAGAAATTTGAATTAGGACAGGAACAGGAATAAAAAAGGGAGAGAAATGAAGAACAAGGTGAGAGAGAGAGAACAAGAGAGAAAGAGGAAGAAAAGAAAAAAAAGAGAAAATAGGGGGAAAATTTGAAAAGAGAAAAGAATAGATACAAATTAGAAAAAATATTAAAAATAAAAAAAAAATTACTTTGAAGATAAAAAATAAAAATGAAGGTCCCCTTCAGGTTATGTCTCTGCTGTCACTATCGACAGCATGGACAGGAGTGTGCAGATCCAAGTCAATTAGTCTCAGCAAGCCAGCAGCTGCCCCCTGAGCTTCAGGCTGATTTCTGCCTGCAAGGCCCAAGTTGAGCTCCCTGAACTCCTGCAGGGTTGAGCTCTGCAAGGTTCTACCGCAGGTTCCAGCTGCACTTCCCTTGAAGATAGTCCAGGTTCCGATGGGAGGTGATGATCCCTCCAACTTACCAAGTACAGTGGTCTGGTGTGCCTTTATTGCAGATGTTTTCTTCACTTTCCCAGTGGGCATCAGTTTTCATCTAGGAGCCTCAGAGAGGCCCTCTTTCTCTTGTTCACTTCTGTTCTATCTTCTGGAGCTCAGATCAATGTCTTTTTTCTGACCCACTGACCCTCTGTGGTGTGGATCCAAGTGGTGGCTTGGCCCAGTGCCCAGAGGTGTGTGTGTGGGGTCTGCTTCTCTGTGCTGAAGGGGCGGGGCCACCGGACATCCCACGTGCTGCTCAGGACCTGTGCTCCTCTGCTTCAGCTACCCATTTTTTATTGGGTGTTTTGAGTGGTTGAATATTTTTGAGTTCTTTATATATTCTAAATGTTAATCATTTGTTTGAGGAGTAACTGTCAAAAATTTTTTTCCCATTCTGTAGGTTGTCTCTTTATTCCATTGGTTATTTGCTTTGCTGTGCAGAGTTTTTAAATTGAATATGATCACATTTGTTGATTCTCAGTATTATTTTGTGTGCAATTAGGGTTCTGTTCAGGAAGTCCTTGCTTATGCCTATGTCTTCAAGAGTTTTACTTGTTTTTCCAGGCATGGTGGTGCACACTTGTAATCCCACCACTTAGGAGGCTGAGGCAGGAGGATCACCATGAGTTTGAGGCCAGCCTGGGCTACATAGTGAGACCCTGTATCAAAAAAAAGAGTTTTACTTGTTTTATCTTCTAGAAAATTGTTTCTGTTTTAACATTTAGATCTTTCATCCATTTTGATTTTGGTTTAGTACATGGTGAGAGATATAGGTCTAGATTCAATCTTCTTCATATAAATAGTCAGTTTTCCTAGCACTATTTGTTAAAGATGCTGTCTTTCCTTTAGGGTAAGTTTTTGGCCCCTTTGTCAAACAGCAAATAGCTGAATATTGCTGAGATTGTTTCTGCATCCTTTATTCTGTTCCATTGATCTACATGTTTGTTTTTGTACCATTATTAATAACACTTGGTGGATTCACAGATAGATTCCAGGCTCTTGTGTATGCCAAGCAAAGAAACTGCAAGTGTGCGTCCAGTGGTAAAAGAAAAAGCAGCTACATTTATTGAAAATGACAGGAGAATGTGCTCAGAGAAAGCAAGAACTTAAAAGTGCTGTTGAGATGGCTGGGAAATAAAAAGCGCAGCACACAGATAAATCAAGCTTTTGGATTTTAAAAGATGTGCACTTCAGCCTGAGTGCCTCTCATTGGGTCTCTGGATATGACTGATAGGAATGATTGACAAGGGGCTGAGTTATCTCAGGGGTAACATAACAAGCACACGTGTCCCAGAGTTCACCTCATTAAATTGCATGCACGAGATGCTGTCCATATTTATGAATTTTAATGAGGTTTGAGTGGGGAAAAGGTTACTGAAGCTCAAGCCATGAGATCTGACAAGCATGTGCTCTGGCCTGGAGCTATAGAGATTTCCAGAGTCTTTGTTATTTTATTTTCTGCTTCTCTCAAAACAATGGAATGAGGATTGGAGTGTTGCCCAAATTCAAGTGGGTGTATGGAAGAGGTCTCCTAGCCCCCATTGTGCTACCTGTACTATTCCCCACTGAGAGACTTGGTCTCTGATCATTCTTAAAGAGTACAAAAAGAGGAAGGTCCATTTTCTATGCCTACTTCCTCCTGAACAGATGTGCCAGCCCTACCTACATGGAAATCAAGGAACTCTCACCCTATCTGATCTAAGAGATCAAGAGAGCCTTGTTCATGTTCCTCCTCCAAAGATTTCTTGATGAGCTGTGGACATGGAGGCAGGTTTTGATCCTGGGCTAGGGCCATCACTAATAGTTTAATGGCTGTCAAACATGAAGAAACAAATTTGAGTAGATTAAATATGTAAGGTGTAAATAATAAGATTACAGAAAGCATTAATAGAGTCCATGTCTAGGATAGTAACCAAGACCCCGATTCCAAGTGTGGTCAGCTACCTTCTGAGGTGTATCTTTCCCTATTTCAGACTGATTGACATAGGAACTACATTTTTCTTTTAGAGGCAAATATACTCCCTCTGTTTCAGTAGTTAGGAGATCTAGTCCCCTACAATGCTGTATGACCACCACTGCTAGTGAATCTATTTGATCTTGAAGGATGACAATACTCTAGACAACTTGGTTTAGGCCAGTGATGGCAGACCTTTTAGAGCTTTCAATGAGAACAAACAGCCCACTGTGGCATGTGTGCCATAGGTTTGCCACCACTGTCTGGGCTGTTTGTCAAGTTCTTTGGTAGCTGTTGATGATAGGAGAAGAGTGTGATTAGCTTTAAGGTTTTGTGTAAGTAATGATTGTTTATCATCTCTATGAGAGGTGGGTTTAAAATTATCCAGGAGGATCATAAGAGAAAGAGGAAAAAATCAAAAGAGGTCATGTTATAACTTGGGACAAGGACCTCAATTGTAGCAAATGAGAGAGTAACAAGACTATCTACATGGTTTACTTAAAGGGAACAAAACATTTTATTTACCTGGTTTAACAAGTTGATTTTTTCTGGAAAGAATCTTGAGGTTGTTTACTGGTTTGCAGGTGTATGAGGTTTTGGTCTCTCTTTTTCATTTTTTGGTGTCTCTGATGGGTTGGATTTTACCCTGGAGAGGTGAATGCAACTATCTTTCTTTCTTTTGGGGGGGGAGAGGTTTCCTTGAGACAGGGTCTTGCTATGTAGTCCAAGCTGGTCTTGAACTTGCAGCAATCCTCCTGCCTCAGTCTCACAAGGGCTGGGTGCATGACCAATTCAGCCACCTATTTCTTATACCTTAATGGCAGAAGGAGTGGTTAGAAGAGTTGTATAACTGCCTTTCCATTTGGGGGTAAGTTGGGACTGGGATCCGCCCTTTTTCCAGAAGGCTGCATGAGCATGTCAGACCAGAAAGGCATAGTTGGAGTCAGTGTATATATTGACCCTCTTCCCTGGCTAAGTTGGAAAGCCCAAGTGAGGCCAGTAAGTTCTGCCTTCTGTTTTTTTGTGGTTTTTTTTGTGGTACCGGGGATCGAACTCAGGACCTTGCACTTGCAAGGCAGGTAGCGGCACCACTGAGCTAAATCCCTGGCCCCAAGTTCTGCCTTTTGCACAGAAGTCCAAAGCGGGGAGGGAGTCCCCTTGCTTTAATGACCTGGGTAGGGCTGACTATGGCATAACCTGTCCTCTTAACACCATCTTTTATTAAACTGCTGCCATCAGTGAAACATGTGCTAGCTGTCTCTGTCAATGGCTGGTCCCTCAGATCAGGGTGGCTGACATAATTTTGGGCAATGGTTTGTTCACATTCATGTTCTACCTGTTGGTCAGTTGGGAGGAGGGTGAGTGAGTTTAGAAGGGTATAAGACTCAGGGCCGGGGATTTAGCTCAGTGGTTTCGATGCTTGCTGCTTAAGCGCAAGGACCTGAGTTCGATCCCTGGTACCAAAAAAAAAGAAGGGTATAAGACTAAAGAGAGACATCTGGGTTTTTTTCCAGTCATCCTCAAATGGCCCTTGAGTTCTAACAAAGCCTTAACCTGGTATGAAGTTAAAATTTAGAACTTTTGTTCCAAGGTTATTTTAGAAGCTTCCTGGACTAAGAGTACAGTAGTGGCTGTTGCTTGCAGGCAGCTAGGCCAGCCCCGTGTCATTCCATCTATTTGTTTGGAAAAGAAGGCAGCTGGTCAGTTTTTCTGGCCCAGATGCTGAGTTAGCAGTCCAGTGGCTACTCCCTGCTTTTCAGCCATGAAAAGAGAAAAATACTCAGTTAGGTCTGGGATTCTTAAAGCTGTGGCCTGAATCATAGCCCATTTTAAGGCCTTGAAGGCCTCTTGAGCAACTGTTGTCCGTTCGGTTTCTGGTCCTCAAGTTACCTCATATAGGAATTTGGCTGTTACTCCAAAATGGGGTATCCATATATAGCAGAAGCTCACCATTCCCAAGAAAGCCCTCAGCTGCTGTTTAGACCCCAGAAGATACAAATGGCAAATTGCCTCTTTTCTCCTTGTGGACAGTTGTCTTTGTCCTGGAGTTAAAATGTATTCCAGATATGTTACCTTTTGTTGAGAAATCTGGGCCTTATGTTGGGACACCTTGTAACCTCTTTTTGCTAGAAAATTGAGGATCTTAATGGAGTTTTTCATCAGATAACTACTTGGTGAGACTACAAATGAAGAGGTCATCTATGTACTGTAATAGGCCTCTTTTTTTAAAACTGTAGGTCTCCTAGGTCTTGAGCTAAGACTCATGCAAACAAGTAGGTATCTCTGAAACCCTGGGGCAAGACAGTCCAAGTATACTGTCAAAATCCTGTTTGGGGATCCTGCCATTCAAAGGCAAACAAGTATTGGGAGTTAGGATCCATAGGGATAAAAAAGAAAGCATCTTTGACATCAGGGACAGAGAATCAATTAGTATCTCCTGGGATCTGTGCTAAAAAGGTGTATGAGTCTGTCACTAATGGGTGAATACCAGGTACCACTGTTTGATTGATGGCTTTGGGATCTGTACAAGGCAATAATATCTTGATGGCTTGATTATTAGTAAAGTAGGCATATTGCATAGGGACTGACATGGTACCAACAACCCTGTAGACAAAAATTTATCAATAATGGGCTTTATCCCCTGTCCAGCACTTTTCTTAAGGTAATATTGTCTTCTGTGAGGGTACAGATTAGGGTCCTTCAGCTGAATGACTACTGGAGTGGCCTTGAGAGCCCTCCTTGGGTACCATCATACCACACTTGGGGATCAATTCCCAGCAGAGAAATTGGGCCCATGGGGTCAGTTGGCTGGGTCCCTAGCAACTAGGACATGGGTTTCCAGAAGTTTGAATGATAGAGTGGCCCCGAGTAGGAAGAGTGTATCTCTTCCAATTACTGGTAAGGGGCACTTTGGCATCACATAAAGGCAGCTTGGAAAAGGAAATCTTCCAACTGGCTGTTTAGAGTGGGGATAAAGAAAGCTGACTGGCTAACTCCTTTAATGCCCACAACAAGTTTAAAATGGGATGAAAGCTCACTCCAATAAGAAATTTGAATTGAATAAGATGCCGTGATATCACCAAAGGCTTGCCCATACATCCAGGTTCACGCAAGGCTCCTGCAAGGTAATGACGATGTCATTGTGTGGGGGCCATGCAGACCTCTTCAGGCACCATCATTCACTATTCAAGCATTCTTCCTGGGCACCATGGAGGTGGGTGACTTCATTCCTCTCTAGAAACAAAGGCATTCCCTCTTCCAATGTCAAGGGTCTTTTGTGTTTTGACAATCACAACAAGGGTTTAGTGGCTTTAGAGAGCACTCATTTGCCCAGTGCCCTAGTCGCTTGTACTTGAAGCATTCTGAACTGCTTCTATCTTTCTTTGAATTACGTTGGTTCCCCCTTAGCACTTCGGGCTTTATATCCATTAGGGCAAGCATGGCTTTAGCTTGCCTCTTTCTTATTCAATGTTTGTTTATCTTTTATTTTGTCATGATTATCAAAGACTGAATAAGCCATGCCAACCAATTGACTTATCCCAGCTTGTGGGTCCTGTAGAAGTTTCTGGAGCTTTCTCCTGATATATGGAGCTGACTGGGTAGTAAAATACTCTCCTAGGATAATGTGATCTTTCCTAGACTCTGAGTCTAAATTAGTGTATTTTTGGATTGCCTCTCCAAGCCAGAGTCGGAAAGCAGCTGGATTTTTATCAGAAACTTGACTGATAAACCATCAGCAAACTTTTTAGAGTCCCTAGAAAATTTATCCAGTTTTTCTTTGCATTGTAGAATATCCACTTGAGAAGACATTTAAACAGGGAGCCAGATGGGATGGATGGGGCATACCTCCAAATGGATTTTGTGGATAGGAGGAGTTTGGGGAGTCTAAACAGGCCATCCCTACATCAGTTTCCCACCTGTTTTGGGGGGCTTTACAGGACATCTCCTGAGTCTTTCAGCCCCAGGTTGTAATGACAAACATCTTTGCCCATTGTCCAAGTGGCCACCTAAATCTATACAGCTAGCATGCTGCCAACTGTATCCTGCAAAGAGAAACAATAACATCAGGCAGACTGGGCCCATGCCTCTCAGTCCCACAAGAAAGATTAAGAAAATGGCCTGGAGAGCTCTGTCCAAGGCCAAAGTGTCTTGTCCCCCCAGAAGCATGGGAAACCACGGCTGCTGAAAGCAAATTTCCATGCTGTAAGGACCAACAGCAAAAGAGTGTTCACACAAACACAACTCCAGTCAATGGGTAGGAGCCCTCCTGCCCCCCTGCAAAGGCCAAAGCTTCACATTCTGGTCATCTTTTACCGCAGGAGTCTTCTTCATGGGTACAACTGCTTGGGGTTTGTCCTACACACCCAACATGTGCCTTTGGTTGCTTGTAAAAAGGGGAAGAGAGAAAGTCTTCCCCAAACAGAGGACTTACCTTCCTCTCTGGCTGGGTTTTTTCTGCCTGCTGGCTGATGTCTGCCAATGTCTGCTGATGTCTCCTGGCTGTGCTCACCAAATGATACCGTGTGGTGGATCTGACAGATAGATTCCAGGCTCTTGTGTATGGCAAACAAAGAATTGCAAGGGTACATGCAATAGTAAAAGAAAAAGCAGCTACATTTTTTGAACATGATGAGGAGATGTGCTCAGGGCAGGCACAAACAGAAAAACGATGTTGGGGTGACAGGGAAATAAAAAGCACAGTACACAGATACATCAGGCTTTGGGATTTTAAAAGATGTGCACTCCACAGCTGAGTGTGGTGGCACACGCCTGTAATCCTAGCACTCAGAAGGTTGAGGCAAGAGGATTCCTTAGAGTTCAAGGCCAGCCTGAACTACATAGCAAGACCTTGTTTCAAAAAAGTGCAGCTGGGGATTTAGCTCAGTGGCACTGCTCCTGCCTCACAAGCGCAAGGTTCTGAGTTTGATCCCCAGTACCAAAAGAAAAAAAAAAGTGCATCCCAGCCTGGGTGCCTCTCACTGGGTCTCTAGATATGATTGACAGGGTGCTAGGTCATCTCAGAGGTACCATAACAAGCACATGTGTCCCAGAGTTCACCCCAATTAAATTACATACATGAGATGCTGTCCCTATTTATGAATCTTTGTTATTTTATTTCTGCTTCTCTCAGAACAATGGAAGGAGGATTGGCCCTGGGGTGTTGCCCAAATCCAAGTGGGTGGATGGGAAAGGTCTCCCAACTCCTGTTGTGCTTCTTGTACTAAAACAATGCTGTTTCTAACACTGTAGCTTTGTAGTATTGACATTGGAGCTTGAAGTTGGAGATTGCGATGCTTCCTGCTTTGCATTGCCCAGAATTGCTTTTGTTATTTCAGTTCTCTTCTGGTTCCATATAAATTTTGGGATGTTTCCTCTAGTTCTGTGAAGAAAGCTATTGGTATTTTTGATACAGGAGATGAAGATATTGTATCTCCCAACCTGTTAGATGTCTGATACATGGAGTTCATGTTCTCTCAAAATTGAAGAATGAATTCTAGGAAAAACAGAGGTTAAGAGTAGAAAGATATTTATTGAGAGGATAGCTCCTGAGAGGCAGGAGGGACCCAAATTGGTAGCCGGGGGCCCCTCTTTACAGGAAAGTTTTATAGAGCAGAACCCACGTGGGTACAATGTGGGTTACAGCTATGATTAACCAATAAGTTACAAGTATAGTCACTTAGGTAACAGTGATCCAATGGGGAAACAAGTCACGTAACAAGGGTACATGGAAAGAACAAAGACTTTTTCTGGGAAATGATGGGTCTGGAAGTCTTGGTCACCCACCAGGGTGACTAATGTCTACCTAGACTTCATTTGGCCTGATGTTTATCTTTTGAAGAAGTATGCAAGCCTGGTCATTTCGTCTTTATCCTGAGGCCTGGCCTCCAACAGATGTGTCTCTGGCCACAGCTGTGATGTGTTTCACCTTTGTCCTGACTCTCTCGAGGGCCTAGCTCTATCTGACTGCCTGTAATATTTTTATCTAACTTAGCTATCTAAATATTTTGATTTGGATTGCTTTAAATCTGTATATCAGTTTTGGAAGTATGGCCATTTTGACTGTATTGGTTCTGCCTGTCCAGGAACAGATATTTCTTTAAATGTCTGGAACATTGGCTTTTGCTGATGGGCTGTGTGTACCTGTTGAGGCATGCTTTTAATGCTCAGGCAGGCTCTTTACAATTTTACATTAACCTTCACTTTCTGTTTGGACAGAGCTTCAAGGTCAGACAATTCCCTTGGAATGGGGCTTTGGTGGAACTCCACCCCTGTTTTATCTCATCCAGTTGTTGCTAATGTCAAAAGACAAAATAACAACCATTTAGTTTAAAGATCTTAATTGGCTTTATTTACAATTTTAGAATCAGGCAACACTTCTTTCCATATGATTGCATAAGTGTTCTGATGAACTGAGCAAGAGGTTTGTGAGGGACTGAAGAAAACAGAAACAAAAAAAAATTGAATTGGTTACCATCAGGTTCTTCAGATTGCCTTTTCTGTAAACATTAAAATCAGAGGAAACTTCATCATGCCAACTGAAACTGGCCTGTTGTGGAAACTTGGCTCTCTCCTGATTTCTTGGAAGGTCAGATAGCATCTTAGTTTCAATTGGTGATAGGAAATTTTAGTATAAGTGACTCCATTTTGATTTTTTAGTCTGGTCTGTTGGGTCCTAGTGCAGGAGCTTAGTAAAAAATAATCACCTCCTATAATTTTTATTTAACACTGGGCTGCTGGTTTTCACCAGTATTGCAGGGCTGTTAGTTTTTAAGGCTCTTGAAAACATGTGGAGAAGGGTATGGGAACAGGGAATATTCAAATGCAATAAAGCGTACTATTCTTGCTGAGATTCATTTTTCTTGAATAAATGCTTTCCAAATTGTAAACCTTTGATCAATTTCCAGGGTATAAAATATGTTAATTCTGACAATTTTTGCCACTTTCGGCTTTTATGAAGGTGAGGATTTTCATAGACCTTTATCTGGCATTTCTACTGACCTTACCTGGAAGTATGTCTTGTTCTTTTCCAGCCCCAGCCCTAAGATAATCCCAAAGCCAAGATCTGAAAACTTGATGTACTCACTGATGCCAGAATGTCCTTTCTTCTAAGTCCACTCATTGTAAATATTATATATATAATATTTTATATATATATTTTTTTATACCGATACCTCTGATTCTAAGCACATCACACGATTCATTCTAACCTTCCTCCATTCTATGCTTATATTTGTCTATTCTAACAGTGTTAACTTTAGTCTACAACATCATCGATGTATTCACCCATTTGATCAATTCTGCAATACAGAAAATATTTTTAGAATTGCAATACCCATATCACTATGCAAAACAAATCTTCTAAAGTAAAGCTAGAAATCTCTTTGCCCATTTTATGCCTTTAGACTGAAAGTATGCAGTCAAATACTAGATTGAAAATTTACTTGGTTTAGTTCATTTTATTTCTTGTTCAACATGGTCATCTTATTTTACTTCAAATGCAGTTTATATTTAATTAAATTTTAGTTTTTCCTATAAATGCTGATATAATTTTATATTTTACATATAAGATTCCAAACGTCAAACTATAAAAAGCATACACCAATAAAATTGAAAAATCTAGATACACTAGATAATTTCCTAAGAAAATGCAGTATACAAAAACTGACCCCATAGAGCTTAATGGAAAAATTTCTAAAAAATAAAGAGTGTGGGAGTATAGCTCAGTGGTAAAACACTTGCCTAGTATATTTGAGGCCCTGCATTTGCTCCCAAGCACTGCAAAAAAAAAAAAAAAATTGTTAAGGAACTATCTGTGTAGTGATTTCACAGGAGAATTCTACCAAACTTTAACCTTTAGCATGATCAGTGTAGTCACTAGTTAGACAAGTTAATGCCAATGCCATGTAAATTATTCCAAAGAATAAAAAAGAAGAGAAACTTACATGTTATTTTTCTAAACAATTACAACTTTGATACCACAAAGAGAAAAACAGATCATTTTCACCCAAGAATATCAATGTAAAAATTTTAAATAAAACTTAAATTGAAAACCATATTAAAAAAGAAAATCACATCAAGTAAGTAATATATTTTTAAAAGATAAAGAAAACAATATTACATAACCAAGTTTCCTTCTAGAAATTCAAGTATGGTTTGCTCTTTTTTTTTTTGGCAGTACCGGCGATCAAACTCAGGACCTTGTGCTTGTGAGGCAGGCACGGCACCTCTGAGCTAAATCCCCAGCAAGAATGGTTCCTTCTATATAATGTATTAATGCAACATATTGATAGATCCAAGGAAAAAAACCATATGATTATTTCCATAGATATTTGAAAAGCCTTTGACAAAATTCAACACCCATTCTGATAAAAGCATTCAAAAATATAAATTAATTTATACCACTTTAACATGATAAAATCTGTACATCTTGACTCTAGAATTATCATCTTAATAGGACAACATTGAAGGCATTTCTGCTAAGGTTAGGAGCAAAGCGAAGTGCCCACTATTCCAAGTCCTTTCTAAAACTGTTCTAGTGATATTGAACTAATGCCATTAGACCAACAAAAACAATTATATTCATAAAGATGGGTTAAGAAGATAATAATAATGTCTCTATTTAGAGATGATATAATAGTATACCTAGAAATCCCATAGAGAACCAATAATGAAGCTAATTCAGACAGTAAAAGAATTTAGCAATATAGCAGCATATAAAATTAACATACAAAAATCAGTAGTTTTCATATACACAAATAACCAGATAGCAAATATAATGAAAGAGTGGACATTATTTACTATAACAAAAAAGAATAGGAAAAAAGATCCAAAGACGTAGGGGTGAAGGGAGGGGAAAGGGGAAGGAAAGAAGGGAAAGAAAAAATTATGAGAAAAGAAGAAAATGGAAATGATGTCTATGTAAATAGGGAAGGGTGGAGGGGGTGAAGGGTGCACAGGTAATGGGGAAAAATAAGAATCAAAATACATCATGTACAGGTACAAACAATCATAAATGTAAGCGTATTGTATACCTAAAATGTACCAATAAATGAACTTAAGAAAAAAAAAGATAAAATACTTTAGTATAAAGTAAAAAACAGATGTAGAAATTTAAATGAAAAAGTTCAACACACTTTGAAAGACAAAGGTAGACTTAAGCAAATGGAAAGCCATTCCTTATTCTTGGCTGGAGTGAATTGACATCATAAAGATATTAATGCACCGCCTCAGGTCTTTATTTGATTTACAAATTTAATATGATTCCCCAAATATATCCAAAATCTTTAATCTTGATCTAAGAGCTGATAATAAAATTTATACAGAAAAACAAACATGTAAGAATAACTAGGAAAATCTTAAAAAGGATTAGCTAGAGGACACACCCTGCCACCCTACAGGGAGTCTAATGGGTTTGTCATCAAACACATTATGAAGCTTTTATAATTTAAAATATATTATGCTGACACATGTAACAGATGGGCTGACAGATTAAAGGAACAAAACTTAAAAATTTGGATACAGATCCACTTACATATGAAACTTTACTATATGAAAAAAATGGCAACTCAAGTTACTAGGGCAAAGAGAGACATTTTAGTAAAGCTTTATATTTGATATTTAATTTCTTCCTTCATCTGAAGTTAATTTTCATTTACAATGTGAGATAGTGTCTTAGTCTGTTTTGGGAGTGCATGCAAAAGCAGTTACATGGCAAGACAGGAAGCCAAGGAGACTCAGGAACCAGGAGCAGTCTTTTTATAACAACCCACTCTCAAGAGAACTAATCAGTGTCCCATGAGAACTATGTTAATACCTTCTATGGCTGCATCCCCAATGGTCCAATCACTTCCTCTGGGCTCCACCTCTTAAAGTTTCCACCACCTCAGCACAGCTACACTGGAGACCAAGCTTTTCTAGCACATGAACCTTTGGGGTCACACTCAAAAACTATCCCAAACAATAGCGGGTAGGTAGGCATCCAGTTCATCTTTTTCCTTATAGTTAACTCATTTTTCAACTTTGATCTGGTATACCACCTCTAGCATGTACAAAAATGTCATTCTTGTTCTGGACTCTTCTATTCCACTGGTCACTTTCTCTATACCTATACCACGCCTCTCTGCCTTAATAACAACATTTTCTCATTAAATCCTGATACCTGGTAGGGCACTTGTACTTCTTCGCTGTTCTGTAGCTGTGTAGAGACTATTTTCGTCAGGGACAGAGAGAGCAGAACTTCTGAGTCTGGGAAGAAGACAGAGTTACCTGTTCATCCCCCACCCACTATAAAACATGAAGGGGCAAAGTGAGGCCTGGATTTGTAGGAGCAGTCTTGCCCCATTCTGTCTCCTGAAGCTTCAGTGTGAAAGTTGCTGAGGCTCCATCATGTGGTGGGTGTCAGTATTGGCCTCTGATGCCCCATCTCTGTCCATCTGCTTGCATGGTACTAGGAATCTCTGGAAGATGCTCAACTCAGTTGTGTCTAAGTAGTCACCGATGGAGGGGAAATATGGGAAGACCCTGTTAAGCACAGTTTAACTTTTCACCCCAATACCCCTAGCTTAGTGATTTGCTTATGTTAATCTTGTCAGGCAGACGGGGTAGGGGCAGGGGCTGCTGTGGGAATAGCGAATTCCTCTCTCTTGCCATCTCAAATCAGGTGATTTACATGCAGCAGATAGTCATGGAGGGCTCACAGTGGGACATGCAGTGTCCAAACTGAAGGCATCTCTAGCTCCAGTCCCTTCTCGGGTCCAGGATTCTTGCTCCCTGTGGAATGAAGAAAAAAAGTATGCTTTGAGATTCGAATCTACAGGATCAAAGATATGGGGGGCCAGGGATTTAGCTCAGTGGTTTCGCTGCCTGCTGCGCAAGCGCAAGGACCCGAGTTCAATCCCTGGTACCAAAAAAAAAAAAAAAGATGTGGAGATTCTGTGAAAAGGCAAGAGTGAGAGAGGAATTAAAGGAAAGAACGAGGAAGAGATGTCAGTGGGGTAGGGAGTTTCTTCTGAGGAGCCAATTTTATTGAGATATGAAAAATTCAGAAAAAGAGATATATCCTAAATTTACAGCTTGTTGAATTTTCATTACGAATACACACCTATCACCAGATCAAGAGACAACACATGAGCAGATCTGCGGCACAGTTAGAAGTTGATGATCTTACTTTACATGGGAGCACAGCCTGTAATCCCAGCTATTTGGGAGGCTGAGGCAGGAGGATTGCAAGTTCAAGACCAGCCTGGGCAACTTAGCAAGACTCTATCTTAAATAAATAAATAAATAAATAAATAAATAAATAAATAAGAGATGGATGTAGCTCACTGGCAGAACATTTGCCTAGTATGTGCAAGGCCCTGGGTTCCATTCCTAGTATTACAAAATAAAAGTTGGTCTTCCAGAGGCTCAAGGCCATGGTTAGGGGAGATTGATAAGGATCAGGGAAAAGGAAGAGGGAGTAAGAAACAGCAAAGGGAAGCAGGGAGCAGAAAGAATAGGGACAAGCTGGAGCACCGAGGGGACATCTGTGTCTGTCGGAATACTTGAGCCCAGTCTCCTCCTTTCCTGATGCTATTTGGGAAGCTCTTTTTTGCCCCTCTCTGAGCCCTTCCAAGGCCACATTTGGCATCTTGTGAAGTATAGATGTTCATCCCTTGTAAAACCTGGGATAAAGTGTGACTGGATGTCTCTTGGCCAGAACACATGTGATCCACAAGTGGCCAGTCTCCAAGATTCAGGACACTGTGGATTGAGAACAGAATTAACTGTGGTGGACTGAAATTGGAAGCACAGTAGCCCATGATGGCACTTGGTGTCAAAAATGTTCCAGAAATGGAGGCTGTTTATTCTGGGCAGGTATAGAGGGAGGCCCAAGGGTGAGGATTCATATGGGGTATGGACAGGTGTGCTGATCTGTGATGAAATTCATAAAGGGGAGCCTTTCCTCATGGGTGTCACTGCAGTTGATCTTCGTCAACATATAGCTAGCTATAACTACATTGCTTTTTATTTTGGGGTGCTTCTGTGAACCATAGAGCCAACATGTGATTAGAATCTGTGAGGGAGAAAGGAAAAGGACACTAGGAATGAGGAATATTTATGGGGTGAAGCCTGGGGTCTTAGTATCACATCAATAACTTTTGGGGGGGCACTGTGGATTGAACCCAGATCCGTATGCTGAGCTACATTCCCATCCCTTTTTAATTTTTTTTATGTTGAGACAGTGACTCATTAAGTTGCTAAGTTGCCCAGGCTGGCCTCAAACTTGTGCTCCTCCTGCCTCAGTTTCCCAGGTAGCTGGTATTACAGGTCTGTGCTACCACCTCAACTTATCAGTAGCTTTTGATCTCAGAGACCCAGTCCATTCTTTCAGCCAGAACAAGGTCAGGGGCTTATATTCTGGTAGGAAGACAGGTGTCAAGCAGAGGTGGGCAGGGTACCCCATTATGTGTGTATGTGTGTGTGTTGCTGGAAACAGAATGCAGGACCTTGCACATGCTAGGCAAATGCTCTACCACTGAATAACACTCCAGCTTCCCTGGTGATTCTGAAGTCATAATGCTGCAAAGTAAGAGTGAAGAGCATGAGTTGCAGGAATTAAGCCACAAGGACCAAGAGTGGGAGAAATCTTGTCAGGGGACCCTTTGGGGTTTAGGTTTCAAGACTCCTGAAAAAAGTTTACAGAACATCTGGCCTCCACTCTTTCTGAGATCCTCCTAGAGACGCTCTCGTGTCTGAGTTACAGTAAGCAGCATGGAAATGTGGTTGGCAGATCCCAAAGACCTGCTCAAGAGTGCTCTTGGACAGAGCCAGAAGCAACAAGAAGGCGGATTCATGGTAGGGGCTTGAGGGATGAGTGGAGGGTAAAGTTGAAGCATGATCTTTCCCTGGCCCAGCTCATTCCCAGTCAGGAGAGGATTTGAGAGCATCTAGCTAATAATAACTATTGTTTTCCTGGGGTCAGGGGAAGGCCTCCTTGATGTGGTGGGGGGAAAGGACCCTCAGTCTGGGGACCCACCTCCATCAGTCAGAGATGTAGCACTCCACAGAGGCTCAGCAAGTAGCACAAGGTCAGTGGTAGATAAATATCCCACAACCAGAAGGTGTAAGTTTAGGGCTTCCTGCCCATATGAAGCATTGCTCTCTACTCTCAGGAGATCCACCTCCAGCCTTCTACTGCAGTAGGGAACTGGTAGCTGGAGAGTGTACCTGGGGCTCTAACAACTTCTTGCACAGACTTTCAACCAATCTTTTTTTTTTTAAAGCTTCCATATTCCAGAAAGAACTTGTGTCCTAATCCTCTTTTTTGATGAGGGTTCTACAATGTAATTCACCACTGCTACTGACATCCAGACCTGGGTGCTGAGATGTCAGTATCAGTCACTATTAATAAATGGGAGGGTCTGGTCTTATATAAATTGACTTTTCCATCTGTCACTGGTTAGTAGGCAGAGATGTTTCACCATATGGGGTAGTATCTTGGAAACTGTTGTAGCAGGGTTATTTTCCAACTAGATATATCTAAGGATAGAGAAATGTGTCAGTAGGGGTCAATCAATAGGAAATATATGGATAGCTGGGTTTTATGAATGGGAAGATTTTTTTTTTTGGTACCGGAGATCGAACTGAGGTCCTTGCGCTTGCGCAGCAGGCGGAGAAACCACTGAGCTAAATCCTCGGCCCTATGGGAAGATTTTTAAGCAAGGTTATCAATGAGATAAATAGCAATGGTGGGTATTTCTGAATGAAAAGATTTTACAAGGGGGCTTACCAGTGGGAGCATTTTTGATGAGCAAGTTTGAATGGAGAGTTTTATCATTTTCGGTAGACAACAGGAGATGTGCCAGTGGGTCAAAATTTGTGAATGGGAAGATTTGCCAATAGAGGTTGTCCTGGGAATAATGTCATAAAAAGATATTCATGAGGGCCGGGGATTTAGCTCAGTGGTTTCCCTGCCTGCTGCGCAAGCACAAAGACCCAAGTTCGATCCCCGGTACCACAAAAAAAAAAAAAAAGATATTCATGAATAGAGAGATTTGTCAGCTAGGGGGATGCCACTGGGCAGGTAGTTATGAAAAGCAATACTTGTGGCTGGGCTACATCAATAAACAATAGCTTGGTGCTGGGTACTTGTGAATGGGAAGATTTGTCAGTGGGGGTTATCACTGGGGAGATGGCACTGGAATATTTATGAACAAGATGTTTCTTCGTGGGATATTTGTGAAAAGGGATTTGTTTCAGTGAAGAGATGGGACTAATCAAAGGAAGGATTTACCAAGGGCTTAGGGATTTGTCATCTGTAGTCTTGGAAACATTAAAGATTTATAAAAGTAGGGATTTGCCCACAATGAAGGCTACATATGGGGAATGTTATCATGTAATAGTTTTCCTTGAAAGTCTTCTAAAAGTTGGTGTTTGTCGGTGGAGGGATTTGCACACTAGAAAGCAGTGAATAAGCATCATAATAAAAAGAATATTACAAATGAGCATATTAAATATTTTTAACATTTCTGGAATGATTATCATGATCCTGAGTTTTATATGAGGGTTTCTGGAGTGCATGAAATCATTGCTACTACTTTACATTATTTCTAACATTTTATTTTATTTCTAGTATCAAATATTATTTGGACCTAGGCATAGTGGCACACGCCTACAATCCCAGCCCTCAGAAGGCTGAGGCAGGAGGATTGCTGTGAGTTCAAGGCCAGCCTGGACTACATAGTGAGTTCAAGGCTAACCCATACTACGTAGTGAAGCCCTGTCTCAAAAAAAAATTATTTGCAACATTGCACCACTCATTACTGATAAAAATTATCACTGCTACAGTTACGCATTTAATTATATTTACTGTAACTACTACTTATAAGTGCTACATGCCTAGTACTGTTCTAAGCACTTTACATATACTACTTCATTCAATACACACATTGTCCTTATGAGTTAGGAATGTTTTAGCTCTATTTTACAGATGTGGGAACTGAGGCACAGAAGGGCAATATGATTTTCCCCAAGGACACAGACCTAGGACGTGTCAGGGGCAGGATTTGAATGCAGATGACCTGGCTACAGGGTTCATGTTCTTAACCAGTACATTACACTGCCTGTGAGAAATTAAGTCACTCTTAGTAATATTGCCCATTAAGTTGTTGTTATGAGAGTGTCATGGTTTTTATTGTTTTTGTTGTTTGCAATACTCAGGGCCTCACACATGGTAGGCAAGTGCTTTACCTCTGAGCCACATCCTCAGCCCAAGTTTCCTGTGTGTTTTGACCTCAAAAATATCTAAGGGGTAAATACACCTCATAATCATTCTCCAACCCTAGGACAGACTAGGTCTGAAGGACTTTGGGTAGGGACTGTTGTGCCCACATTTTAGGGAGAAGACTGTGGCTCAGGAAAGTGAAGGGCAGGTGTTCAGGTTACCCACTGAGCTGGATCCCACACTGCACATCTCATGTAGCTGCAACCACACGTGCTTCCTCTCAGCCATCACAAAAGTTCTCCTAATGAGACTGACACACAGACACAATGCTGTGGGGGTGTCTATTTTCATGGATTTCCTAGAACGTGATGGGGGATCCCAGAACTACAGATCCTGCCAGGAGCTCATGCCAGGTCTGGGGAAAAAGTAGCCTTGGGTCCTGTTCTGGCCACTCTGTGCCTTGGCCCCACCTGCTTATGCTCACTGGGTGTGAGTGTAGAATGCGGACAGTTCAGGATGGACAGGTGGGCAGAACAGCCTGCCTGCTGGGTTCTGCCTTTCTCTTGGCACCTACTACTTCACCTTCCTCCCAGGGGTGGTGTGGCCAGGGCTCAGGGAATGGGCCTTGAAGTCAAGGAGCCACTGAAGAGTGCAAGGAGCTGATGTGAGGGTTTGGTGAATTGTCAGGAGCTTCTGAGGTCTTGCAGGCTGCAGAAGGACCAAAAGGTACCCATGCCCTTCCCTTGCAGTTGTACCCATCAGCAAAGCCTGCCATTTTCCCCTTTTGATGGACAGGGTTCTGACCTCCCAGGCACAACCAAGGTGTAAGTGTTGCTGTAGACACCGGTGCTCTAGCTTTGAGCCATCTGGGTGTTCCCTGTTCAGGGGAATAGATACTGGCTGCTCAAATACTGCCCATCCTGATCTGGGGCATAACTTGGGCCTAAGGGAACCTCCCGGCAGTGTAGAATGCTCTGGGGCAGGACCACAGGGCACCCAGGGAGCCATGCTTGGTGACCTAGAATGCTCCAGAGTCCTGGGTTCCTATTAGCAGTGGGTAGTCTGATGGGAGGGATTTTGGGGGGTCCTTTTCTTCATCAAAATTGACATACTGGATCTTTTCTCAAGCAGATTCAGGTCAATAGAACACGTAGGTGTTCCATTAAGTGTTTGTCCCAATCCTAAATCCTGGTTCCCAGTGATCTCATTTGGGTTAGGACCTTTGGAGAACCAGAGCAGGATCCAGGGACTGGGAAAGGCTGGAGAGGCCTAGGCCCAGCGAGGGAGCAGGAAGCTCCAGGAAAGGGGTGTTTGGAGTGTCTCTTGCTTAGGTTTTATGGAGGAAGGTGCTCCAGAAAGGTGAGTCTCAGGTAGAGTTTAGGTAAAGGGAGATGTGTGGAGGTGCAGGCCAGTATGTGCCTGGACAGTTCTAATTTTGGGCCTTACCTTCAATTTCATGGTCAGTCTTTCCTTCAGAGTTGGTCAGTGAGAGGAGGAGAGAGAGGGAGAGTAGGGCAGAGCCTTGGGATTTCAGGATCATCCCTTCTCCCCATCCCACCTCCTGCTGTGTCTCAAACAGCCCCTCTTAAGGGATCTCCCACAGGCCATGGTGTGGTGCAAAAGCTAGCCCTTCTTCCAAGAGTCCAGCCAGGAGTTACAGTGGGGGCTCTGCATCCCCTCCTGTCACTCAAGTTAGACATAGTACTGTACAGAACCTAAGGGTGGGGACAGTGACACAGGTTTGGAAGGGGCATCTTCACTGGACATCAGGACAAGGACTGAGGCAAAGAAATCAGTTTGCTAATTGATAGGACATGTGTCAATGAGTTTGTCAACTGAGATTTGTGAATACGGGGATTTATAGCTGTGGGATAATTCATTAATTGGAGAGCCCTAGTGAAATAGGAATGAAAAACTACTGTAGTAAAATATTTTAAAGAACTGCATATTCAATAATTTGGAGGTGATAACACAATTTAAATGACCATGACTGATGTTGCAGATGGCCAGCCCTAATACCTATGATCAGATTATTACTAGTAGATCAAATTTTGTATAAAATATAAAAACTCAATATCTTTTTCCCCCTACCTTGTTGAGGATGGAACCCAGGGCCTTGTATGTGCTAGGCAAGCGCTCAACCACTGAGCTACAGCCCTAGTCCCCAAATCCAACATCTTGTCCCTCCAGTTAGTCCCAGGGTGCTCCCACCAGGTCATCAGTGACATGGTTTGTTCACAGGCAGTACACAGAGAGAGCATCTGCTGAATGACAGTTCTTTATTTCACCATCAAAAGAAAGAGGAGAGTGGGAAGACATGAAGGCTTCAGTTGCCATGAGGGGCAGGCTTCATTCAGTCTGTCTTGGTCCGTAGGGACTGCCAGGTGCATAACCCTGATTCTCGTGGCAGGCAGGCAAGGTGGCGGCTCTGGAAGCCCTTCTCAGTACCACTCAGGAGCATGTCTGTCCACAAGCATTGAGTGTCGCTCTCCAATTTGCAGGGGATGGATGAACAGGCAAACACCTGGAGGGAAGGGAAGAACCCCTTCTCTGAGGATTTCTCTTCCCACTCCCTCTCCTACAGAGGAGAATTTTCTCTTCAGCTTGTAGTATGGAACTGCCGGGGAGAATTGGTGTCACCCCACCTGGGTTTGGACCCAAGAACAGCCCACTGGAGGAACAGTAAGATAGCAAGCAATCAATGTCTTGGAATGGTAGGTGGGGAACAGTTGTTTGGGGTCAGTCAGTCAGGTGTCCTGGGGAATTGTCCCTTTGGGCAGGGAACAGCCAGTGGGGCTCTGAGACAGTCACTGGGGATATTTGGAGCCATCAAGGAACAGTGTTGGAATAGCCAGAAAGTCAGTCAGTGTAATGCTTCCTGGTGTCTGGGGCAGTCAGAGCTGCAGAGCATCTATAAGTTCTGCTGGGGAAGAGTCAGTGGGCTTGGGGAGAAGCCCTTTGGTTTCTTGAAGAACTTTCTAAGGAAGCAAAAATTAATCCCAGGAAGCCAGGTGTGGTGGTGCATGCCTGTAATCCCAGCACTCAGGAGGCCAAGGCAGGAGGATCGCCACAAGTTCAAGGCCAACCTGGGCTACATAGTGAGTTCAGAGCCAGCCTGAACTACAGAGTGAGAACCTGTCTCAAAAAAAAAAAATCCCAGTGTGTCAGGAATAGACAGTGGGATTACAGAATAATCACAAAGGAGAGTTAGAGGGACAGGTTAGAAGGTTCAGGGAACAGGCAATCCCAAGTTATCAGACACGGGACAGGTGGACAACCAGGATTTCTCAGGGTGCAGTCTCAGGTTTGGGGGAATAGCAAGAGGGATCATGGACACCCCTGGGAATTGGGAAGCAGTCCAAAGAACCGTCACAGGGAGGAAGAAACAAGCCCACAGTTTCGGGAAGAGTACAGAGAATGACCTCCAGGCAGAGGACAGGGCCCAGGCACTCACTGTGCATGCCCCACAGCCAGCAGAGTAGGTCTTGGTGAAGCCCTTGTGCTGAGAAGAGGTCAGACTGTGCCAGGGAACCACGAAACTGCAGGTGGATACGTGCAAGTTCCCGTCTCGCAATTGTCCTGGGAAGGAGGGGAGAAAACCAAAGGCAGCTTTTGATTGGCTGGGCCGGGGCCTGGGCAGCACCTGATTGGCGCCATGGGCATACAGACCCCCCACTCTGCAAGGTCCCGGGCTTCTGATAGGCTGAAATTGGGACGGTCACAATTTCAACTGGGATGGTTCCCTACCGAGCCTCGCCCCCACCCGGTTGCTAGGCAGCATCTTAGGAGAGATTGGCTTGGCCCAGCGCGAGGGGGCAGGGCCTCACCAGCGATGAGAAACTCTTCGCTGCGGTTCTGGGACCGGTGGAAGTACCCACAGAGGCTCTCCATGGCGGGGGTGTAGAGGAACCGGATGTCGTTGGCATTTCCCAAGGGATCAAACCCTTTGAACGTCTGTTGACGGATGAGAAGAGTCTCTTTTACCGACATACTCCTCCCACTCCAAGTTCTTCCCTTAAGTCATATACCCAAATCCTGACATCACAATTCCCACACCACCCATGTCCAGAAATTTCTATTTTGAGAAGTAGGAAGACGTTAGGGAAGGACAGTGAGGGGACAGGAAGATACCTTGGTCACTTTGATCTCATAACGCTTGTGAAAGGTGGTTGTGTTGACTTCTACGGTCCCCATGAACTTGGCCCTTATAACTACAGAGGAGGAAGGAGAAAAATCCATCAATTGAGGGGTGTGAGCAAATAAAAATAATCATAATAAAAACATACCTGTAAATAGGGATTACTGAGTGCCCTACAGCACAAGCAATTCATACATCCACTGGTTGATTCATCCATACAGTGAGTGTCTGTTCTCTGCCCAGCACTGCTTTAAGCCTTTTCATATATTCATTTGTTCACTCAACAAATATTTACTGTATGCTAGGTGCTGTTCTGGGTATTAGGACCACAGCAATGAGCAAAACACAGAAATTCCTTCCCTTGTGGAGCTCACATTCTAGCCAGGAGGAGACAGACTACACATGTACAAATGAGCGTATGCGATGTTAGAAGATACGAAGTGTGATGACTGGGAAGCAGAGCTGAGTGGGGAAGGGGAACAATCATTTTTTGCTTTACCAAACTGTAGTCTGGCTCCTCCCAGGCCCATCTGTGCACTTTTTTGTAAAATCCAGTGCTAGCACAAAATCCTGCTAAATCAGTATAGTGAGGACCCCCCACCCCATTTGATTCCCTTCAGTATCTGAAGAGGCTCCTCATCTTCCATCACCCCTCAGGTGATGTCTGGTCACCCTGCCCTATCTTCAGCAGGAATCCTGTTAGATTGGTTTAGCTAGAACCCTCCTTATCCCTGATGTTTCTTTTGAGTAATTTTCCACTCACTGACCCTTACCCTGCTCCTAGATTATAGATTCCCACTTGCCCATGCTGTATTGGAAGTTGAGCCCAGTCTTTCTCTCCCACAGCAAAATCGCATTGCTGTGGCCCCTCATACCTACCTGGATGCTCCTGAATAGTCTGCCTTACCTGGCCTTAACAAGTATCATTGGATATTTTTCTTCTTTAGCAGGGATCAAGAGTACTAGGGGCAGTGATTAAAATTTTAAACAAGGTGGTAAGGGAAGGCCACCCTGAGAAGGTGACCTCTGAGGCTGACCCATCTGGATATCTGGGGGGAAGGGTGTGCCAGGCAGAGGTAGCAGCCAGCACCAAGGTCCTGTGGTGGGCTTGGGGCTAGTGTAATCATGGAAATCAGAGGAAGCCAGTATGGCTGAAGCAGAGATATGCAGGGTAAGTGTGGGTAGGAAGGGGCCAGACTCACCAAAGTTGGAGTTGCAGAAGGCCGTCTGAGGGTGGGGTGGGGCACAGGTGCAGGCCCTGCTGGGGTCTATCAGTGACAGCAACAGCAGGATGCCGGAGGCCAGAGGCACAAAGGGGGCCATGGTGGATTCTGTTGGGGGAGGGAGGGATCAGGCAGCCCCCAGCTTAGTTTATCTGCTAACTTGGGAAACCTAGTAGAGATTAGGGTACTAGGTTTGGGGTTGGGGAGCCTGAGGATTTTAAGGGGGTTGGAGAGCCCAGAGAAGTTTAGGGCTTCAAAGAGTTGGAAGAGTTTGAGAGGGTGTGGAGTATGAGTGATATAAGGGACTGAGCTGGAGGATTATGGGGTTGTGGCAATTGGTGAATAAGATGGCTGGGAAGTTTGAGGATTTAAGGGGGTTGGGGAAACCTGGAGGTTGAGGAGTTTGGGGTGGGGAATTTGGGGGCTGGGGGAACTGGAAGAGTTTGGGAGTACAGGAGTTGTGCATATTAAGAGATACAGGGCTGGAGGATTTAAGGAGATTGAGGAATTCAAAGGAGTGGGGATTTAGGGAATTGGAGGAGTTTGGGAATTCAAGGGGTGGGAGAACTGGAGTTCTTAAGGGGATGAGTACTTGAGGGATTTGGGAGCAGAGGAAGTTCTAAGGTTAGGGAGTTGGAGATTGAGGAGTTCAGGGAGCTACAGGAATTAGGGTAGGGCTTTAGGGGGCAATGAGAGAATTCCGAGGAGTTAGCAGGTTGGGAGGCCTTCGTGGTATTAGAGGTTTTTGGGTTTGGAGGAGTTGGGTATAAATGCCAGAGGCTGAAAGGATTTGGGGGTGTCGGGATTGGGGGAGCAATTCCGCCGTGAATCCCCGTCCCCCCTTGACCAGCCCTGGGTCCTCGTCCCCACAGGTCAGGCTGAGCAGCCTGGCATCTGGCACAGGACAGGATGGGCCTGGTGGCGCGCACACAGGCTCTAGCTCAGTCCAGCCCTGCAAGGACCCAGGTCCCCGCTCACCTCTGGTGTCTCTCTAGGCGCTGGATCTGCGGCGATGGCGGCAGGGCTGGAGCAGGAGAGGATAAATGTCCACGCGAGGGGCGGGGTTGACGCGGAAATCACAGGCCTCCAGCCTTCCTGGATGCATTACTCATCCGCCCACCGGCAGCGGCAGCAGCGGAGAAGCCTAGGGGCGGGCCGAGGGCTGCCCAAAGGAGATCCACCCTCCTCCGCCCGCGCCCGCCCGCAGCCTCGCCCCCTTCCCCAGCTCCACGTCGTGAGGCCTCCAGAGCTGTTAGGCCAGCAGTCCAAGCCCCCCGAAGGTCCTCAAAGTCTCTCCAACCATCCGCCTCCCCCAAACTCCCCATGGCTTAACCCCGAAGCAGTTCATTCTTACATTTATTGTGCATCTACTCTGTGCGGAGCCCTAGTGTATCTGACATTCTGCTGAGAGGGTGGAAGAAAGGAAGCAAATTCAGTAGAAGCAGTGGAAGGAGCTATGGTAGGTGAATGAGGGAGGAACACAACGTGGGGAAACTGAGGCACCAAATGGAGGTAGGTTGACTCATCCAAGATGAATAGAATTAACGAGTGGTGGTGTCAGGTGGCCTGGAGCCTGGGTCAGAAAACCTTTCTCAAAAAAATAACAGGCAGAACTGAGGGTGTAGCTCAGTGGTAGAGCCTAGCCTAGCCTAGTGAGGGTGAGGCCCATGGTTTCATCCCCGGCACTGAAAAAAAATTTAAGTAGTATTTATATAGTGGCACTCAGCATAATTTATTTCACTTAAAACTTACAACAGCTGGGGATGATTTTCCACATCTATAATCCCAGCACTCAAGAGGCAGAGGCAGGAACATCTCAAGTTCAATGGGCTACATAGCAAAACCTGTTTAAAAACCATCAAAAAGCTCATTGCAAGCCTCTGCAGTGGGAACTGGTGGTCTTCCCATCTTATGAAAGAGGAGATATGAGGCACAGAGGGCTTGAAGAACATTCCCAGGGTCACAGAGCATGGTATGGCTGGGATTTGAACAAACTAAGGTGACTGGCCCTGGGATTCTAACTCAGGCATGGCACTGTCCTGGCCAGCAAGGGAGGGGGGTTGGACGGTGGTGAAAGAAGTAGTGAGTCAGTAGAAACTCGATCCCCACCTCATCCTGCCCTGCCCTGGTGGGGGCTAGCATGAGGTAAGTGGTGCCCACCGGCTTCCTGACATCGTGGGAGTATGCCCTGGGGTCCTGCTGGAGGGTTCCAAGGGCTGATTAGCATCCTTGGTTAATTCAGAGGGCACAGACCAAGAATAATGATGAGGATAGTGATGACAGCAGCTACTTATTAAGCTCTTACTGTGTACTGTGCACTAAGGAGGTCTTTGTATAAATTATCTCATTCACTGTCCACTACCCACTTGTTAATTAAGCTTGACTAACTTGGGGAGGTTAGCTTAATAACCACGACACCACAATAAAAACTACCAGCCAGCGCTTATGGTTTGCTAAAGCCTTTGTATGTACATTATCTCTTTCAGATAATCCCGATGATCTCTTTGTTCATTAATGTTAGTTAATGAAGTGGAGCATGGTGGTATACACCTGTAATACCAGCACTCTGGGAAGCTGAGGCAGGAAGATTGCAAATTTGAGCTCAGGCTGGGCAATTTAGCAACTTAGGGAGTTCCAGTCTCAAAATTTTAAAAATTTAAAGTAAGGGGGCTGGAGATGTGGCTCAGTGTGAAGACCCTGGGTTCAATCCCCAGTACCATCACCACAAAAAAAAAAGAACAAAATAGTTAATGAATGAATATTAAACCAACAATTAGAATAGTTCCCAATACTTTCTGAGGCTTGACATTTATTGTGTGCCAAATACTGTGTTGCTTTTTTTCCAGAAATATTGACTTATCCCTCATATCCCTGTGAGTTACGTACTGCTGTTATTTCCCTCATATCCCTATATTACATACCGTCCTCAGATCCCTGTTACATACCATTCTTATATTCCTCATGGTCCTGTTCTTAAATACCATTCTTATTCTCATAAACACACACAATGGGGTGAAGTGACCTGGCCAGGAATGAAAGTGGAGAAATGACTGCTGGGAGAAGCAGTAAGAGGGAGGGAGGAAGGGAGGAGAGCACAGATTTGTAGAAGGTGATTGTAAAAGTGGGGCAGTGATACTGGATGAGACAGGGCTGAGTAACAGTGTAGTGGTGGGAGAAAGGGAGTAGTGAAAACAGGGAAAGTCCTAGCTCTGGCTCTCACTAATCCTGCTTCTGACGCCAGCTCAAACTCTTAAACCTGAGTCAGCATAGAATTTTGCCAACTGTTTGTATGTGAGGAGTTACATGGTTGGAGAAGTGGTAGAGGTGAGCCTCGAGGAGGGGTGTCCGGGTCTGTGACCATCTGGAGAGCTGGATAGGTGTAGGACCCTGGGGACCAGCTGGCATGTGCAGAGCAGATACCTAATAATCCCCACAGGATATGACAAGTGCTGGGCCTGATTGTGCCCTTTATACAAACCAAGAAACTGAGGCCCAGAGAGGGGTTAAGTGACATGTCTACTGTCCCACATGGCCTTAGGAAAAGGAGAAGCAAAAATTCAAGCGTAGGATCTGGGCATGGTGCTGGGAGCCTATAGTCCCAGCTACTCTGGAGGCTGAGGCAGGAGGATCATTTGAGCCCATGAGTTCAAGACTAGCCTGGGCAACATAAAGAGACCTCATCTCAAACAAACAAAAGATTCAAGCCTAGGGCTCTCCCAGGGATCAAATCCCCCTGCTCACACAAGTGGGAGGACATGCACATATACAGACCCAGAGAGACATTCAGGCTCAGATTCAGAGGAAGTAAGGATGGCTTATGAAAAGAAGGACCTAGAAACCTCAGCAGGCAGGTGTATGCCAGCTCTCTGGTGTGTTTCCACCTCTTGGAGTGGTGTGTGTGCCCCTTTGTGTGAATTTCCCTTCCTGAGAGTCGGGAATGTGCGGGAGTATTTTGTGTGTGGCTTCTGGGAATTGTGGGTTGCATATGCAATCGTAAGTGTGTCCTCCACCTCTGCATGATACCAGAGTGATATATCTCTGTCTCTTTGTCTCTGTCTCTGTCTGTCTGTCTCTGTCTCTGTCTCTCTCTCTCTCTCCTCTCTCCTCTCTCACCTTGGCACTGTTTCCCTGATATACTTTCTGAGGAACCCCCCTCATCCTCCCCCGTCCCAACACCAAGCCTCTCGCCACCCCCAAAATGACACCAGACAATTGGGAAATGAGGAAGGGGGTGCAAAGAGAGGGTGAGGACTGAAGGTCAATCAGTCATCCTCAGTCTTCGGGCTTCCTGTGCCTGTGGGGAACCGGGAACTGCCACCACCCCAGCAGCCCCTCCTGGAATGCCATCTCTCTACCCTATCAGCAGGAGTCAGGGGCTCTGCGTGTGCACATGTGCTGTGACGCTGAGATGGCTGGGGTTCTCCGACCCAGCTCCCTCTTCCCCACCCCGGGTGTATGGAAACTTGAGGTATCCCACTGGCCTGAATGTGTGTGTGCGTGTGTGCGTGTGTGTGTACACCTAGGAGTGTTGTCTGTATACTTAGCCTGAGTTGTAGTAGGTATCTCTGGTTGTGTGCATGTCTCCCTGTATTGTATATACTGCAAGGGAGGCTGGGTGTGTGTGGTACTAGGAATCGAACCCAGGGCTGAGTTATACTCCTATCCCCTTAGTTTTCATTTTGAGACAGGGTCTCACTAAATCACTAAGTTACCCAGGCTGAGCTCAAACTTCAATTCTCCTGCCTCATCCTCCCAGAATGCTAGGATTGCAGGCATGTGCCACCACACCCAGCTGCACATACTTTTTGTGTGCCCAGGGGTGTAGCGTGGGTCTGTGTTATGGGGCTCTGGTTATGTGAATACCTAGAAATACATACACCACCCCTATGTCGTGTTGGAGCCTTTGGGTTGGTGTACGTGTGCCCAGGAGTGTTGCAAGTGCCTGTGAGTTTGGTATGTGTCCATCCTATTGTGTGTGCCTCTGTACTACTGCATGGGTAATCTTTTGTATTGTGTGTGTGTCCCTCTGTTATGTGGGCTTAGGTGGGGGAAGGAGCCTGCCTTTGTGTGTATGCGCCCCAGAGTGCTGATTGTGTGGCTGAGAGGGTGGAGTGTGCGCCCAGGAACCCTAGCTGCTGTTCTACGCCATGGGCACCTGGCTGGCTCAGTGCCCATGTAGGAATGACTGTGTGGGTCTCTGTTCGGCCTTACAGCTGGGTGTGCTTGGAGCCTGCGTTGGTTGTACATCTTAACACTCGTGGGCTGGGTAGACCTGAGGGTTTATGTGAGTCTCTGTCATGCACACGCAAGGCTTGGCTGAGAGGTTCAATTGCTCCGTGCTAACCACTACACCCCCCCCCACACACACACTCATCTCGCTATCATCCATTCCTTGTAAAAACAAACTTTCTCTTTTCTGGGAACGTCTCTGCCTGAGAAAACAGTGGCAGGAAGTATGGGCTGAGGGGAGGTCAGGGGGCAGACAGGCAGGGCATGTGGATTTGATTCTGGTCTTGGAGGTGCTGTGTGACTCCTAGCTGGTGTCTGCCTGACTCTGGCCCATTTTTTCTGCAAAATGGCTCACAGCGTGGCTCACATTGGATGGGGTTGCTGAGCACCATCCCACCCTTGGTGCTCAGCACTCCTACCCTGACCATGCCTCTTCTGCTTTTTCCCCACCAGCTCAGCAGCACAACATACCCTGTGGTTGTGAAGATGGGGCATGCACACTCTGGGATGGGCAAGGTGAGTCCCCAGCCGGAGTGTGTGCACATGCATGCATTTGTACAATGCACACTTGTGACACTGTGTGTAAGTACGTAGATAGGTGGGTACTTGTGTATTCAGTGCACACCAGTAATTGTTTGATGGTGTGTCCTAGGATGTCTATTTGGATTGTTTTCTCATAATCATCTAATTTTGCCAGCCTGTTTTTCTATTGTGTATTCAGGCAATTTTGTGTCGTTATTGTGCTACTGTATCCAGCATTGTGCCTGTGGATATATGTGTGCTTCTGTGCTGAACACGCATCATGTCATCTTTTACATTCCAGGGTCTCGGGGTCCAGTATGCTGATTTTGTCTGTATGCATGTAGAAAGCAGACTTGTGATTTGTAAGTTTGAGTGTGTCCCAGCTTCTGTATGTTATAGTGTGTACAACTGAGTTTGTGTCTGGGTACCCCATGCGTATACTGTATATGCATAGTTTTTTCACAGTTTTATTGAAAATAATTCAAACACCATACAACTCACTCATTTAAAGTGGAAAATTCAATGGTTTTTAGAATGTTCACAGAGTTGTATACATCCTTTTGTGTTTGTGTGCACATGTACAAAACAGACCCACAATTGTGCATGCATGAGTGCCTTGGCGTGCCCGCCTAATTTCTGTGTACTCACCTCACCTGTGTGTCATGTGTACACACACCTCCAGGTGCCTCCACTTCCCACTACTGTCCTGACCCCCACCCCTATGACCACAGGTCAAGGTGGACAATCAGCACGACTTTCAGGACATCGCAAGTGTTGTGGCGCTGACCAAGACATACGCCACTGCAGAGCCCTTCATTGATGCCAAATATGACGTCCGTGTCCAGAAGATTGGGCAGAACTACAAGGCTTACATGTGAGTGGGGGGATGTGGGCTTGGGGAGGGATCCTCTGCCCTACCCTGTACAGCCCAGGCCCCCTGAGCTTCTTCCTGCTTGTTCCCCAGGAGGACATCCGTGTCAGGGAACTGGAAGACCAACACAGGCTCTGCGATGCTTGAGCAGATCGCCATGTCGGACAGGTGGGGGCTGAACACAGGGGACGGAGACAGGGAAGGCGAGAGTGTGGCCCCTGGCAAAGCCCTGACTGGCTGCCCTACCCCTCATCTTGGCAGGTACAAGCTGTGGGTGGACACATGTTCAGAGATTTTTGGGGGACTGGACATCTGCGCAGTGGAAGCGCTGCATGGGAAGGACGGACGGGATCACATCATTGAGGTGGGAGCATCCAGGGATCAGTGGGGCACAGAGGGAGGAGCAGGTATATGGCAGCAACACTCCAAACCTCAAAGCACTCCATGGCTCAGAAAGGCTTCAGTGGATGGCAAGGTGCTCAGTAAACTGTAAAGTACCTTGGGATCTGGGACATCCCTAGCAAATGGCGAAACAGTCAATCCTAACCTGGGGCTGGGGTGTAATTCAGTGGCTGAGCACTTGCCTAGCATGCATGAGGCTCTGGGTTCAATCACCAGCACTGCAAACAAGCAAAAACTCCAACTTGCTCTGTGAACTTGAACATCTTTGGTGAATGATAAAACATTTGTTGAACATCTTGGTGAATGGCAAAGCCCTTAGTTACCTTTAAAGTGTTCTGTGAACTGGGTCAATAGCAAAGCATTCTGTAATAGACAAAGTGCCTAGCAAACTAGAGTGAGGACTGGCAAATATTCTCTGTAAAGAACCAGACAGTACATGTTTTCAGCTTTGCAGGTCATGGAGTCTATGGCAATGACTCAACTCCACAAAGGCAGCCACAGACACTGTGTAAACACATTAAGTGTGGCTGTGCTTATGGACACAGCTTATATGTTTGTCTAAAATACAGTTTGTGAATACTGAAATTTAAGTTTTTAAATTATTTTTATATATCATGAAATCTTTTGACTTTTTCAATCATTAAAAGATATCAATCCCATCCTTAGCTCATGGGCCATACACAAACAGGCAGCAGGCTGGATTTCGCCCACAGGCCTTGATTTGCTGATCCTGCTCTGAAGGACCTCAGAAATGGGCAGGTGCCTTCACAGACAAGGCTCCCTTACAGTGCACAGGCAGGGCCCCTTAGGATCCCGAGGTCGTATTCTTGTAGTTGTCATGACTACTGCCAACCTAATGTGTGTTGTCACTGTCACCTACTGTGTACTTCCTACCTCTCCCCTCACTGGACCCCTTTTCCCGGCCCAGGTGGTGGGCTCCTCCATGCCACTCATTGGTGACCATCAGGATGAAGACAAGCAGCTCATCGTGGAACTTGTGGTCAACAAGATGGCTCAGGCTCTGCCCCGGCAGTGGCAGCGTGATGCCTCCCCTGGCAGGGGCTCCCACAGCCAGGTGAGGCCTTTGGCATTGAGCTAGTGGTGGGCAGGCCAGCCCTTGGTCAAGCTATGCCACCGAGCTGATAATCAGTAGGCTACCAGCTTCTTTTCTGTGCACATTTGGCCACAGTTGCCAATTGTTTTAAAAATAATACATATCTGCTACCCTTACCTCCCTGGGTGCCTCCTGACCCTTGAGTATGGGGTGGGGGACTTCCAACCCCACATTGTCTCAGCTGGCTACACAGAGGGCAACACCCTGCAGACTGGGAAGCAGGTCATTCTGATAGGCTGAGGCTCCCTGGGCTGGTAACTATTTTTAACCTCTCCCACTCCACTCTTTCTTGCAGACTCCTTCTCCAGGGGCCCCACCCTTGGGCCGCCAGACCTCTCAACAGCCTGCTGGGCCCCCAGCTCAGCAACGACCTCCACCCCAGGGTAAGTGAGGGTGGCTTTCCCAGGCATTCCAAGCAGCCCTGCCTCACTGTGCTCTCTCACATGTGCTCTTTCTTTCTTTCTCTCTGTCCCCCAGGTGGTCCTCCACAGCCTGGCCCAGGCCCTCAGCGCCAGGGACCCCCATTGCAGCAGCGCCCACCCCCGCAGGGTCAGCAGCACCTGTCGGGCCTTGGACCCCCAGCTGGCAGTCCCCTGCCTCAGCGCCTACCAAGTCCCACATCAGGGCCTCAGCAGCCTGCATCCCAGGCTGCACCAATGACCCAGGGTCAAGGCCGCCAATCCCGGCCAGTAGCAGGAGGCCCTGGGGCGCCTCCAGCAGCCCGTCCGCCAGCTTCCCCGTCTCCCCAGCGCCAGGGGGGGCCCCCACAAGCTACCCGTCAGACATCTGTCTCTGGTCCGGCTCCACCAAAGGCCTCGGGGGGCCCACCAGCTGGGCAGCAGCGCCAGGGTCCTCCCCAGAAACCCCCAGGCCCTGCAGGCCCCACTCGTCAGGCCAGCCAGGCGGGTCCTGGACCTCGCACTGGACCACCCACCACACAGCAGCCCCGGCCTAGTGGCCCAGGTCCTGCTGGACGTACCACGAAGCCACAGCTGGCCCAGAAACCCAGCCAGGACGTGCCGCCACCTGCCACCGCTGCTGCCGGGGGACCCCCACACCCCCAGCTCAAGTAAGGGGACCTCGATAGCAGCCCTTACCTTGCTCACAAAGTGGGCTCTGGCCCCAGTAGGGCATCCCTAGTTCCCAGGCTCCTCAGGCCCTTGTCCTACTCTGTCTGAGAGCTGTCTCCAGCCTAAGCCCAACCCCTCCCCTGGATTTCTTCTTCCCTCCACCCAAGATCCTTCGGTCTCATCACAGGGATTTGGAGTCAGAATCCCAGAGAAAGTCCACTTTCAGTTCAGATTCCTTACAGCAGGCCTTGGGAAAGTCCCCACTCCAGGCCTAGCGCATCCCAGGCACAGCAAACCCACCTCCAGCACCTTCCTGCACACAGATCTCCTCCCAGCCCAACACACAAAGCCTTTCTGTCAAACTTGCCCTCCTTCTCCCCTTGACCCCTGAAATGCCTCATGGGCACTTCAGAGCCCTCATCATCATTTCAAGGCTTAGATCCTCACTTTCTCCAAGGCTAGGCCTCTTTCTCACATCATTTTGGTTTGAGTCTCCTCTCAAATCATTACAGCCTCCTCTCTTTGGCTGGTCCATTCCAATTCCCCCTACCTCAGAAATTCTCCTTGGCCCATTCAACTGCTCCTCCTCAGTCTGACTTGCCACTACCAGACAGACCTGGGTCCAAGCCCCTCCCAGTCTCTCTTAGACTCCCCCTTCATATCAAACTAGCCTAGAATCCAAAGAGCAGATGCAGCCCAGGACTCTCCCTATTAATTCCACACTTCTATACCTCAAAACTCAGTCCTCCCGGCCAGTCCCACCTCCCAAGCCCCACCTCTACCCACTCCATGAGTCCTCCCAGCCTCAATTCACAGGGTCCAGGCCCTTGGTGGTGGGTGGGGAGGTCACAGGCACAGCCCCAGGATCGGAGGGGCAGGGCTGGGGCCGGGCCTGGGGTAACATTGTGTTTCTCTCCCTTCCTCCCCTTCCTCTTCCCCCCTTCCTTCCATGCCTCCACCTTGTCTCTCTCTAGCAAATCCCAGTCTCTGACCAATGCCTTCAACCTTCCAGAGCCAGCCCCGCCCAGGCCCAGCCTTAGCCAGGATGAGGTGAAAGCTGAGACCATCCGCAGCCTGAGGAAGTCTTTCGCCAGCCTCTTCTCTGACTGACACCCCACCCTGAGAACCCCCAAATCCCTGAGCAATCCCTCTCTGGGCCCTCAAACCATTTCTCACTTTTGGAATCTCCAAATCCTTTGAGAACCCCTCTCCTGGTTCTCCAGTATCCCACTTCTCATCCCTCAAAATGCCCAAGTTGCTTGAGAAACCTGGTTCTAAATCCAGTCCTCACGTTTGGGACCCTCAAGTCCTTTTAGACCCCTGCTCCTGGTTACCTCAAGATCTGTTTTAGAACCTCCAAATTCCTGGTGACCTCCATTCCTGGTAACCCTAACTGTCCACTACCTGGACATTCCCAAATATCAAGCACCCTGTTTCTGGTCCTAACACTACTGAATCCCCTCCTGGAGCCCTGAAAGTCCTGGAAAATCCTATTCCTAGACCTGAATCTAGCACTTTGTTCCTCATCAGCACTTTCCAACTCCTCAAGAAACCCTTGCCTTTAAGTCTCTTTCTATGATCTCCCATCTCTCTGGAGATCCACATCTTTAAATGCCACCTCTCATCCAGCCCCACAAAGATTTCCCTATATCCACTTCCCCTAGCCCCATTCAACATATTGGGAGTTCCTTCTGCTTCTAGGACCCCTCAGTTCTCCCAGGGACCCCTCCCCAGTTTCCTGCCTTCAACAGCTGTCTTTATGCAAACTCCACCCATCCTCCCAGAATCCTTTGCACATGGAAGGCCAGTGGTCTTCCACTTCCCCACCTCTGCTGTGACGTCTGTGTCTGTGACTGATGTGGCCTCCTCTTGTGCCGTGCTTGGCATATGTGGTCCTCGCTCACCGTGCTGCCTGTGGTGATGTGTGCAGTGATGCTGTCTGTATGGTCCGCACTTCCCTCCAACCCCCACTCCTTGCCTGGACTCACCCCACCCCTCAACGGCTCTGAACCCCAAGAGAAGAGTCGGAAAGCAAAATAAACAAGCAAAGGCCCAGCAGAATTCTGTGCTTCTTGGTGAAGAAAGAGGGGAGTCCTTGAATGGCAAAGGAGACACAAGGGACCCTCAAATCCACATGGGGTGCTGGGGACCCCAAAATCCAGTGAAGGCACATCAGGCACAAATTCCAAAGAGGTTCTGAGTGGAATCCCTGCCACAAACCCCAGCCATTAGAGATGGAGGAGCTCCCCAAATTTAGAAGTATCCCCAAAGCCAAAAGGAAACCAAACTATGGAGGCAAGGGTCTCAGTCTTTGGGGGGGGTGTCCCTGATTCCAGAGAAAGTGGAAGAGCACTTAGGGATCCCACATCTCTGAGAGCAGGGGATGGGGGATCCTGAGGCAGTATGGAGACAGAGACGAACATTGATTGGCTGAGGTCGGCTTCCTGGTAGCTGGAGGTGTGGCCTAAGGCACAAGACGGGCTGCACTGAGGAGGCAGGCAGGCAACTCATCAGCCTGGGTACGGTGCAAGGAGGGCTCGGAGGCACTACGTTCAATCTTGGGGAGTGACCGTTGCAGCAGCTCAATCGTGGCTAGGATCTGGGGGCAGGTGAGGATGAGGAAGGGTGTCCAGAGCCCCATGGACATTCCAACATCCCCAGTCTAATGGGGAAACACACACACACACACACACACACACACACACACACACACACACACAGTGTACCTCTGAGCCTTCAAAATGGTTTACATATACATCTTTCTCCATCTCCAAGTCCTCTATGTCAGAGTGGCCCCCCTTGCAGGTATCCAGCCCTCCTACCCAGCCCACCTGGGGGAAGAGGGGCCGTTCTTCCCGCTGGAACTTGAGGCAGTCAGACAGCAGGCGCCTCATGGCCTTAGGGCAGTTGCTGGAGATTTTGCTGAGGTCTGGAGACAGATAGCCACGGCCCACCATAAAGATGATCTAGGACAGGGAGGCATGAATGTGGTGATCTTTGGTTTGGGCTGGAAGGCCCAGGGATTCTGGATCTTGAGGGATGTGAGAGACTCATTTGGAGGGAACTGGAATACTCTAAATATTGGTATCCAGAGGATCTTGGGTCTCTGAGGACCTGAGAAGATTACCTGCTTGTGGAACAAAGAGACTTAGGCTTGGAGGTATCAAGAATTGTAGGTGTATGGGTCCCACAGGACCATGAGTCCACAGGTTTCTAGGGAGCTTGAATTTCTGTGGGAGCCTGAAGCCCATGTGGCCTGTAAGCCTTTGAGTGTTCAGGGCCCCAACACTTGGTAGCCTAGAGGACCTTGGGTCTCTGAGGGTCTGGGAGGTTCTGGGCTGTGAACCTGTAAAACTGAGAGTCTGGGGCCTAGAACATTATCATGGGTGCCAGGGCCCCAATGCCTGCTGAACAGCCAAAGCCTGGGTGATTGTGGGTTTCTGTGAGTATTCCAGAAACGCAAAGGGATTCTCTTTCTGGGAGAAATGGGATTCTGGGGTTTTGGGGTATTTTAAGTACCCAGAGCAGAAGACTGTAGGTGTCTAGGGGTCCAGAGGACTTCTGGGTGTTTGGGGGTCTAAGGGGATTCTTGGTATAGGAATTCGGCAGATTCTGGATTTTGAGGGTACCCCCACCCTGAGATTTGTGGATACAGAAAAGAGAGGAGTCTATACAGGACACCGAAGGGATTCTGGGAATTCTCTTCCTCCAAAATTCTAGGTTTCTGAGGTAAGTGATATTCTTGGTCTATGCGAAGGTGGGGGTTTGGGGGGAACTGTGGATAAGGTATAAGGCTCACCTGGTCACGGCTGCCAATGTGGCTGTAAGGCAGTGAGCTGGTCATGAGCTCATAGAGCACGACTCCATAGGCATAGACGTCTGATTGGAAGCTGTAGGGGTTCGGGTCCTGCATACGAATCACCTCAGCCGCCTTCGATGCACCAAAGCAAGGAGGCGGTCAGCAAGTGGCCAGCCCGCAGTCCCAGACCCTGCTGGCCACACTGGGTACAGCCTGGTGCCACCCACAGGAAGTCAAACAGGAACAGTCTAGACACCTACACTGGCACAGGCTGCGTGGCCCCACATGTCCCAATCCTGGTGCCCTAGGCACCCCCATTCAGCCTGGCCTAACTTACCATCCAAAGCACAGAGCCTGAGGGCTGCTCCAAGGGCTGGGCCCCACTCCATCGTGTCTTCACTGTGGCCAGGCCGAAGTCCCCGATCTTCACTGTGAGCCCCTCATGTAGGAAGATGTCCACCAAGGTCAAGGGCCACTACAGAGACTCCCAATAGCTAAGCATCTCACCTTGACTAGGAGGGTCTCATTAATGCCCCCACATCAGTCATGCCTCTGACCCTGACCAGAAACCCCCCAATGACATATGAACTATCTACAATTAACACCCTCCACATTTGGCCCAAGTGTGACCACTGACCAGGAAGGTCCTTTAATGGCATTCAAACCCATCATGCCTATAACCCTGATCAGGAGGGAACTTCCTATTATGTTCTCGACAACTGCCACACCTTACACCATGAGATGCCCCCAAAACAGCACCTAAACCAGCCACCTCTCTTGACTCCTAACCAAGAGCCACCCATTAAAGCCACTTCACTAGCCACAACTCTGCCACCTCGCAAGGAGCCATGCAACACATGCCTGTCTTCATCCCCAGAAACCTGCACATGAGAAACATCCCTCTAAGCCCTCACCCCATTTTACACCCCACACCAATCCAGCCCAGAAACAAGTAGATACTGTTAGACTTGAGGTCTCGGTGGATGATATTCTTGGCATGGAGGTAGCTGTGGGATGGAGGCAGGTTGTGAATTGGCTGGAGGTTTCTTCATCCCCCTCCGCCCTCCCTAGTCCCCTAGACTGGAGGCTCACTCCATGCCCTGGGCAGTCTGCCTGGCCACATCAATGAGCTGCACCATGTCGAAGCGTGTGTCAGCCACGTGCAGGTGGTGGTAGAGGCTGGAGCCCTCACACCACTGTGTGATGATGGCAAATCCTGGCCGGGTCATGAAGCCCATGAAGAGCAAGATGTTGACGTGTCGGGTCTTCCTATGGGAAGACAGGGAAGAAAAATAACAACCATCATGCATTTCCTGAGCATCAGGAATGGTGCTGTTCACTGCTTCTCCTGTGGTTCACTGCATCTTGTCTTTTCCGGTGCTCAGGGCTGGACCAGGAATTTGGGAGATATGCTTGCTGGGGTGTGATTCTCCACTTGGGCTCCGTCTTGAGCTTTCTCATGGAGACTCCCAACAAAAGCAGGAGCGAGGGACTACCGGCCCCCCCACCTGGCTGCCTGCCAGCAGCAGCTCTAATCATCAACACCCCCACACATGGACCTAGACTGACCACTGGCGGGGCCTGTGACCACTCTACAGACAAGAAGGTGGAATATCAATCTTCCTCACTGATACATCATCAGTACTGATACATGCAGTTTCAGAATATGGGTAACCTGTGATATTCATAGCTTATTAATCACCATGACAGGCTCAGAGGTAAAGAGTTTGGAATCTGAACTGACAACTTGAGTTCAAATCAAGACAGCTGATTTCACCAGTTACTTACTGTGTGACCTCAGGGAGGACATTTAACCTCATGTTCCTCAACTGTAACACTACAATAGTAGTTATAGTATAGGGACATCAGGACAGGTGAATGAACAACCTATAAGGTGCTTTACAACAGAGCTGAACACACAGTAAGCATTCTTGAAAACTTCACTGTTCTTATTGTCATTGCTCCTGAATACCTGGGTCTATCTCATGGAAACTGTCAGGTATGAACTGTCTTACCCTAGTTTTTGAGAGAAACTTCATCCCTTATAGAAGTATTAACTACAGTTAAAAATGGTAACACAAAGGCAAATGACATAGATGATAGTCTGCAATTTTTCTCATTATCAAAGAGGATAACAGAGCACATGCAGATTTAAAAAAATTTTGGTGGGTTTTTTTGTTTGTTTGTTTTTGCATTGCTAGGGATTGAACCCAGGGCCCAAGGTAGAGCTAAATCCCCAGAACAATACATAAGGATTGAATAGTGGTAAACCAATGGTTAAAACATTAGTACAACCCAGGCATGGTGGTACACACATGTGATCCCAGGACTCTGGGTGGCCAAGGCAGGGGGACCACAAGTTTAAGCCTAGCCTTGGCAACTTTAGCAACTTAGTGAGAACTTGTCTCAAAAAACAAAAAAGAGGGGCTGGAGATTTAGCTCAGTGGTTTCACTGCCTGCTGCGCAAGCGCAAGGACCTGAGTTCGATCCCTGGTACCTAAAAAAAAAAAAAAAAAAAAGAGGTGGGGATATAGCTCACTGCGAAGGGCCTAGGTTCAATCCTCCGTACTGCAAAGATAATATACCATATATTAATAGAATGCAAATTAGCATACACTCAAATCATTGCCATTTCACAAAGAGGAGCCAAGAATAAAAAATCTTACTGTGGCATTCATTATAAGGATATATAAAAATATATATATATATATTTTTGGTACCGGGGATCGAACTCGGGACCTTGTGCTTGCGAGGCAGGCAGCAGAACCACTGAGCTAAATCCCCAGCCCTTAAGGATATATATTAATACAGCACAAGTAATTATGATGACATTGACTCAGTAACATAATTGTGCCCATTTGATAGGGGAAAAGCTCATGCTGGCAGCCACAGGAGTGGCAGAAACTATACAGTCTTGGTGGCTTGGGGTGTAGCTCAGTGACAGAGTATATGCCTAGCATGCACAAGACCCTGGGTTGCATCCTTGGCACCACACACACACACAAGAGCCTATATTGTCCTGCCTGTATAGAATATAGGCACATAGTACTATGCTACATAGTAACTACAGCAGCAAAAAGAGAACACCTGGATTTCTCAGCATGAACAAATTAACACAGCACTAGCTACTACACATTATTTATGGCAGTTGTAATCATTAAATGATGATTTGATTATGGTTATGATTACAACAACACTACTCTTTGCATTAAGGTGTTATTATGATTAATTTATAACAAGACTGCAACACAACAATCCTAACATGAATGATGTAGCACAGCAGAGGGGAAGGAAGGACAAGCCTCCCTGCAGCACTGTGGTTAATGACACTAAGCTCTTCACCTACGTGCTGTGATCACAGGGATGATGGCCTACATGCAAACCCGCTCACAGCAGGGAAATGAGGAGACCCACATTTTGGAGACAGAATTGTTAATCACTATCAATATCCCAAATGCAAACAGTAACATCAGCAGAGCTCCTTCCCACAGGCCAATTTTCCAGAAAGGGAGGGGATATCCTTGAGAGAGATTACTTCTGATTATGGTTCCAATGGCACACAAATGCAGGTGACATCCAGAAAGCACCCTAGAGAATGGCTTTTCCCAGACAGGTGCCAAGGCTGTGTCTTCTACCAGCCCACCCACTATCCACACACACACAAGTGACCTCACCTGAGGACCTGCATCTCATTCTTGAAGGCCTGGGCCTGCTCAGCAGTGGGTTGGGCCACCTTGAGCACCTTCACGGCCACGTCGCCATGCCACCGCCCACGAAACACGGTGCCAAATGAGCCTGTCCCAATCCTCTTCAGCAGCTGGACCTCACTGGGCGGCACCTCCCAGTAATAGCCTGAGTCCCGGTACCCCAGGTTCTTCTGTGGGCCAGACGGGTAGCAGGTGGAGGGGCTGCCCACACCCCCTATCCCACATCACTAAGCCTGCAGTATCCCCTCCAGGTACCCCCTCCAGCGTACCACTTTCTTCTTTTCCTCCGCCAAGGACTTCCGCTCCCGCTGCTCTGAAGGTGACTTGGAATGTGGCGACTTCCTCCCCGAGGACACGCTGCCTGGGCTGGGGCTCCCCCGGGGGCCTCCATCGCCACTACCTCTACCACCAGCAGCTACAGTTGTAGAGAGGAGGATGTGAGTGGAAGCAAGGGGGTTGGTGGGGAGAGGGGACTCAAGGTGTAAGGGGGGAGGGCTCTCACCATCGGTGCTGAAACTCTGGGCAGTGAGCTGGAAGAAGGGGACAGGAGTCAAAGCAAGAACTCGGAGGCCAGCAGGAGCGGCTCACAGCCTTGCAATGTCCTCTGCACTACTGTCCCCTTGGCACCCACCTGCATGAGGCCAGAGTCCATGGGGGTCGTGGTGCTGACCATGTGGACATTGGGAGTGGATGTGGAACGGATGCGCTGCAGGGGCGCGTTGGCCGGGGCAGGGAACGGGAAGTGCTCTGGCTCGCAGTGCTGGGTGCAGGGGCTGCCGGGAGGAAGACTGTGAGCTTGCTGTGGAAGGAACCGGGAGCCTAGAAGGCTGGCCCTGCTGTCCTGAGCATGCATTTAGCTCACACAGAGCCAACTTCTGTGGGTCACACTTCTACTCGTTTACTGACAAAGAAACATTTATCGAGTGCCTGCTGTGTGCCAGATACCATTCTAAGTGGTGGAAATAAAACTATGAACAAAATAAATAAAAGTTCTAGTCCTGGTGGAGCTGATATTCTAGCAGAGGGAGAGAAGAATGAAGTACAAACTATATAATATGCCTATTGGCCATAGGTGCAAGAAAAGAAAAAGTAAAGCAAAATAAGGGGACAGAATGTGTTCATAGGGGTATCAGGAAAGGCATCTCAGAGAAAGCAAAGGCTGAAAGGAAGGACAATGAGGGACAAAGACAATGGAATGGGGAAAGGGTAAGGTTTAATTAACTAATTTATATAGGTTTTTTTGAGACAGGGTTTTGCTACATAGCTCAGGCTGGCCTGGAAGACACTATTGCAGCCCAAGCTGGCATCCAACTCATGGCAATCCTCCTGCCTCAGCCTCCTGAGTGCTGGAATTACAGGTGTCTGCCACCACACCTGACTAGATATTTTATAATGACATATTTTAATGATATGTATTATTCAAATATATATTATATAATATGCACTGTGTATTAAAATGGCAATGCTTTAAAATATTGTATATACATGTTATACATATATAGATTATACATATTAGGTTACAAAAATATATACATATTTTTTGTGCGTAGTACTGGGGATCAAACCCAGGGTCTTCTCACTGAGCTACATACCCAGCCCTTTTTATTTTTATTTTGAGACAGAGTCTCACTAAGTCACTAAGTTGCCCAAGCTGGGCTCTAACTTATACTCAACTACTTAATATTCCTTTCACTATTCTGAAATGAAATTCAGAGGTTATTAATCCACATATATGCAAAATTAAAAATAATAACACCTTGACCTTCCCTTTTTATATATTATATAAAAGTGTACATTATTCTACATTACATAAAAATATGTAATACAACATGATACAGTAGCATGTGATATAGCATGAACATTATGTCACATAAGTATGCACATTACAAAATATGGGTCTCACTAAGTCATTAAGTTGCCTGGGCTGGGCTGAAACTTGGCAATACACCTGCCTCAGCCTCCCAGAGCACTGGGATTAGGGAAGTAATTTATGACAATATAACATGTATTTCAAAATAGAAAGGCTTGAGCATGGTTATGCTAGAACAAAGTAGTTAGATGCTTATACATATTTAGAGTAAATAAGAAGAATACTTGATCATTTACTATTCTGTTCCAGATCCTGCTCTAAGCACTGGACATGCCTTAACTCATTTAATCTTCATCAGAACCCTGTATGGTAAAAAGTATCACCCCCTATCTATAGATGAGCCCACTGGGACCCAGAGTAGGCAACCTGCTCAAGGTCCCAGCGCACCATGCCCTTACTCATGCCTGTAGGTGTTCAATAAATGTTTGTCAAGTAAACAAATGAATGAAAGTATGGCTTGTGGTCTACAAGGGCCACTAGATCTGTGTCTCTCCCAGTAATCCTTTGGTTAAGGAATTTCTACCTGAGACCCTGGGGGGTTAGCGGCTCATTCAGGGGGTGGTTTGAGGGAGCTTCATGCTGTCTGGTGCCTCTGGACAAATCCTGGACACTGTGGTAGATCCTTAAGGTGTTAAGGGTATAAAACAAGAGGACATGGCTCAGCTGTCTGTAAGGAATTGCGGCTGAGCCTCTATCCTCCCCGTCCCCAGCCACCCAGGCTGAACTCACTGTTGGCGGTTGGTACTCATGTCAACACAGACTGTGGGGACCTTGGAGGAACAATGCTGGTGGAACTTGTAGCCACAGGTTTGGCATCGGAAACCATGGAACAGAAACTTAAGGCAGAAGTCACAGAAGGCCAGGCTGAAGAATGTCTTCCGTACCTGCTCCCACACAGCAAGAAGGGTAAGGCCTGATCAGAGGTCCCCGCCCCCCCTGGGGGGGCTGCCCCCACTATCCATGCTGCACTCACAAAATTGTGCATGGTCAGGGGCACATCTTCCAGGACTTCCACAATGAGCTCCTCTCCATCCAGGGGGGCAATGGCTGTGTCCCAGGCGGTGACCGTTTTTCTCCTGCAGGGGGCAGGAGAATGAGTGGGAGGGTGGCAGAGGTCATGGCGAGGCAGAAAGGCTTCAAAAGTCCCTCTAAGCCTCCAGTCTACAGACTAATATCTGGCATGTTTAATTACTAAATTAGCCACCCTTTGCCCCCATTTTACAGATGGGGAAACAGACTCAGGGAGAAAATGACTTGCCCAAGGCCACGAGGGGAAGGTGGTAAGAGTCCATGCTCTTAAGCACAAGGTGAAAAGCAAGTGAAACTATGCAACTAAACCTTAGAGGTGGCAAGTCAGCTCGAGAAAGTGCACACAATGCAACACAATGTGTGAGCTGGATTAAAAAAAATTAAGGAAGATCAGGACCATGAACCAAGGAAGATCAGAGAGGCCCAACTCAGCAGAAAATGGGAAAACCAAGGAAGGAGAGAGACGATGAATTCATGAAATTGTGAAAAAGGAAAGCAGATGAATTCCGGGAGGAGGTGCAGAGTAGGTGAGGAGTTGGGAGCTAAGGAGAGAATGAGTTGCAGACTTTCCAGGCCAATAAACTAATGAAGAAATATGAAATATGAAACTATGAATAGGCTCATGGGTTAACTGAACTGGTAAAAGATTTTACCCCAGAGTGAAGAAGGAATGAGATGACTCTTGGGAGGAGAGGCAGGTGGGGTGCCCAGTGGGTGGCGGGGGCTGCCACACTTACCCCTTGATGAGTCTGTAGACCACACAGCAGTCCTGATTGAGGCCCCGCACCTTGAGGGCCTTGTCTAGAGAGTCGTAGACACTCATGCCATCCCGGACAGTCACCTGTGTGTGTGTGTGCAGAGGTAGGGACCCAGCTGATGTTCCCACTCCTTTGCAGTGACCCACCAGCCTTTGTCACCCTTGTAATCCCAGGCTTACAAATGGGTCCATCCACAATCCCTGCCAGTTTTGCTCTCCTGACTCACCACTGTGCGCTGTTTGTTGGGCAGGTACACTTTGACAGTGCCCACTGTCCGGGATGGCTCGGCCTCATTAGCAGGGGGGCCCCGTGGTGGCTCCATGGAGCCTAAGACTTTGTCAAGATGGGCTGAGGTGGGGCTGGGCAGGTGCCATGGGGCTTCTAGGGAAGAGCAGGCAGAGGAGAAATTTAAAGGTCCAGTAATAACCTGAAGCAAAGTGGCAGGGGACAACATAAAATTTCAACTGCAGGCTTCCTTGCCCCCTGTAGCCTAATTTCTATGCAACAGCTCAAGGATCCTGTTATCATCTGAACTCTACTGGGTCCCTCCTTTGCTCAGACTCTTCCATTGCTTGTCTCATTCATGGGTGCCAGGGTCACAGAATCACTGTGGTGAGGAGGCAGCAATGGGAGGCAGCACACGCTGTCCTGGATGGTACAGTAATCAAGACTTTGCGCTGGGGACTGTCAGGGAAGTCAGCACACACTGCGCTGGGGGTGTTGGGTACATAATGGGCATGAACAGGCTGTCCTGGCTGTTTTAACGGAGCAGAGGAGTGACCTGATACAGAGGTGAGGGAGGTGGCACAGAGTGAGGGTAACTGGAAGATCATCAGATCTTGCCCGTAGTGAGGATGGCAGGGTAAATGGAGGTTAGATCAGTGTTCTTAAAGGGCACTGGGGGCATCATTGAGTCGTGGGTGTAATGTTGATGGGAGGATCACAGACACCGTGTTAGGTGGCTAATGGAGGTCATCGGACTCTGTGATGTGAAGTTTATAGGGGCTCGCTATACTGAAGGGAGATGTAGCAGGAGTCACTAAGGACTGTAATGGGGAGAAGGGGAGATAATGGAGGTGGTAACGGTGGCTCACCAGACATTGTTATGGGGAAAGAAAAAGGAAGATAATGGTGTCAAACTGTGAAAAAAGGAGGTAAGGTGGAGGGAGGGCCTCCAAAAATTCTCCTAACAACTAATGACAACAGATCACTGGTGTAAACTCAGTGAGGGATCACAGAAGGAGGTCGGAGAGGGTGAAGGAAGGGTAATGGAGAAATTCTCAAGACTCCCCTAGGGCCTCAGACACTGATCCGGAATAAGGTAGCCAGGAAGTGAGCGGCATCTCCATGCAATCCCGGGAGTTGTTAAGGAAGGTATTTTAAGGGGTTTAGGAGTGAATCTGGACACTCTACAACCAAGTCCTAGACCCCATTCGGCCTGGCCCTGCCTCCCGCAGGGCATCGGGCTCTGCGCAGGCGCACGGCCACTCGCTCGCACGGCGGGCGAAACCATCGCGGCAGCTCTGTCCGCCTATTCCAGTCTACCCACCCCATCCCCGCAGTCGATGATGGTCTCGCCCCGGGTCAAACCACTCCTCCGGTTCCGGGCGGGGGGCGCCAGGGTTCAGGCGCAGCCATCCTGGAGCTGAGTTTTCAGTCCGGGCTCCCTGCTCGTGCCTGGCGGTCGCTCCAAAAACCGAACGCTACCGGGCCCGCCCTCACCTGTCACACCGCTACAGCCTCCAGCGCCTCCATCTTGGGCCTGTCTTCTAGTTTCCTCACAGAGTCCGCCTCCACCGCCCCTCGAACTTTGGCCATTGGCTCTGTGGGACTCAGCCGTCCATTCTTATTGGATTACGGTCACGCCTGTCAAGGCAGGACCAGCGGAATGTGGGTAGTGTTCCGGATTAGGCGAGGCCTTTTGAAACATCAGGGTCTGGGGCAAATTCGCACGTCCTGACCCGCGCAGGCGCACTCAGGGCGCGAACTGCGTAAGGAGGGCTTTAACCCCAATCGTGCCAGGGAATAAAGAGGTTGTTGTTGTTTGTTTTTCTGGTCATTTAAGTTGTAAGAATATGGACAGAAAACCTTAATTGCAAATTGGGGCCAGTTCCCTAAGCACCATTTCAGAATTTTCCAGTGTCTCAGTTTTACCGTCTTTGAAATGGGTTGTGCAATATTTACCAGCTCTACGAGACCGTAGTCATAGCCTTTGATAACTGCGGGCCTCTTGTGTGGCCACGGCTGGGGATCTGGGCCTAGAAGGGGAGGTCTTCTAGGAGGCTTGGAAAGGGGTTGATGAGGATCTGAAAGACAAGCCATAGGTAGCCAGGTGGGGAGGGAATTGTGGACCTGGAATGGAGCACAGTGACGGTCAGTGTGTGGAGTTATGGAAGAATACATTTTTTTCAAAGTTGAATTTTTTCTGGTGTCAAAAAGGAGGCTTTCCCCTTTTCTTGGAGCATTTCCTTCAGAAAACTTGTAAATGTTTTCCTGTCTACTTGAGATGTATGTACATCTTTTTAAAAGCTAAGTACTGTAGGATTCTTGCCAGTTTCACAACCCTGGGTTATTTTCCTTAAGGGCCTTGAAGGTATCTCTGAAACGTAAACAACAAAAATAGCATCCCTATCTCCTTGTCTCTGTGGGAATTTCATCTGCTTTCCTGGCTCCAAGTTGTTACCTGCATGTCATAGAGATTTGAGCCTTAGTTTTACTTTGGATAAAGGCAATTGTGTTTCCTTAAGGGCGTTAGAGCAATCTGTCTGAAATGTAAACAACAAAAATAACATCCCTGTCTCCCTGGGAATTTCATCTGTGTGTCTGGTTTTAAGTTGTTACCTGCTAGTTATAGAGACAGGAGTCTTAGTTTTTCTTTAGACAAGGGCTTTTATTTTTTTATTTTTTTGCACTTTATTAAATTCTTTTATTGGTACATTGTAGGTATACAACACAATTACATTTCTCATTGGGAATTGTACCTTTACATAATGCATCTTGGTTCTTATTTTTTCCCCATTCCTAGCCCTCCCTTCACACCCTCCACCCTTCCCTATTTACAAAGACTTTATTTCCATTTTTTCCATTTCTCATCATTTTTCCTTTCCCTTCTTTCCTTTCCTTTGCCCCTCCCACTACCCCTACCCTAGACAAGGGCTTTTAAACTAAAAGATGGCCACTGCAATTACTAGGTGAATTGGGGGTGAACCACATGTTCCAAATGGTGCTGTCAAGTTTTCTTACTTGAGGACAGGATAATGGTTACTTTGAGAACATATATATAATGATTTGTATCTGCCTGATATATAAACGGAGAATGTTTCTTTCTGTCCTTGAAATCTCTTCAGCAGATTGCTTGTGATGTACAGCACAGTCTTGCTTAATGCTTGTTCAATAATAAAACTGCTTCGTTTCTTCTGTCTTTATGGAGAGGCTTCACTGGGTTGGCATGAGATTTTCTTTTTTAATCCTTTCCCCAACAGTATAAATGGCCTTTTGTGTTTGAAGTGACTGCATTCTATTTAGAGAGTCACAGAATCCCTCAGTGATGAAATGGGAAAGATCAGAGAGGAAAGTTACTAGGTGAGGGAGCCTTAGCTTGCTTCAACATGTACTCATTGAGTGCCTTTTCTCCCTATTAGAAGACTGAAGCCAATGATGATGGCACAGGCCTATAATCCCAGCACTGTGGGAGGTTGAGGCAGGAGAATTGCAAGTTTGAACCTAGCCTGGCAACTTAGTGACTTAGCAAGAGCTCATCTCAAAATAAAATTAAAATTTAAAAAAAGGGTCTGGGGGCTCAGTGTGAAGGCTCCAGTACCTTAAAAAACAAAACAAAACAGGAAAAGATAGAAGGAAGTAGAAATAACCTCCATTTCCCATCTCCCCCTTTCCGAGCAACTGGAACATTTCATACACTGGTAGTGTAAAACCATACAACCACTTAGAAAACAGTTTTTCACCTTAAAGTTTAATATTCACCTACCATGTAAGCCAGCAATGTCACTTCTAGATATTAATTCCAGAAATGAAAACATATCCAATGTATACTGGTAAATATTAATAACCAGCTCTCCAAGAAAAAAATCTCATTTGTAGCATTTGTCAGTTGTGATGTAAAGACTCCCGCCATGGGTATTTCATGCTACCAATTTGATGTCACTGAACCAGAGTTGAGAAGAGATGCACAAAATTGGCTGTGATGAATCGGCTGTGATCATGTTACTGTGCTATGTCCTCATAAAAGTGTATACATAAATGTTCAGATTAGCTTTATTCATGATAGCAAAAAACCTGAAAACAGTTTAAGTGTTTAACAAAAGAGTTGACAAAGAAATACAACAATGGGAATGCTACTCAGCAATGAAAGGGAATAAAGTATAGGACAGCTTAGATGAATCTTCTAGACCTAAAGCTGAGGGAAAGAAGCCAGATACAAAAAGAAATACTAGCAGGGTGTGGTGGTGCATGCCTATAATCTTGGCATTCAAGAAGCTGAGGCAGGAGGATTGTGAGTTCAAGCTTAGCCTGGACTAAGTAGTAAAGGGAGAGAGGAGAGGGGAGGGAAGGGGAAGGGAAGATTTGTATGAAATTCTAAACCATACCATGAGATTTGTTGTCTTGAGGGAGAATGGAAAGGGCATTGCTATTGGATGTGGTTTGTCCTCACCAAAACACATGGCGAAATTTGGCTGCCAATGTGGGAGTATTGGAGATGGAGCCTTTAAGAAGGATTAGTGATTTTCTTTGGAGACTGGATTGGGTCTCGATTTTGAGAGTGGGTTTTTACAAAATATCTGTCCCCTCTGTCCCCTCCTCTCTTCTCTACACAGTCTCTTCCCTTCCATTATCCATCATGAAGTCCTCACTAGAAACCTAGCAGAGCCTGCACTGTGCTTTTGGATGTCAGAACCATTGTCTTAGTTACTTTTTCTTGTAACTGAGACAAAATACCTGACACCCAAAGTTAAAGGAGGAAAGATTTATTTAGCTCACAGTTTGTAGAGGTTTCAGTCCATAATTGGCTGGCTCCAACACAGGGTGGCATGGCAGACAGGAATTGCAGAAGGGAAACAGTTCATGGTGGGCAGAAGGTAGCAAAGCAAGCAAGCAAGCAAGGGGCCAGCAACAAGCCTCTTTCTGTCCCTTATATTTTAACCAGGCTACCTGCCCTGGGTGGGTAACACTCACACCCTTAATCCTAGCATCACACCTTGAATCAATCCCAGCATCACGTCCTTGGTCCCAGCAGCACAAACCCTAGATCCAGCCACCTCTGAGAAGCCCCACTTCTGACTGCATGAGGCTTTGGGGAGAAATCTAGATATAAGCCATAACAACCATGAATCAAAAAAACCCTCTTTTCTTCATACATGACCCAATCCCAGGTATTCTATTTTAGCAACAGAGAACAGATTAAGATGGGCAGGAAAGAAATGTCAGGTGTGACTGGAACGTTCTGTACACATTTGTCAAAAGTCATTGAACTGTATATTAAAAGTGGACATACATTTCACTGTATGAAAAACATACCTCAATAAAAATGCATGGCAAAAATAGCTTCAAATGTAAGCCTAAACATTTTGATTTCTTGCAAATTCTTATTGGTTAGATACATTTAAAAAAATTCTCTTTTCTGAAATTGAATCCCTGGACCCTCAAGTCCCCAACTCTCCTTGCAGGGCTGCCTCAGTCCATGGGAGGTCAGGAGCAACCGCTGCTGGAGCTCAGTGAGGGGCTGCAAACAGCAAGGGGATGCATTTTCAATTTTAATTCACTTAAATATCACTTAATTTGTTTAAAACATTATAGACCATATTTGAAGGCCTCTGACTCTGTTGTCTAATATTTACAAAAAGATGAGCAAAATCCCAGAGTAAGCTCACTGCACAGGCATCGTGTGGGGAGGGGAGCGGAGAGAAGGACGAAGGAGTGGGGGCACAGTGAATGCAAAGGCAATCCTTCCTCTCAGAGATTCACTCCAAACCCGTCCCAGCTGACAAGACTTTAGCCGAGGACCTCACAAGTGCCCAACAAGACACGAAGGCTTATAAAGTGATTTGGATTTTATCACCATCATTGTTGTCATCATCATCATCATCACACTGAAACTCTCACAAGCACCATGTACAGATTCTTCTCAAGGATATGATAGAAAATCATCCTAAATGGAAAACACATTTAATGTACTGACCCTACAGACCATCCTAGCTTCTCCTGAACACTTAGCCTACACTTGGGCCAAATCATCTAACAGAAAGCCTGCTTTCTAACCAAGTGTTGAATGACTCATGTATTGCAGGGGCTGACAGGCCTGGGCTCACTGCCGCTACCCAGCATTGTGAGAAAGCGTGGGACTGTGCATTGCTAGTCTGCAGGAAAGATCCAAATTCACAATTTGAAGTTGGGTTCCTACTGAATGTGCATAGCTTCCACACTATATTAAAGCCAAAAAATTCTTGCATTTAACCATCTGAGTTGGAGATAATCTGTATTCAAATAAAATTTAAAACCTGAACTGGCTGATGATGGTTTCTGACATCCTCTTCAAAATTATCTGCCTAGAAATATTCAATAATTTAAAAGTAGTTGCTGGGCCGGGTGTGGTGGGACACATCTGTAAGGCCAGCACTGGGGAGGCTGAGGCAGGAGGATTGCTGGGAATCTGAGGCCAGCCTGGGCTTCATAGCGAGACCCTGTCTCACCTCTCAAAGTAGTTGCTAGTTATAATTGTATAAGAACAACATAGTATTTTATGATTTATTATAATTTAATTTGCAATTTTTTTTGTGGTACCGGGGATTGAACTCGGGACCTTGTGCTTGCGAGGCAGGCGGCATAACCACTGAGCTAAATCCCCGGCTAATTTGCAAGTTTAAATTCTCAGAAACTTGTCTAAAAAAAATGAAATCTAAAGTGCTCACCGACTGCTGTTGTAATGCTAACCATTTTATAGTTGAAGTTACAGAGGTTCGTGTCCTAACTTGAGGGACAAGGAGAGTGCTCCAGGAATTCAAGTTTGATTTGTGTTCAAATGGGTAGGGGAACTAGGAAGGGCACCAGGGTAAAGGAAGGAAGGGAAAGGGGGAAAAATGACAAAAGAAGGAAAAAATGGAAACAAAGCTTTTGAAAATAAGGAGAGGAAGAGGGGTTGAAGGGAGGGAAGGGGAATGGGGAAAAATGAATCAAGATATATCATGTACAGGTATAAATTCCCTATGATGAATGTGTTATGTACACCTAAAATCTACCAATAAACTTAATTAAAAACAAAGACAAAAAAAAATCCCCAAGAGTGCAGGCCAGTGATTTTTTTTTTTTTTTTTTTGGTACCAGGGATCAAACTCAGGACCTTGCGCTTGCGAGGCAGGCGCGGCGCCACTGAGCTACATCCCCCGCCCAGAGAGCCTTCTTAAGGAACTTCAGCAGTCCTTGTGCGGCTGAAGACCTCTTCCAAAACATGCCCTTCTCATTTCTCGTCGCGGCCGCCCCTGCAGAGCCTAGAGAGTGCTATCTTTGAGTCTCCAGACCACCGCCTCCCTCTCACTATCCATTTCAAAAGAAATACCCACGCACAAACATTTCCCCGAGCGCAGACCACCGGATGACTCAACCACCGCAACAACCATCCACGCAGTAGGATCAACCAATGGCAGCGCAGCAGAAGGCAGGTTTTGAGATGCTGCGGGCAAGGATAGGTTCCACCGCAGTTCAGAACCTCTGATAGACCAATCGCTGTACACAGCAGGTGGTTTCTGGGGCCGTTCCAGCCAATGGGAGGTGGAGTGAGCCTAAATTTTGCTACAAACCAGCAGTTTAAGGCTACTTTCTCATTAATGGAAAAGGAACTGTAACTGTTCTGTTTGAAAAGCCTTAAGAAAGGCAGAGTATGGAAATTTCCATTTCTAGCTATTTCTCGAAGAGATTTCTAAAAAATACACAGCCCTGAGGTTAGAAATAGGACATTTATAAGTGAACCAACCACTACTTTAATTTTTCTTACAAAAAAATCCTTCCTAACAAAATGAAATAAACAGTCATTGGAATTTGCTATCCCTGCATTCAGTTAAACCAATAGACAGAGTTCTTTTGTCTTTTAAAAAGTTCATTATATGTTATATACCGTACCTTCATATTTTCATAAAATTAAACAAAAGATTTTAAATAGGTTTTGTGTGTTCAATTATCAAGCCAAAGGATCAGACAAGTGGAAAAATAATGAAATCAAATGAAAGTTCTATAATTTTATTATTAAAGATTTACTCCAATGTGGACATCTTTTGGTAAGTATGATTCTTTCTTCCTTCCTCTCTCTCTCTCTCTCTCTCTCTCTCTCTCTCTCTCTCTCTCTCTCTCTCTCTCTCTCTCTTTCTTTCTCTCTTGAACCCAGGGCCTTGAGGAAGCTAAGCATGTGCTCTGTCACTGAGCTACATCTCTTTCCCATGATTATTTCTTGGAAATAAAATTTGAGTAAGGAAATAGTTGAGCAAAGGGATCGATATAAATCTATAGACACTGAAGGGTGGGTCGGGGATTTAGCTCAGTGGTTCCAACACCTGCCTCACAAGCAGAAAGTCCCAAGTTCGATCCTCAGTACCCAAAAAACAAAACAAAACAAAAAACAAACAAACAAAAAACCAAAAAAAGACACTGAAGAGTGGAGGCCATCTCTGAGAGGCCATGAACCCAGACAGACAACTCTGGTCTCTCCTGGTAGCTCCCTTGATAGAGGTTACTACTCAATGTGATTAGTGGTTATTTAAAATCATAATTAATTTAAAAAGAAAAGAAAAGCATTTTCCCCAACACAAAGTGACTCCCCCCCTCCCCCCAGTACTGGGGATTGAGCCCAGGGCCTTGCCTCTAAGCCATACTCATAGCCCTTTTAATTTTTTTTTTAAATTTTGAGACAGGGTCTCACTAAGTTTCTAAGTTGCCCAGGCTAGATTTAAACTTTTGATCCTCCTGCCTTAACCTCCCAGACAGAGTGCTGGGATTACAGGCCTGTACCACTATACCCAGCTAATGCAAGTGATTTTGAAATGCCTACTTTTGGTTTTGTTCAGAAATGCATCTTGTAAAAATATTCATGAGGTCACATTTATTTATTGAGGTTGCATACATACTGACCCACAATGGGTTTCACCACCTGTCTCAGGTGAAAGAAACATTTAACATCTGTTGGCTGACTTCACGCATATTTAACAAATATCTGTTCAATTTTAAAATGGTTGTAAATTAAATTTCAGACATACTCCGAATAGTTCTCATTATTTCTGGATAAATTAGTTGTTTGCTGTATAATTATTGATGCTATGCATATATAGCATATATTTGTTCTATATATAAAGTAATCCCTGATACTTTTGTGCCACCCATATAAATGTTGTATACCATCTTGTGGTATGAGAAAATCAATTCTGAAGTCATCCAGAATGTTTTAGTACTTGACCATTCATCTAGTTAGAGTGTGAGTATCCCCAGTGTCCTGCTCTGTGTGACCCCAGACAAGTTGTTATCCCTCTCGGTATCTCAATTTCCTCATTTTTAATTTTTTTCAGTACTGGGCATTGAACCCAGGGGAACTTTACCATTGAGCTACATCCCAGCCCTTTCTCTCTTTTTTATTTTGAGATAGTATCTCTCTAAGTTTCTGAGGCTCATCTTGAAATTGTGATCATCTTGCCTCAGCCTCCTGAGTAGCTGGGACAACAGGCTTGCACCCCTGTGTCCCGCTGTCCATTCTTCATTTAACCTAAGCATAAAACAGTTTTCTTGAGTCTTTGAGGCTTCAACTTGAGGGCTTCTGTGTCACATAAAACTTTGTCCAAACACATTGTTTCTTTTGTTGACCTGTATTGTATTATAGGAATGTTGTCCCTCACCCTTATAATGAGTGAGGCAAGGGCTCACACCTTTCTTCCCTTATGTAATCATATATTTATTTCCAGGCTCTTGGTCTTCTAACTTCTATATTTTCTTTTTTGAAAATGGGATATTCAAAACAAAAGAACCATACTGTGTAAAATCTGGGCAATAAAAGAATGTAACAAACTTAGCCAAAATCTCTTCAATAATAATCATTGTTTACCATTGTGATATGTTCCTTCTTAATGTATCTTTCCTAAACATTATATATCTCTATGTCTTTTAAATATATTTTAAAAGGAGAATAGGAATCTTGGGATAAAAGCTCTGATATAAAATGCTTGCATGCCAATTCACATAATAGGAGTTTTTTCCCAAGCCACTAGTTATTCTTAGAAACCATTTCTAAGGAAATGCAGACACCATCTGTTCTTAGCAGACCAGCTGGAACTGGAACTCGATAGCCCTGTGGGTGGAATGTGGGAGGGAGGAGTCTTCATTCCTGATTGGTTCATTGGTGTCTGCAGCCTCTTCTGGCTATGCCATGCAGGGCCCTCTGCTGGGCTATGTGGAAAATTCCATCCAGAAAATTTTCTGGGAAGAAGCCATGCGTGGAGAAGGTAGGAGCGAAAAGCTGAGCACTAAAGAAAACGACTAAATATTCATTTGATTCTGTATATAGGTTGGAAACTGTTTGAAAGATGTGTTTAGGTCACCAAATTAGAAAACTCATTTCCTCACTTTGTGTTGGTTAGCAACACCCGAGATGTATTGAATGTGACTTTATATTTTAAATGATTAAAAGGGTACATTTTTGTCATCACCTGAAAAGCAAAACTATATAATTTTCAGCATCCACAATTTTATTGTCTTCAGAATCTTAATTAACTTTTTTATGTTTTTTTAAAAATATTAAGCTTTGTATCTTGCTGGGGTAGTATAAATTATGTCCTGTGGCTTAGTTTTCTTCTCAGAATCACTTGACTCCAGCTCTAACAGCAGAATTTGGGTCCATGTCTCTTGAGGTTGAAGAATGAAGTCCAGGACAAAGAAGGTAGACAGGAGGAGTGTTTATTAAGAAGAGAGAAATAGCTCAAGATAGTTGTGAGGGAACCAAAAAGTGGGTTGCCATGGGGACTCTTTGTCTAGGAGTTTTTATTACAAAAAATGACCGGGGCTTAGATCACTCTGAGTCAAAGTAAGGTCAACCTATAGGACTAAAACAAGCTTACTTAAACTAGAAATGGGCCTATGAGGAATCTAGACATGTTGCAAGTGTATATTTGTGGGCGCCTCTTGGCCTCTTTCCTACCCAAGTGATTCATTAAAAGAGCAGTGAGAAGGAAAAGACATTTTCCAGATAGGTAGGAGCAGAAGTTGTCATAGTGGTCATCTACCACCTTGCTTGATACCTTCCAGGACTTAACTGTCCACCTGGCTCTCATTAACTCTTAACCTCAAGCTCCTGCCTATCTGAACAAGGCCTGGCCATCCTGACTCTACCTTGGGCCCAGTCCCTCCTTAGCTGCCTGCTATCTCCTGTCTTAAGTTGCTTGTCTATAATGCACCTGCACAGTGGAGCAGAGGATGTCATGAAACCATTTGTGTAGATTACAGGCTTGAAAGCCTTCAGTAAGAATCTTAAACATTATCAGTGTTGATGCAGGTTCAGTCTTTGCTCCTCATATAACCTATTTGGTTAAGATATTAATAAAAAGAGAAGAGGTAATTACTAACTAGATTACAGTATAGACTTCCATATAATGAGATACTAATACATCCATTAAAAATAATGCACTGGGCCAAGGCATGTGGCTCATTGGTAGAGTACTTGCTTAGCATATTCAGTGTCCTGGGTTCAATCCCCAGCACCATGGTGGGGGAAGAGTGGTGGTGGTGGAATGCATTAACTTGGAAAGAGCCCATTATTTTATTCCCAAGTGAACAAAAATAACTTGCAGAGCAGTAAGTGCTCACTGATCTTATTTTAGTTAAAATAATTACCTTGGTATAAGAACAGTAAAAAGTTTAGAAGCACATGCAAAAAATTAAATTTTAGGGGGCCTACTGCAACAATGTTTTTCATAATTTCTAATTTGTTAATTGTAAATATATTTGCCCTTATTTTTAATTTAATTGTTCCAAGGTTTTTTTCTTTCTTTTAGATTTTGTTTTTGTTTTACATTCAAAGCTTCTATCCAGGTGGAATTTTTTTGGTGTGAGGAATGATATATAAACTTTTCCTGGTTTTTTTCCCCAAGTAACTTCTAGAACACCCTACAAATATTTGAAAGTAACTTGAATTTCTTAGGAAAATAACACAGAGAAAACAATGACAACTTTTAAGAAAGAAAATTTTCAGAACCCTTTAAAAGTTTGCAGTTTATAAGTGGTGAGCTGTAGAAGAAGAAAAGCCAGAGGACAGGCAACTAATCCAAGCATCACCAAAAATAGAACCATGTCAGGACATTACTGGAATAGGGAAAAGGCATAGCAACTTGGCATTGTGATACATGCTATTTTGGCATCAAAGCTCCCAAGTTGGAAAGGCAGAAAAGGCCTTTCATTGCTTTTATTTTAAGTTAGTAAGAAAAGCAATAATACTACAGCTGGGTGCAATGGTCCATGCCTGTAGCTCCAGCTACTCACGAGGCTGATATAGGAGGATGGCCCAAGCCCAAGAGCTCAAGACGAGCCTGGGCAACATAATGAGATCTTATCCCAAAAAATGGAAAAATAGGCCAAGTAATTTTTTTCATTTTGGCTTTGAGCCAACAGAATGGAAGGCAGTTAACTCTAATGTGTTTCTGTGCTTTTTATACCCAATTGTTGGGTAGGAAAATATTGCTGGACAGGTTTGAATCACTGTGAAGTTTAAGATATTCTCAGACATTTCAGCCACATTTACTCATATAGGACATTAAATGTATTCATTACAAGTCATTTATACATATAATAAGAAAATAATCCATCTCATTAAGTCAGTTTCACAGTATTGGAAAATCTCCAGCAATGGAAGAATAATATAATGACTACCACCCTTATGTTTTATTAATGGGACTGAGCAACTTTTATATGGTTATTTGCCCCTTTTGTCAATTGCTTGCTTAAATTTCTTGTCCATTTTTTCTCAGTATAGTTTATATTCCAGATACTAATCCTTTATTCATTATCATCATAAAAAATAACACCTCTTTTTAAAAAAAAATTTTTTTTTTGGTACCGGGGATCAAACTTGGGTCCTTGTGCTTGTGAGGCAAGCGGTGGAAACACTGAGCTAAATCCCCAGCCCAAAAATAACATCTCTTTGTCCATGAATTTTTTTTGCCACTTTGATAGTGTGTTTTAATGAATAGATTTTGTTTCATTTATTTATTTTCATTGTTTATTTTTTAAGGTGCTGAAGATTAAATCCAGAAGCTCTCCCATGCTAGGCAAGTGCTCTAACACTGAATTACATTCCCATCCTTTTAAATAGTTTTTATTTGAAATGATCTAAGCTAGAAAACCTGCAAACACAGTAAAATTCCTTTTTTTCCTTTCAAACTATTTGAAAGTGAGTTGCTGTCTGATGCTCCATCGCCCTCGAATACGTCAGTGTTATTTTTTACACACAAGGACCTTCTCCCACATAACCCCAGGATTCCAGCAAAATCAAGAAAGTCACATGAATACCGTCTGACCCTCAGACCCCTTCATGTTTCACCTGTTGTCCCTGTCGAGTCCAGTACAGCAAAGGATCCAGTTTAGCCTTCAGCTGCCATCACTTTGATGTCCCTTCCTTGGAAGACTCCCTTAGTCATTCTTGGTCTTCGGGAACCTTTTGAAAATGACAGGGCAGTCATGTAGAGTGCCCCTCAATTTGGAGATGACTGATGCTTCTTCATAATTAGATTCAGGTTATGTATCTTTAGTTTTGGTTTTGCAGTACTGAGGATTGAACCCAGCGCCTTCAAACTGTGCTACATCCCTAGTCCTTTTTAAAAAATATATTTTTATTTTGAGGCAGGGTCTTGCTAAGTCACTCATTTGCCCAGGCTGGGCTCCAAATTGTAATCCTCATGCCTCAGCTCTCAGAGTGCTGGAATTACAGGTGTGTGCCGTCATGCCTGGCTTTAATGTTTTTGAACATTATGTTACCCAGGCTATGCAGGCTATGTATCTTTGTCATAGATGTTGCAGAAGTGATCAGTTTGTCCTGCTAGCGGTGACATTTCCTGTGATCACCTGATGAAAGCGAGTTTACCAGACTTCTCCACCAGAAAGTTGCTCTTCTTCCTTTTGTAATTAATGAGTAGTTTGTGCAAAAGCATTGAGGGCATGCAGAAATCCTGTTATCACATTCTCACCTTATTTATTTATATCAGTATGGATTCATGGTCCTCTATTTTACTCTGAGTTACATCTGTTATTTTTATTTAAAAATTGTCATATTATTTTTAGTATATAAGTTAGGATAAAGATGAAGAATGAAGTAAGACAAGAAGAAAACACATAGAGTCATACAAATAATTGTACATGGTACTGTGTGTAAGTGAGTGTGCCCAGCACAGGAACAGTGGAATTCTCAGGAGTTTAGACTCATACATGTGTCTTTACAACATTACCTGAAGAAGTCCACCTGGAATTTCCAGGTGAGCACCCCTTCCTGGGGGAATAAGGGAATCACTGTGATAACAAAGCTTCAGATGCTAACTGTGCATCAGGTACTGCTGTAAGTGATTTACAGATATTAGCTTACCCACCTTTTGCAGTTGAGGAAACTGAGGCACAGAGGGACTCAGCAAGGGCTGCAGAATTAGCATGTGGCAGAGCAAGATGTGTGGCTCTCACTACCACATTCTTGCCTGTTTTTCTCTTCTGCCTCCAGAGGATTCCCTCCCATCCCCCCCTTACACCACTGCCCTCTGGTTACCACTGTGTAACCATGATCTAAGCCAGATACATAACTGTGCTGGGTGAGAATGCATTTTTAAAAATTAAACCTTTGGGGGGTAAAGGGTATAGCTCAGTGGTAAAGCATATACTTAGCATGTGTGAAGCCCTAGATTTAATCCCCAGCACCAAAACAAAAAAATCAAACTTTCTGATTTTGAGATCATTGTGGGTTTTACATAAAGCTATAAGAAACAGCATAGAGGGATCTATGTGTCCCTTCCCCAGTTTCCTCCAATGGTGACACCTTCTGGAACTGCAGTACAATGTCACAGCCAGGATAGTGCCATTGACACAGTCCCCAGCACGTCTCCTGTTATCTTATCGTAACCATGCTTGCTACCCTTGCGCCCTCTTCCTCCCCTGTCTGTGTTCTCAATCCCAACACTAATCTGTTCTACCTCTAGATTTTTATTTCAAGACTACTCTGTAGATGGAATAATATGTACAGTAAGTATATCACTTCTTGGATTTGACCACTTTCACTCAGCTTAATTCTCTGGAGATTCATTCAAGTTGTTGCATGCATCAGCATCTTGTTCCTTTTTATTGTTGAGGGGTGTTTCATAATGTAGAAGCCACTGTTTATACCCATTTGCCTACAGAAGGTGGGTTGTTTCCATTCTTTTGCTGCTACTGATAAAGCTGCTATAAACATTTGTGTACAAGTTTTGGTGTGAACGGAAGTTTTCATTTCTGTGCAATTTCTGGGGTTTTTGTAAATTATATTTAGTTTATAAGAAACTGTCAGACTGTTTTTCAGAATGTATCAGTTTACATTCCCATCTGCCATGTATGAGCACTTCAGTTTGGTATTGCACTGTTTATCTTAGGCATTCTGATAGGAGTACAGTGATAGCTTAGTGTGGTTTTTGAAAATTTAATGGGTATATTTTAGGTATATAATATAATGACATTCATCATTGGAGATTTGTACCTTTATGTAATATATCTTGGTTCTTATTTTTTTCCCCGTTCCCCTGCCCTCCCTGCAACCCCTCTACCCTCCCTATTTACAAAGACTTTGTTTCCATTTTCTCATATTAATTCCATTCCCTTCTTTCCTTTCCCCACCCCTCCCACTTCCCCTTCCCCTTTGCCCCTTTTCTTCCTATTTCACATTATCTATGATACTTTTTAGTCCT
>NW_004624978.1:65411-75650 GCF_000247695.1 Heterocephalus glaber | reverse complement strand
TGTCATCTCTTCCTCTTGGATTGTTCCCTTTACAAGGATGCAGTGTCCTTCTTTGTCTCTCTTAATCAGTGTTGGTTTGAAATCCACTTGATCTGCCAAAAGGATAGCTACTCCTGCTTTTTTTCAGGTTCTTGTCACGTGGAGTATTGTGTTCCACTGTTTAAGTTTCAGTCTATGAGTTTCTTTTTGAATTAAGTTTGTTTCTTATATGCAGCATATTGTTGGATATTGCTTCTTGATCCATTCTACTAGTGTATTTCTTTTGATTGGTGAATTGAGACCATTAACATTGATAGGTAGAACTGATACATATTGACTTATCCTTGTCATGACTTTTTCTTTTTGTTGGATTCTCCCCCTTTGTGTTTAATTTGTCATGCCCAATGGATTCATTCTGCTGGGCTTCCTGGGGTTGTGATCCTCATTGTCTTTTCCTAGGATATCGTCTAAAATTTTTTGGTGTGTTGGTTTGGTATTCATGAAGTTCCTCAGGATCTCTTTGGCATGAAAATATCTTATTTTTCCATCAATTTTGAAAGATGGTTTTGCAGGATACATTAATCTGATTTTGAGGTCGTTTTCCTTTGGGGCTTGAAATATGTCACTCCAAGCTCTTCTTGCCTTGAGGGTCTGTGTTGAGAAGTCTGCTGTGATTCTGATGGACTTTCCTTTGTGTGTGATTTGTTAGTTTCCTCTTAACTGCTTGTAGAATTTTTTTCTTTTGTTCGGTTTCTGGAATCTTAACTTTTACATGCCCATATATAGATTTTTTTTCTGATCCAGGCTGGTTAGAGTCATATGTGCCTCACTTATCTGTATGTCAAGTTCTTTCCCCCTGCTTGGGAAGTTTTCTGCCATCACTTCTGTGAACAATTTTTTTATGTTGTCTGCACTCTCTCCTGTTTCTTCTTTGACTCCAATCAGTCTTGTTATTCTTCTTTGCAATATCTAGCAGCTGCTGGATTGATTTCTTGTGGCCCCTTACTATTTTATTCCCCATTTTTAGGGGGGTACCACAGATCGAACTCAGGACCTTGCACTTGCAAGGCAGGCAACAGAACCACTGAGCTAAATCCCTGACTCCCCACCCCCTTACTATTTTAAGGAAATTTTTGTTTTCCTGGTCACTTATTGCAATCTTATCTTCTATATCTGAAATTCTGTCCTCTCACATTTGCTCATTCTGCTGCATAAACTTTTTTTTTTTTTGTACTGGGGATCGAACTTGGGTCCTTGCACTTGCGCAGCAGGCAGCGAATGCTGGATAAACTTTCAATTGAGCTTTTTTTTTTTGGTACTGGGAATTGAACTCGGGTCCTTGTGCTTGCACAGCAGGTGGTGAAACCACTGAGCCACATCCCTGGCCCTCAATGGAATTTTTAATCTCCTGGATATCTGCTTGCATCTCTTTTTCTTTTCTTTTTTTTTTTTTGGTACTGGGGACCAAACTCGGGACCTTTCGCTTGTGAGGCAGGTGTCGGAACCACTGAGCTAAATCCCTGGGCGTTTGCATCTGTTTTATGTATTCCATTTGTTTCCTATGTTGGGATTCCATCATGTTCCTCAGCTTCTCTATTTTTTTTTATCTGTGTCCTCTCTAGATTTATTAATCATGTCTTGCACTATGGACACAATCTCTGCTGATATCTGAGAAATTATTTCTGATTTAATTTTTTCAAATCCTATTTCATTGCCAGTTCAGGGAGTCTAGGTCATTGAGTATCAGATTTTTCCATCTCGTTGACCTTTAGAGTTTCTTTAGGTGATCTGGAAGTCTGGTTTTGATACTTGTTTATGTGTCTTCTCCTGGTGGGGGGGGATGTGTGCTGCTGGCACCTGCAAGGCTCACCTCCTCAGTGCTTGGCGAGGTGGTACAGCAGCCTGGAAGGTTCAACTCCTCTGCGCTGGTGGCAGCTCTGCTCCTCTGTGCTCTGGGTGGTGGTATGGTGGCCCAGAAATTTCACCTAGTGTGGTTTTAATTTGAAATTTTCTTAATAGTTAATAATGTTGCACATCTTTTCATGAGTTTCATTCCCATCTGATGTCCTCTTCAGTGAATGAACCTTCATACCTGTTGCTCATTTTCTAATAAGATTGTTTCTTTACTGTTGAGTTTTGAGAGATGTTTATATAGTCTAGGAACTTTGGTCAAATATGTGCTTTGTAGCTATTTTCTCATGGTCTGTAGGTTTTCGTTTCATGGGATTGTTCACAGAGCAAAATTTTTTAATTATCAATTTTTATTTTAAGAATTCTTCTTTTGGCATCAAGTCCAAATTCTATTTGCGTAGCTGTATTCATTAGCTTAATGTCACTGTGACAAAATATCTGAGATAAACAGTTTTGGGGGTTACTGGGCATTGAACCCAAGGTCTTTGTAATGAGCTGTATCCCCAGCCTCCCCCCTTTTATTATGAGACAGAACAGGCAGCTCTGCTGAGCCTGGCTTTGCCAGAAACTTCAGATCTAACAGCCCAGTTCAAAGATGCAGGTCAGAACAAGGATCCAGTGCTTAGAGCAGTGATGGCAAACCTATGGCACAAATGCCACAGCAGGCACACAGAGCCCTTTCTGTCAGCATGGGAGCCAAGTTGCCCAAGACCTTGAAATTGGGCATCTGAAATATTTTCCAAATCTAAAAATGCATTTAGAAAATCCTACAATATTTGCAGACAATCCTATAAGCCATCAGGAGATCTACAAGGAATTTTCTAGCATTGTAGCAGCTACAAAGGAGAATTTTAATGAGAGATTTTTACAGTTCCATAACATGGAGACAATTCTGTATTTTCTTACTTCTCCAGATAAAGCCAAATTTGAAGAACTTGTTCTTTCTTGCTTACACTGGTTAGATGTTGGAAGTCTGGAAATGAAGCTATTGGAATTTCAAGAAAGGTCTATGTGGAAAAATAAATTCTGTGCCCTGTGTGCAACACTTGAGAAGATAAGATTGTGAAGGGGTAACAGAGGACAGCACAATTGATAGTTTTGAAAGTGAAATCCTCTTTTTGGGTTTGTTTGTTTTGTTTTTTGAGACAGGGTCTCACTATGAAGTCCAGGCTGGCCTTGAACTGACTGTGTAGCCGAGGCTGGCCTGAAACTTGAGGCAGTCCTACCTAGGCCTCCCGAGTGCTGGGATTACTGGTGTGCGCCACCATGCCGGGCTTGAAAATGAAATCCTAAAGTGGAATTTTTAGGCAAATAATTTTAAATCAATGAAAGCACTTGGGGTTGGTCTTCTTACTTTGTTTGGATCATCTTATGCTTGTGAGCAGCTGTTTTCATCTTTGAATTATATCAAATCTAATACAAGAAACAGACTAACAGGCAACCCGAGTGCTGCATATGTTGCTCTCAAACTAACGAAGTGTGAGCCAAAGTCTGACAAATTATCAGCATGCATATGAAAGCAGAGGTCAAATTAATTGTACAAAAGCATGCCAAATGCAACTTTTACCTTTCAATAAAAAGCTGTTTGGGGCTGGGGATTTAGCTCAGTGTTGCCGCTGCCTGCTTCTCAAGTGCAAGGTCCCGAGTTCAGTTCCCAGTACCCCCCCCCCAAATCTGTTTGTATCACTGAAAGCTCTGTTATTGTGGTTTTCTTTTAAGACAGAAGATGTTAATGTATGAGTTGTTTTTTTCTAAACTAAGTTGGCATTTTGTGATAAATAAGTGGGTTTTGGGTTGCAGTTTGGGCAATTGGTCTCTAAAATGTTTGCCATCACTGGCCTAGATGGTGGCTGGTACTTTTTAAAAAAGTATATCTTTCTTTTATTTTTTTGTTTAACTTTATTTTTTATTAGTACATATTTGTCATACATGTTGAACACATTCACTATACGCAATTTGTACCTGTACATAACATAGCTTGATTCTTTTTTTTCCCATTCCCCTTCCCTCCTTTCAATCCTTCTTTTCCTCCCCATTTACAAAAGCTTTCTTTCCATTTTTCTTTATATTCTCTTTTTTCCCTTTTCCCCTCCTTCCCTTTCCCATCCCCCTTCTCTTGTTCCCTTTACCATTTGAACATATTCTTCCTACTTCCCAATATCTATTCTCCATTATGCTCCTTATTTACCCCATGGGTTTCCCACATAAGAGAAACAATGTGATATTTAAACTTGTGTGTCTGATTTATTTCACATAAGATTGTGGTCTCAAGGTGCATCCATTCTACAAATGACTTAGGTTTATCCTCCTTTATGACAGAATAGTACTCTATTGTATATAAATATCACATTTTCTTCACCTTTTCATCTGTTGATGGGCATATGGGCTGTTTCCAAGATTTAGCTCTTATAAATTTTGCTGCTGTAAACATAGGTATGCATATATCACTGTGATATGATGCTTTTAACTCTTTCAGAAAGATACCTAAGAGGGGAACAGCTGGGTCAAATGGAACCTCTAGTTTTAGTTTTTTGAGGAATTACCATACGGATTTCCATCGTGGTTGTACCAGTTCACACTCCCACCAGCAATTGAGAAGGGTTTCTTTTTTCCCACAGGGTGGCTGGTACTTTCTAAGTCACTAAGTCACTAAGGTGCTTAGTGTGAACATGAGATTCTCCTGCCTCAGCCTCCCAGAGTACTGGGATTATAGGTGTGTGCCATGATGCCCAGTCAGAGATAAAAAATTTATAAGGAGGAAAGGTTTATTTTGGCTCATGGTTTCAGAGGGTTTAGTCCATGGTCACTTGGCCCTATTGCTTTGTCTGTGGCTGCAGAGGACATCGTGGCAGGAGCACATAGTAGAGGAGGTCTGTTCACCTCATGGCAGTCAGAAAGCAAGGAGAGACAGCAAGGGGCTGGGATCCTGACCTCCCCATCAGGGCAGTGATGGGCTAACTTTCTCCCACTAGGCCTCACCTCCTAAAGGTTCCCCTGCTCCCAGTAGTGCTACAGGCTGGTTACCAAACCTTTAGCATAGGGGCCTCTTTGGGGAGACAGGATCCAAACCATAGCTGAGGGGTATAAAATATGGAAAATGGAGTGTTCTTGCTAAACTGAACAGAATTCTTGCTAAAACTAGATTTTTATATAGAAGTGCACAGATGGGCCTAGGACAGTGATAATGAACCTTTTAGAGCTTTCAATGATATAAACAGCCTGCTATGGTACACATGCCAAGGTTTGCCACCACTGGCCTTGGAAAAGATTTGGGGGCCTGACTTTGGTCAAGGAAAGAATGTCAGGAATCCCCCCTGCATAGCCTGAGCACCTAGTGGGCAGCTCTCCTGAGCCCACCTTTGCCAGGAACTGCAGATCTAATAGCCCATTTTAAAAAATGAAGATAACTATATGAGACCTTAAAGGACAGAACAAGGATCCAGTGCCTAGGTGGTGGCTGGTACTTTCTAAGCCACTTTTGGAGATTGGGGTGCTGGAGATTGAATTCATCGCCTTGCACAGGCTAAGCACCCACCCTATTGCTGAGCTACATCCCTAATGCAGTTCTTATCAGAATGTCAGTGAGATTTTTGTATATCAGTTTGTTCTAAAGTTTATATGGAAAAGACACAGATCCTAAAATAGCTAAAGCAATCTTGAGAAAAAGAATAAAGTAAGAGGAATTGCTGTACTAAATATTAAATCTTACTATGTAACTACAGTAATCAAGACAGTGTGGTTAAAAAAAAAGACAGTGTGGTATTGGAGAACAGATAGATACATAGATCAATGGAACAGAACAGAGAAATAGAGAACTCAGAAGTTGTCCCATACAAATGAGACCAACTGATTGTCTTTTTGAGACAACATCTTATTATATAGTCTAGGCTGGCCTGAAACTCACTATGTAGCCCAGTCTGGCCTTGTTTTTGGGATCCTCTTGCCTCAGCCTCCTAAGTGCTAGGATTACAGCCATGTACTACCATGCTGGGATTGACTAATTGATTTTTGACAAGGGCAAAAGCAATTCAGTGGAAGAAAAATAGTCTTTTCAACAAATGATGCTGGAGCCATAGGGCATCCATTAGCAGTGAAAAACAAAAATAGGATCCTGGGCCCAAATCACACTTTATACAAAGAGTAACTCAAAGCTGGGAATGGTGGCACACACCTGTAATCCCAGCACTTGGGAGACTGAAGCAGAAGGATTGCCATGAGTTTGAGGCCAGCCTGGGCTACATAGTGAGTTCAAGGCCAGCTTGAATTACAGAGTGAGACTTTGTCTTAAAAAAACGTAATTTGAATGGATCATGGACTTAATAGCAAAGCATAAAACAATAAAACTTTTAGGAAAATATCTTCGAGATTAGGGGTAGTGCTATAGTTTGGCCAAGTGTCCCCCAAAAGCCTGTGTGTTAAAGGCTTGGTTGCCAGCCTGTAACTGTTGGGAAGAGGTGAGGCCTTGCTTTGACTTGATTTTCTGAAATGTCCTTATTTTGCCTGCATTTTGGTTAGATAACACATCTTTTACAAAATCTTTATTGAGCTATGATTAACATACAATAGTCCCCCCTTATCCAACAGGAATACATTCTAAGACCTCCAGTAGACCTCTGAAACCACAGATGGGACTATACTTACATACCTATGATAAAGGTTAATTTATAAATTAATCATAGTAGAATATTAGCAACATTAGCTAATAATGAAATAAAACAATTACAGCAATATGCTATAGAAAATGTTATTTAAAAGTTAAGAATTGTTTATTTCTGGGATTTTCTTTTTTTTTTTTTTTTAGACAGGGTCTTGCTGTGTAGGCCAGGCTGGCCTCGAACTCACAGTGATCCTCCTGCCTCAGCCTCCCAAGTGCTGGGATTACAGACCTGCACCACCACACCTGGCTAAGAATTTTCTATTTTGGACCTTGATTGGCTGTGTGTAACTGAAACCATGACTAGCTCATTTGACATTTTATTCATCAATCAATTATTAAACAGCTACCCTGTGCCAGGCACTGTTCTAGGTAGTTGAGAACATAGCAATGAGTAAATTAGAAGAGTTCCTGTTCTCATAGATCCAACATGGAAGGTATCTTCTCCTTGGATTTTTTTTTTTTTGTATTTTTATTTTTCTGGTAGTGGGAACTGAACTCAGGACCTTGTGCTTGCCAGGCAGGCACAGCGCCACTGAGCTAAACTCCCAGCCCTAGAATTTTTAAAGAACTTTATCTCTCTAAGAATAATCTTTGTACGGGGTGGGACGGTCCCACAGCCTTCTGTTCTTGACCTTCTGTCTTCTTTCTACCTGCTAACCTGCTTTCTTTGTGCAATGAACTCCTCACTGTTTTAAACTTCTACCTACAGCCTTGCTTATATTGTTTGGAAGAGTCCCCCAAACTCCCCCGTGGGTGACAGCCTTTGGGAAGTTGGGAGATGAGGACCCGTTAAGAGGTGGGAGCTCTTAAGAAAGTCGAGTCATTTCGGGACTGGGTGTGCCCTCGAAGGGGATGTTGGGGTGCTGGTCCCTTCCTTTCTCTTTCACTTCTCAGCTGCCAGGAGGTGAGCTGTTTCCTCCCCTGCATCATCCCACCATGATGTACAGTTCTGCCGTAGGCCAAAAGAACCAGGGCCAAGTGACTGTAGACTGAAACCTCTGAAACTGTGATCCAAACCAACTGTTCCTCTTTTAAATTTATTTATCTCATGTATTTTTACAGAGAATGAAAACTACCAACACAATGCTTTTCATCACTAAATATGCCTCAGTGTTCTGATCTCTCTTCTGTGTGATCTATGGGAATGTCTCACAGATATTCCTAGCTCAGTATATCTAGAATGATCTTGTCACCTTACAGTCTAATTCCCTCTTCTCCCCTATCCCATCCCCCTACTCTGATACTAATGCTCAAATAACTCTGAAATGGAAGTACTCCAAACTCCTTCAGGTCTCCTTCCCCCTATTTCATAAAAAAGCAAGCCTTGAGGGTTTCACATCCTCAAACAAATTCTGTTCTAGTCCTTCTTGTTTTTCCCTCTATAGCTCTAGTTCAAGTTCCAGGCTCTTAATCTAGTTTCCCCTTTGTTATGGATTGAATTGTGCCCTCCCACTCCCACTAACATTTCTAGAATGAAGTCTTAATCCTCAATATGTGAAAACATGACCTTATTTGGAGAAAGAGTACTTTTTGTGCTTGTAGTGCTAGGGATGGAACTCAGGGCCCGGCACATGCTAGGCAAGTGCTCTACCACTGAGCTACACTTCCAGCCATGGACCCAGTCTTTAAAGAAGTAATCAAGTTAAAACAAGGTTATTGGGGTGGACCCTAATTTGATTTGACTGATGCCCTTACAAAAAGGAGGGAAATTTAAATACAGAAACATATACACAAGAAGAAGGCCATGCGAAGATGAAGCCAGAGATCAAGATGACAGTTCTACAAACCAAGAAATGCCAAAGATTGTCAACAAGCTATCAGCAGCTGAGTGAGAGGCACAAAGCAGATTCTCTCTGCAGCCTGCAGAAGGAACCAACGCTGCCAACATCCTGACCCTGAAGAAGTGCGAGATGATACATCTCTGCTGTGCAAGCCCCCTGGTTTATGGTGCTTTGTCATGGCAGACTGATCAGACTGACACCCTTCTGTTCTGGATCCCTCTTCCATTTCCTCTCAATACTGCAGCCAGAGGACTCAAATCTAAGGCAAGTCTTCTCATATCATTCCCCTCCTAAACCCAACCTTATTGCTAAATAAGCAATTTCTTGCAAAATCCTTTTTGCTAAATAAGCAATTTTTATTGTTAAATTCCCCTGCTAAACCCATCCAATTGGTCTTCCCTGTCTCCAAACAATGGTCCAGACTCCTTCAAATGGAGTTCAAGTTCTTCCTGCTTTGTTCTATTCTAACTGGTCCCACCTTTCAAACTGCCACCCTCACACCCATTTTAGCTTTTCATCGATCTGCTTGCAGCTCTTCATACTCTAGTGCTGGTTCATACCCTAGGCCCTCAATTCCTGCTGTTCTTTCTATCTGTAAAACTCCTCTGTACTTTCCTCTGTTGGCTAATTCTTATTCCTTCAATAACTTTTTTTTAGAAATAATGATAAAAAAGACATGATATTCAGTGTTGAAGATGGACCATAATGCAGGTTGGGAACAGGCTCACTTGGGAAGAATTTTGACAACTGAACAAAAAACCCTAAGGAGAGTTATACTCTTGGGTCCAGTAATATTCCTTCTGCTGTAACCATGATTAGCTTTTTTTTATTTCCTTGCACTGCTGGAGACTGAACCCAGGGTCCTGCAGATGCCAGGCACCTGTGCACTACCACTGAGCAACAACTTCAACCTGGTCCTTCTCTTGCCTACAGTGTGAGTGTTGCTTCCTGGCTTGGTCCTGGGTCACCCACACAGAGCACCCTTGGGCACAGAGAAGCCTGGCCTTCCCTCTCTGTAATTCCAGAACCCCAGATAACAGGTGTGGGGGTGAGTTCTGGGACAGTGAGTTCCCCTGGGGGCAAAGGAACAGCAGCCACTCAAGGTGACAACTGCCAAGCTGATGATGTGGGGAGTGACTGTCTCATATGCAGACTACAGGATAATAGCAGTGACCCCTGTCACACAATGTCCCCGCATCCTCCCCTGCTGGATAGTGAGCAGGGAATATACAGGAGTGGGGGGGGGCATTTATTTTTGGTTGAGGGTGTGAGTAGAGAAGAACCAAGTTGCTACACCAGCCCAACTTCAGGCTAATGCAGTCCCTCACAATGTGCTCAGGAAGGCTCCCAGCCAGTTAGCAAGGTGCAGCTCCTGGCAGGCCATGGAGACAGACCTGCCGGGGGTCAGCCCTAGTGGTCATGGGCTTCTCTGAGCCACACTGGGCTACAAACTCTGGGTTCAGCCAAAGCTTCAGGAGCCAGAACAAGGCCTTCATCATGGCTCGTCCTCTCAGAGGATACCCAGGGGCCTGCTTTCTGACAGAACTTGCTTCAAGGAGGGGAAGGGCAGCAACCTAGTATTTATTTGACGCCTGCAGTGTATGCTAGGCACCTTACTGGCTGTTTTTCTATAACTTATCTAATTCAAAGTGCAAAAGAAGTAATATAGTTTAAGTATGCAGTGTCCCCAAAGACTCATGTATTGAGGGCTTGATCCCCAATGGTGCAATCTGGTGAGGCCTAGATGAGATTGGATCACAAGGGCACTAACTTCAACAATGGATTAATTCACTGATGAATTCATAGCTGAATGGGCTTTTTTTCTCCCTCCCTTACCCTCCCTTCTTTTTTTTTTAAATTTTATTTTATTGGTACATTTTAGGTGTACAATATAATGACATTCATCATTGG
>NW_004624978.1:18852-52659 GCF_000247695.1 Heterocephalus glaber | reverse complement strand
TAATTAAAAAAAAAAAAAAAGAACAAAGGACAGGACATGTTATACTGCGGCCCTAACTATAACGATAGGAATTTCCTGCCGGATTCCAAAATTGGATTTTAATCTAACTTGCAATCTGCTTCTGTACCCCTATGCTTGCTCAAAGATGAGATCATGACATTCTATTGTGTGGTTTTTCCCTTTAAAAACTGGGCTTCCCTGCTTGATCGGTACCAAGAAAGAAGGGAATGAGAGCTTGTCCTTGGTCGCCAGCTATTAAAAAGACTCCTTTAATGTGGACATTTTCGTGGCGTGATTTTTTCGCTGAGACAGCTATAACAATAAACCTTTCCTCCTTTAACTTTGGGTGTCAGGTATTTTGTCCCAGCAATGAGAAAAGTAACTAAGACAAGGGGACTGGGAATCTGTGAGACTACAATCCCCTGATTGCACTCAGGTTCTGTGTTTCTGGCACTTCTTCCCAGAAAGACAGGGGACGACAGACCCGAAGCCACCCGGTGTTCCCGCTGGGGCGGGGCGGGGCGGGGCGAGGCGGAGCGACAGCTCCAAATTACCCCCTCTCCGGCCCGCAGCGCCCAGGGGGACTTGGAGTTCAGCACTGGTCTCCAGCTGTCCAGTCGGGGCCTCTTGGAGCCTGCTGATTCCTTCTGGGCCTAAGGGCAGTAGCTAATTCCTTAAAGAGGCCCTCTGGCTGGAACTCCTAAAGGAACAGGCGGAGGCCTGGGAAGAGGCAGAGGAGGAAGGAGCAAGGGGAAATATGTGGAGAAGCAAAATGGAGGAGAGTGAGAAGGGGGACTCAGAGCCCGCGGCTCGGTGCTGGCTTAGGCTTGAACGGCAGGGGGCGTCACAGACCGCCAGAGGCCAAAGCCCAGTGCCACTGCCGCAAGGGCACCCACCGCAGTAGGAGGCGGGGCCGCCTCCCCAGCTCTCTCTGCTGCAAAGGTCACGGTGGTGCTCTCAGGGCCTCTGCAGCCGGGAACGGGAACTGGGTTCACTCCCACCCTTCCTGTGCCCCTGCCTCGTCCGTGGGCTTCTCCATCTGCACCTTCTCTTGTTAGACAGACAGATTTAGATAGACAGATGTGTATTTAAAGATATCCAAGCGTTATTTATAAAAAGGGAAACATTTGAACTAAGAAATAAAGGAAAGTCAGATAGTCTCCCTAAAATATTATGAAACCATTTAAAATATTGCTTATCGGTACTATGTGACACCATGGCAAAATGATTTTCATACGCTAAAGTATCAAACGTAGGCTGCCCACTGATCTCCGTGTGAAAACATCAACTACACATGGAAACGAAATGACAAGAAAAACTCCCCCCGAATACGAACAATGATTTTCTGTGGGTTGTGGAAGTGCTTTTCCAGATCTTTCAAATTTGTGGAGCGTAGACAAATTCAGACCAAAATAAAACGAAGCATTCCTTTTTACAAACAATGGGAACCGAGCTGCATCCTGGCTGCAGCAGGGCAGGAAGAGGGTACAGGAAGGGGAGGGCTGTCCCCGAGCCTCCTACACATCTCTGCACCTTCTGCTTGTGCCCAAGTGTTCCTTGTCCTTAAGCTCCCCCCCCTCCCCGATAATCCAGTGGTGATGAATCTATGGTATGCGTGCTGTTTTTCTTTTAAAACAAAAGATGTCAATGTACAAGTTGTTTTCTTCTAAACTAAAACGTCAGTATTCAGGTTTAATTGCAGTGTTGGCATTTTGCCATAAATAAGTGGTTTTTTTGGGTTGCAGTTTGAGCACTTGGTCTCTAAAAGGTTTGCCATCACTGTGATATAGTCTTACTCCATATGCCTCTTGAAATAACCTATTAACATTTCTCTGCTCAAATAATTAAGTAAACTCAATTAGCTTAATGAATTGATGATTGTATTCACAGCTGGCATTAGAAGTGTGTATATTTTGGCTCTGATTTAGTTTCGCAGTAACTACAACGTTTCTCATATGCATGTGGATCAGATGAAGCTTTCCATACCCAAACCCTCTTTCCAGGCCCCAGTGGGGTGTGCAGAGCGCCCTCGAGGTACAGGCTTCCTTGTGATTGGTGGAGCTGAAACAGGCATACATGTAGCATTTGCTGGGCACACATACTGGTGCTCAGTACATCTTTGGGAGATAAAATAGACATTAAAATGCTACTGAGCATATGCCTGTAGTCTCAGCTACTCAGAAGGCTGAGGTAGGAGGATTGCTTGGGTCCAGGAGTTCAGAGCCAGCCTGGGCAGCATAGAGAAACCCCGTCTTTAAAAAAAAGGAAAAGAAAAGGAAAGGCAGTAATAAGCAAAGTTTTAAATAATCATTTAATTTCAAAGTGTATTGTACACTTTATAGTTGCTTTCAGGGACTGCTCAGCTCAGGCTACACCCTGTAAAGATAACGTCCACGTTATGTTGGGCCCAAGGTTGTAGGAATTGCTTTTAAGTGCTTCCTGTGAATGTGCCGAAGGGAAAACATGGCAGACAGGACCAACTGCAAGAAGACTTGGCATCTGCCATCCACATGTGAAGGGATACTGTGACCCCCTTCTAACCAACTGGGATGGGGAAAGAGTAGTCTTTTGTTGTGCAAGGGACTTGATTTACAACTCTTGCTCAGAGCAACTGAGACATGTCTAAGATCCCTCTACACACACACACACACACACACACACACACACACGGTTCTGCTTGGCCTGGGGATAGTCTAAGCTAGGCTCCTTAGGGGATGGGGTGAACCTGGCAGCAAAATAAGCTGGGGGAGGAATGGAAGCTACTCTGATTCAATTCCCCCTCACCCTCCTCCCTGGAAAGTGTCTTGTGTTCTCTGCACCTGACATGTCCTTTCTCTTCTAGCTTGTCACTGTGACCAGACTAAATGGAAGGATGAGTCAGTATCTGGCAGTGACTCAGGCACCACAAGGAAGGGCTGGGCATCTGTCTCTACTACTTCCTGTTTCTGGTACCACGCAGAAGACAAGGCAGATCTCTGCCCAGCAGGTAGACCAGTGGCTGGGAGGAGAAGAGCGAGGGGACTAAGGAACAGCACTTGTCATTTTCCCTCCTCACCACAACTGTCCATGGCTGTTATTTCTACCCTATGTCCCAGGCCAGGGTGACACCCTGTCCCACAGCCCTAGTCTGCTGCAAGACTTCTCTTCCCAGGTTCTGATCCAGAATTTGTTAGGATGTGCAATGTGTATAGTAGAACCAAGAACACGAGATTTCTCTAATTGTCAAAGTGCATATAGAAATGACTTTTTTTTTCTTTTTTGCAGAGTGTGGTGGCACGTGCCTACAATGCCAGCACTATGGGAGGCCAAGGCATGAGGATCCCAAGTTTGAGCCAAGCCTGGGCAACTTAGCGATCTAGGGAGATCCTGTCTCAAAATTAAGCAGGGCTGAGGATGTAGCTCAGTGTGAAGGCCCAGGTACCACACACATGCAGAGAGAGAAGTTTAATAAATGTATCCTGTAAGGCAGTGAGTCAGGAGCAAGTGTAGTGCACCTGAGATTGGGAGGAGGCTGGCTTTTTATTTTTCTTTTTTTGAGACAGGGTCTCGCTATGTATTTCAGGCTGGACTTGAACTCACTATGTAGCCCAGGCTGGCCTCAAACTTGAGGCAATCCTCCTGCCTCAGCCTCCTGAGTGCTGTGACTATAGGTTGTGGGCCAGCATGCTCAGCCAAAAGTCTGGCTTTTAAGGGCTTCTATGTCGAAGTCCTGTGTTGCAACCGACCATGAGAAGGGAACATGTCTTGATCCTGTGTTCCCTTGCACAATGTTTTGACCTTTGGTGGCTTTCTGGAGCCTTAGCTTCTTCATTTTGAAAGGTCAGCTGGTGTTTGGGAATGGCCTTTTACAGACAGCTGCCCATCTGTTATTTTAGAGTAAAAGTAGAGTAGAAGCGGCATCCATGATATCTTGTCACATGTTACAGCATGGGTGAATTTCAGAACATTGTGCCAAGTGAAATAAGCCAATCACAAAAGACAAATATTGTATGATTCATTGATACCTCATTAGCAAGCTGGGCATAGTAATCCCAGTGCCCAGGAGGCTAAGGCAGGAGGATTAGTTCAAGGCCAGTCTGGGCTACATAGTGAGTTCAACGCCAGCCTGGATTACATAATGAGACCCTGACTCAAAAAAAAAAAAAAAAAAAGTGGTATCCAAGGAGTCAAATTTATAGAAACAGAAAGTAGAATGGTGGTTACTAGGGGCTGGAGGTAGTGGGAAAGGAAAATTATTGTTTAATGGGTATGGAGTTTCAGATTTGTAAGATGAAAAAATTTTGAAGAACATCTCACCCCAGTCAGAATAGCTATTATCAAGAATACAAAAACAAAGCAAAACAAAAAAAAATCCCCAAAGTAAATGTTGATAAAGACTCAGGGCAAAAGGCACCCTTGCACACTGCTGGCGGGTAGGTAAATTAGTCCAGAAACTGTGGAGGTCAGTATGGAGGGTCCTCACTAAACTAAAAACTAAATATGACCCATCTCTACCACTCTTTGGTATATACCCAAGGCAATTAAATTCAGCATACTGTCGGGTACCTGCATACCCATGTTTATTGTGGCACAATTTCCAATAGCTAAGATATGGAACCAGCCTAGGAGCCCATCGGCAGATGGATAAAGAAAATATTGTATATAGACACAATGGAGTGTTATTCAGCTGTAAAGAAGAACAAAACCATGTCATTTCTAAGAAAATGGATGCAACTGGGAATTATCATATTAAGTGAAATAAGCCAGACTCAGAAGGACAAGTATCACATGTTTTTCTTAATACAAGATATGGAACCTAGAAAAGATGATATAAAAGTAGAAGAGAGACTATTGTTAGACAAGAGGAAATAAAGGGAGGGGTTAGTGGGTATAAGGTAGAGTAAAGGGGTAATGGAGATGATAAAAATATGTTATATATATTTGTGAAAATACCACATTGAGACCCAATATTTTCTAAAATTAATAGGCACTAATAAAAATACATTAAAAATTTAGTAACTGTTGCATAACACAAACTACTGAACTGTATAGTTAACAATAGTTAAGATGATAAATTTTATGTTATGCATTTTTCACCACAATAAAAAAGGAAAAGTGGTGGTGCCTGGTATTTACTTTTGAATATTCTATTGATGGAGTTGCAGTGCAGAGAAATCGAGTTTAGTTTTATGTTGATAATTGGTGAAGTGAGGTGATGGATACCCGAGGCCCCTCTATACTAGTAAGTCTTCTTTTATATGGTGGAAAATATTCATAATAAAAATAACAGGCATTTTTTTAAAAGTAGGTTTTAAAATTGTTTACTGGGCATAGAGTTTCATATTGCAAGAATAATGTGGTATTTAGACAAAATGTCTGACTGTAAATATACACACAAAAACACTAAGAGTGACAAAATTTGGGGGATCAAATTGTAAAAGATCTTTTCTGTATTATAATTGTTTGCAATGATTCAATGTTACATTTTAGCACTGGAAATACCAGAGGAAATAAATAAAGATATATTTTGAAGAATTTTTTTCTCCAGTGCTGAGGATGGAACTCAGGGCCTCATGCATGTTAGGCAAGTGCTCTCCCACTGAGCAACACCTCACTCTCTATTTGCAAGTATATTTAGTGCCATTCTTTGAAAGAGTAAGTAGGGAGAAAATTCAATAGAGAAATAATTCAATAAATTATGGTACAGTATTAATGTGCCATGATGGAGTAGTAAGCAGCCATCTAAAATGGTGGATCTTGACAAATTTCCATTTTAATTGTTTTTACCAATTGTACTTCCTCCAAGAGTGAATCAGAGGGACTATCTCCTGACACTCTTGCTAATGGTGTATATTACAGAAACACCCTAATGTGAAAAATTAAAAACGATATTTTCTTCTACACTGGATTTGTTTTTGTTTTTGATTTTTTGAGACAAGGTCTTGCCATGTAGTCCTGGCTGGCCTTGAACTCACTCTGTAGCCTAGGTTGGCCTTGAACTCCCAACAATCCTTCTGCCTCAGCCTCCTGAGTGCTGGAATTACAGGTGTGCACCACCGCACCTTGCTCTGGATTTTTAACAAATTCTTGAGTTTGAACATATTTTCAGATGGAGTAATAATAGTGTATTATTAATAGGCCTGGGAGCAAAGTACAGAGAAGTTACTGTGGTCCTGTCTTCAGGGCCACAGAAAATCAGACTTACTGAAACTTAGGTAAGAGTGTGGGGGAACTGAGAAGCTTTGGGATGCACTCCTGTTCCACAGTGCATCATCCAACGTGAGGACGAGCTCAGAGGGGTGATAGTGACCCAGCTCTCTCTAGAGTACTATCCCCAGTCATGCCTGTACTGTGAGCATGTGCCAGGCTATAAGATGCTGTTCTTTTTTACTATTTACTATTGCCATAAAATAAAAGTGACTTCATGGGTGTGGGAAGCGATATAGAAAGTCGAGCCTCCATACAAGTCTTGAGTGTGTTCTGCACATATTCAAACTAAGTCTGTCTTAAAGCCCTGTTAAAAAGGGTTGAGGAAGGACACACAGAAAAATCACAAATACACAGCCCAGAAGGTAAAAATTTGGCAAATGTTGCATTACAGAAGAGCGTCTGCTCAATGAAGGAAATCATAAAGTTAATAGACATCTGAGAAATTGGGAGAAATTTTAAATGCCTAAGAACAACTAAAAGTGTTATCTAGTGTAACAGAAGCCCTGCAAATCTGCAGCCACAACAGAAAGATAGGAACCCCAATAGAAAAATGGTCATAGCAAATGAGAGGCAGTTCATAAAAGAGATGCTGGGAAACATAGGAAGAGATGTTAGAACACATTAGTATTTAGAGAGATGCTATTTTAAACAACCATCTACATTATTATTAGATTAGCATGAGTTGGAGAGCTGAGTCATGACAAGTTTGAGCAGGGATGAGGGGACTGAGGAGCTCCAAGCCCAGCAGGTAAGACTGGCTCAGGCTTCAGGGGTTCATCTATCACAGTTTAACTACCTACACTAGTGGCTCCTGCTCTTGGTAAGTTGTGACTCTCTGTCTATGGAGTTTTCCTGATATTAGTTTGCCCTGTGACTTCAGTTCTCTGACAAATCTAGGAAGAGTTGTTGTTTTTCAGTTTGCTCAGCTTTTTTTCTTGTTACAAGGATGGGAGTGACGACTCCCAAACTCCAAGGTGGTGATTGATGAATGTCTGGAATGCGGATGCTCTGGGGGCCAGCGGTTAGGGGCTGTGGGACCAGTGACTGCAGGGCAGCTTATGTTCTGTGTGGTCTGTGTGAGGGCTTAGTTTTATGAAGTCTATTCTAGAGGTCAGTGATTGAGGGGTTTGTGAATCAAGCAAGTGGTTTTCCTAGAGGACAGTAGGTGGAGGAGATTCTGGACAAGTATCTCTTAACATCAGATTGTTGATCATGTGATGCAGTGATTAGGCTCTTATGGGAGTAAATAAATGGAATGTTCTGTGATAGTCATTAATTGGGTTCAAGTGGGTAAGTTATTTACACTCCAGCAATGTCAATGACTGCGTCTCTACAAGATAGTTATTGAGGCATAGAATTTAAAATCCCCAAACATCTAGAAGAACTTCTTCATTGCGGGCGCCAGACTATGCAGTGAAGGATATTTAGCAGCATCCCTGGCCTTGATCTCATGGAGGACCCCTGTTCCGTCATTGTGAAAACCAAAAAATATCTCCAGACATTGCCAAATAGCACTTGGAGGGCAAAATTCTCCTGTTATGACTCACTGGTCTAGAAGTAAGACCAAAGAATCACACTGAATATAAATGCTTAAACTCACCTGATACTGATAGAGAATCTCAGATTGAATATATGAACGAAATGCAGCTATACCCAGTTCAGAATGGAAACATTAAAATGAAATGGAAAGTATGGAGTACTGAGTAGCCAGGGAGATGCCATTTTGGCTTCCATTTGACCCTATGTCAGAGTCACTCTGCTTCAAAATGAGTTGTTTCAGAAATTCACGAGAAAATGGCCATTGGTATTCTTTTCTGTAACAAGTGTGACCATTGCATTATCCCAAACCCCTGGTCCATATTTTATCATAGGGATGACACATATTGTGGGCCAAAGGAGACAAAGAATGCTGTCCTATCCTCCCTAACATTTCTTTCCATGTCCTTGGGTCCAAGCTGCTTCTTCTTTCCAGCCTATACTTTTCCCTTTAAAAGCAACACCAGTTGGACACAAGCAAGCAGGCTTCAATGACCCACGCACGGCGTGAACATCCACCAAAATTAAGCTAGGGTAGCAGAAGAGTGGACTGACCAACCTGATCCTGGATGAAGACAATGACTGGAGAGAGAAGAGAGCAACCAGATCCTGAAAGTGTTGATTTTAAGTCCAACAGGCCACTCAAATCCCCACCCCATGGCCTATATCCAGCAGAGACCAGAGGCCTAATTGCTTTTTCCATCTACCAATGTGAATAAGGAGAGGCCTTGGCTCGGACAGTAACTACAGTCTGGGGTGAATGGACAGAGGGGCCTCTGGTGTGGATAGGGCACCTCAAAAACCCATAGTCCCTAAAACTGGGTGGAGGAAATCATAATTGGCTGGATTCCAAGACTGCACATCTTAGCATGGATTCAAAATCACAAGAAGTTTTTCTTTGCTATTTAAATTTTTTTTCTATCTTAAAAAAATGTTTTTCTATCTTTAACCATTGTTCTCTTTCTTTCATTGGCTTTTTTTGGGGGGGGGTTATTGTCTTTTTTCTCTTTAGTTTCTATTTTCTTCTTTTTGTCTTATCTCTTTTCAGTTTTTTTCTCTGCCTTCTTATTTTCATTTCCTGTATTTTACTCTGTTTCTCTTTTTTATTCTGTTTCTTATTCAGTCTCTCCTGCAACTGTTTTCTAACACTATTAAATTTCCTTTTACTCCTCAACAGGACTCCCATCTCACTTTTCTCTCCTCCATCTCATATCCTGTTAATTAACTTTTCAAAATTTTCTTTTTTTATTCTTCAGTTCTCTACCCCCTCTACCTTTTATAACTATTAAGCTTTATGAATCTCTAGATAGCTAGTTAACTTTATGCTGTATCTGTTGAAGGCTGTTCTATTGTTTGTAGGAGTAAAGTTTAGTAGATATTTACTGTAGGTCAATAGTATGTTAATATTTGGGTTGTCTTAGTGTTCATGCTATAAAGATAGTTCTCTTTTCTGTGGTTAAAAGCAGTACATTATTGGTCCTTAGAGTTTGTCAATATCCAGTTTGTCTCTGATGCTATAACTGTTACTGATTTTATTACTATAACCAAAGTGACATAGTTGATGGTATTAATTGTTTTTCTTGGGATGCCAATATTTGGATTGCTTGGGAGTCATTAACAATACTGCCATCCATACCTGGAGAACTGGGTACTGGGCCAAATATGTTGCAACCTTCCCTCTGAAGTAAACAGAGGTGGTTGGATCCTGGGACTGAGGCAAAGGCCAATAGATAACCATGCCTAGAGGGCACCACTGAAAAATAGCCAGTAACTAGCAACAAACCTTACCACTATAATCAACCAAGATATATCATGTAAAGGTACAAATTCCCAATGATGAATGCAATCATAAGGTATCCCTAAAGTGCACCAATAATCTTAATGAATAAAAAAATTCTTTGTAAAGTATGTACAGCAGGGGCCAGAGATGTATCTCAGCAGTACAGTGCCTGCTTGGCAAGTGCAAGGCCCTGAGTTTGATTTTTGGTACAAAAAAAAAAAAGACCCCTAAAGTATGTACAGCAGAAGTGAGCAGTGGGAAGACAGAGTGTCAGAACTAGAAGAAAGGACTGTTGTTGGTGAGCAATAAATGAGAGATACCTTAAACACAACAAAACAACATGATAAATGGCTCCAACAGCCCCCAGATGACACAAAGAAGACTAACCTAAGATTAATTAGAATTAATGAAAAATCAGAAAACAGCATAAATGGCATAAAAAACCTGTTCACTTAAATAATAACAGAAAACTTTCCAAACAAGGGAAAAGAATTTAACATATAGATAAGTGAGGCATATAGAACTCTAAATAGCCACGATCAGAAAAGTTCCTGTCCAAGACACATTATAATCAAAATTCTGGAAGTCTAACACAAGAAGACAATCTTAAAAACAGAGAAAAGCACTGAATCACTTATAAGGGTAAACCCATTGAAATTACAGCAGACTTTTCAATGCAAGTCTGAAAGGCCAGGAGAGCTTGGAGTGAAGTGTTTCAAGCCCTAAAAGAAAACAATTTCCAACCTATGCTGTTATATTCTGCAAAACTATCTTTCAAAATTGAAGGAGAAAAAAAATATTTCTATGATAAAGAGCACCTAAAGAAATTCATGAGCACCAAACCCGCACTCCAAATTATTTTTCAGGACATCTTAGAAAGAGATAATGAAGCTAACAGTGACAAAAGGTCTAATAGAATGAATACAGGTCTAGTAGGGTGAGCAGTTCAGTAGAAGGGAAATACAAGGAATCAACAAAAGGAAAATAAGGCAATGGCAAGAATAAGCCAATACCTGTCAGTAATAACTCTCAATATGAATGGTCTTAATTTCCCAGTTCAAAAGACACAGATTGGCAGAATGGATCAAGAAACAAAATCCAATGGTATTCTGTATACAAGAAACACATTTAACCCCCCCCAAAAAAACTCAGCCTAAAAATCAAACAAATGGCCAATAAACACATGAAAACGTGTTCAACATCACTGACCGTTAGAGAAATGCAAGTTAAAACAACACAGAGATTCCATCTCATCCCAGAAAGAATGGCTTCATCAAGATATCAATCAATAACTAAAGGTAGTGAAATTGCAGGAAAAAGAAACCCTTCTACATTGTTGGTGGGAATCTAAATTAGCACAACCGCTATAGAAATCAGTATTCAGATCCCTCAAAACACTAAAACCAGAAATTCCATTTGACCCAGCTATTATTCTTTCAGGTATTTTCCTCAAAACAGTTAAAGACATCAAATTGCAGTGACACATGGGTACCCATGTTTATAGGAGCACAATTCATAACAGTTAGATCTTGGAGGCAATCTATGTGTCCATCAACAGATGAATGGATAGGGCCAGGGATTTAGCTCAGTGGTTTCGCCACCTGCTGCGCAAGCGGAGACACCTGAGTTCAATCCCTGGTACCAAAAAAACAAAACAAACAAGCAAACAAAAAAACCCAGATGAATGGATAAAGAAAACATGGTATTTACATACAATGACATACTACTCTCCCATAAAGAAAGATAAACTGGAGTCATTCCTAGGAAAATGGGTGTACCTTGAGACCATAATGCTAAGTGAAATAAATCAGATGCACAAGCTTAAATATCACATGGTTTCCTTTTATATAAGAAACCAAGATATAAATAAAGAGAAAAATAAAAGATAGGTACTGTAATAGGAAGTAAGGACACAGCTCTTTCTCAAATGGGAAAGTGATCAGGAAATGGAGGGAGGTGAAAGGGAGATAAAGGAGATAAAAAAGGAATTAAGATGTGTTATGTACATGTACCAACTCTACATAAGGAATGTAAACATTAGGTACTGCAAACATATGCTAAAAAAACCCTCTTCCTCCTTCCCTGACCTCCATTTGTCTTATCTGCTATCCCTCTTGACGTAAATAAATGCTTTTTTTTCTTTTCAGTACCAGGAGTTGAACTCAAGACTTTGCACTTGCAAGGCAGGCATGGCACCATTGAGCTACATCTCCGGCCCAGCAAGTGCTTATCTTTACTCTTTTTACAACCTATGTCAATGGCCTATGGGATTTCATCTTGCGTGATAGAAAGGTTGAAAATAATAAAGTGGAAGGTGTTTTTATAAGCATATTCAGCCTGGTTATGTGGTTCACCATTGTCCTGCACATCCCAATTGGGGGAAGTGACTGGATTTCTAGAGGTCAAAGGTCACAGGAATTCAATTCTGGAATACAAAAGAAGAAAATGGTGGGGTGTAATATTCAGAAAGCATATTTGATGGGCAAATGTGAGTTCTTTGCCATGCTGTAAGCAGGCAGGAGAGGTTTCATTTTGAGGATGTCTGTGAAGAGCCAAGCAACTGTGCCCCTGGAGACCATCTTGATTTTAAATTGAAGTTTGGGGTTGGTGGCAGGTGAGCTGCTTCTTCTATTATTTTGCTGGTAGAAAATTTAAGATAACTCTGCTTCTAGCACAATGGGGGAAGGAGGTTGGCAAATTCCCCACCCCCAAAGACTCTAAAAGCTGGGGCGAAAACTGTCACAAGCAAGTGTCTCTGTACACTTGGATTCAAGCAAATTCATACTACAAACCGAGAAGTGTTTAATTCATCAAAATGACTCAGCTGTGGCTCAGAATGGTGCAGTCTGTGGTACATTTTTTTTTTCTTTCTAGCATGGCTCCCATCCTTACTCCAGCTGTGCTGGTGCTGTAGTTCAACCAGGACAGGGCAGCACAGGCCATGGGAACAAGCTACAGTACTGTTGCTGCTGCTGCTAGAGGTTGCCCATGTGACTTAGAGGAAATGGAGAGGGCTCCAGCAGTGCCCTTATCCTGATCTTGCAGGGTGTTTGGGCAAGTGATTCACTGGTCTGCTGGGAATTTACCTGGTGACCTGGGAGGCAAGCTATCCATAGGGACCTTGATAAACTATCCCTATATCTTGGGCAGACTAGAGACTATATACATGGGTAAGAGATTAGAGCAGACCCAAACAATCCACCTGTCCTTGACCTACTGAGAATGTGTATGCACCTAGCAGATGCACGCAAGCCCAGTGAAAAGTCAAAGCTGGGCTAGGCTTGTAAAAGGCCTGAGGTTCCCAAGTCAAACATTGCTTGACATATTTAAGCACAAACTCTGATAAATCTCTGGACACAAAGGTGTACAGACATAAGGTAACACCCAGAAAGCCAGCCTGAAGTGTACAAAAGAAGAAAATATCTGAGCAGAGATACCAGTGACTGTACCATGTCTGGGGGACAGACTTCACAGATCTCATTAACTATAAAACCTGGACAAAATGCATGGGCCAGTTATTTAAGGGCTCTGAAAAGTATATAGTGGCAGGAGGACTGGGGAAGAACAGCATTTGCAGTTCTATTGAAATGATGGTGAATTGATCTTTTTTTCCTCCGGTATTTTCCAGCCTGAACTTAATGGAGACTGAAATCCAGAAGTGAGCTCTGGGGTGGGGGTGGGGGAGAAAGAAAGAGATCCAGGAGAAGCTCTCTAGCTCTGGTTTGACAAACAGGAAAGAGAACTCTCGAGGCTGGGGATGTAGCTCAGTGACAAAGAGTTTGCTTAAAATGCATGAGGCCATAGGTTTGAGTCCAAGCACTGCCAAAAACCAAACCAAAACAAAACATAACCCCCCCAAACCCTCTAATGCTCACAGAGAGCGTATGGAAATCCCCTAATATTTCATCTAGTGCCCAGGCCTCTAAACAATTTCATGTTGGCAATGGCAATGGCCAATCAAGACCTCATAGAAGCCAAAACTCTGAGAGAGAACCTTACTCTTCAGTTGCTGGAGCTGTGGTCCTAGGAGTGTGGGACCTACTTTTCTTCAAAGGGAAGAACTTGGTAAAGCAGATCTACAAAAGTACTTGTGAACTCCAGGGCTCATCCTCTAGCATTCATATATCTATTCCTGATTAACATATTAAAGTCTCTAAAAATGAACTAGAACAGATCACCATTTGGTTCCAAGCTGACTAATGAGTGGTACACACCAGAGGAAGATCTGGAAGGTACTGCAGAGGACATAAGACCTGAATTGACATTGGACCTATTGGTCACTGATGGCGGCTGAGGACTTGAAATATGGATCTACTGAGATTGATTTCCAGCTAAAATAAAAATATCAGCAATTTCCATAGGATGTAAATGAGACTCAGAGTCTTGCAATATCATAGTCAAGCTGTCCAGTATACAAACCAGATTACTCAGCATAGAACAACCATAAAAATTTCACCTTGAAATGTAAAACATAAGCAACAGATGCCAATAACAAGATGGTACAGAGGTTAAGACTACCTGACAAACACTTTAAACAACTCACAAAAATACTTGAGGGGAATGAGAGTATAATTTAATTAGTAGAGTGCTTGCCTAGCATTCTCAAGGCCCTGAGTTCAATCTTCAGCACTGGGAAAAAAAAAGATATTGGGGCTGAAGAAAAAGGCTATTGAGATTGGAGGTGCATCTCAGAGGTACAGCATTAGTCTAGCATACATGAGGACCTGGGTTCAATGCCCAGATCCCCAAACAAACAAATAAATATATAAAAATACTTGAATAAGAAATAGTAAACATTTGCAAATGATAAAGAGAAAGTCTCAACATAGAAATACTTATAGAAGATATGAATAAAAACTAAATTGTTAGAACTTGTTCTGGGAAGAGTGGTGGAGTGGTAAGCAGCAGAGAAACAGCCTCTCAGAGGTTTGGCGTCCAGATGCTGGAATATAGCAATGTGAGGAAGAGAAGAAGGAAGGAAGTGGGTCCCCGGGACTCAGCAAGGATCTGAAGTGAGAGTTGGTGCCCATAGGGAGAGCAAAGAGAGGGACTTCAATGCAGAAGAGAGAGGTGACAAGTGCACTTTCTCCCTGAGCCCTGGCTCACAGTGTGGGAGGGGCAGCTCGATTTCAGAGGCCTCTGTGAAGAAATGCACCAGTGAAATGGAGCAGTGGATGCTGCGATATGCAGTAGCTAGTGAGTTTTCCCTGTTCAGACACCCCCCCAGGAGAGGGCCATTGACAGATTGCCATTTTGGAAAGGGGCCACCTGAACTCAGAACTCAGAGCAGCTGCCAGTTGGCTCTGTCTAGCAGCTCCCAGTGTCAGGGTGAGGTGCAGCTGAGTTCAAGCCAGCAGGAGGTCAGGGAGCTGAGTTCAAGCTGGCAGGAGGCACCTGGAGTGCTCTGGGCTGAACAACTTGGGTCCCAGCCTCACAGCACAAGCCAGAAGCAGCCTGAAGTTCAGTGTAACTGAAAGCGTAGGCTTGCTGGGATTATCCACCACCCCACCATAGTTCTACTGCTGGCTTGCTAGGATCAATCAACGTGGATCTGGGTTCTATTTGCCTCCTTTGTCTACCAGAAACTTTGAGTTCTTATGAGCAATATTTTTAAAATTAATTTTATCGGTACACTTTAGATATACGTAATGATCACATTCACCATCAGGAATTTGTACCTGTGCATAGTATATCTTGATTCTTCTTTTTGCCCCAAACCCCTCCCCTCCCTGCAACCCCTCTTCCCCTCTTATGTACAAAAGCTTTGTTTACATTTTTTCTTTCTATTCTCTTTTTTTTAACTTTTCCCTTTTGTCCTTCCCCTCTCTCCTTGGATTTTAGGCGTGCATCATCACCCCTGGCTTCACTGTCAATTTTATCGTTATGGTGTAACATTGACAGTATCAGTACTACTTTGTTTTTCTTCACCATATGTGAGGCCGATGTTATGATTTTCTGAAATCCAAAGACTCTACTATGCATTTCTCTATTTTAACATTCAACATTTTTTCAGGACTCTCTGCTTTGGTCTTACAAATAGTTTCTGTGCTGGTCAATTGGTATTCTTTTAGCAAATGCAACATCAATAGGTAACTAGTGAACCAATTGTGTTGTTTGTTTGTTTGCTTGCTTTTGGGACAGGAACTTGCTATGTAGTTCAGGCTGGCCTTGAACTCACTATGTAGCCCAGGCTGGCCTCAAACTCACAGTGACCCTTGTGCCTCAGCCTCCTGAGTGCTGGAATTGCAGGCAGCACCAATTGTTAACTGTGACATTTTGGTTACTTTTTGAAATAGGTGCAACAAATCTATTCACAAAGTTGTACAGTCTATTACTGCATGAATAAGATCTGGTGGCTGAGTTCCAGGATAAATTTCTAAATTCAAGGTGTAAAATGTCTTTGCATCTACCAGGGCATATATTTTTATACCATATTTGGAAGGTTTATTTGGCATATATTGCCAAGAGCTACAACAACGAAATGATGCAAATTGCTCATCAATTGTCATGTATTCAGACAGTGTATAAATTGCTTGACAGTTCAAAACAAAGCATTCAAAAAATGAGTGAATAGCAGCCAAATTGTTAGATTTTTTTCTTTCTTGGTGAGTCTTTTTGTCATCAAAATGTAGGCAATTTTGAAGGAAATCAAATCTCTTGAGTGTCATTATTGTTCTAAAAATCTCAACATTACATCCGTCACTTCTCTATAAATCTTTTAGATTCTAATGATTAGAATAATAAAGCTCTTGAGACGTATAATGGATGTTGGGAAATGGGAAGGGGAGCAAGGGAGGAGGGAGGGGGAAAGGAAGAAAGTGACAAGAAAAAAGTAAAACTAGAAGGAAAAAATGGAAACAAAGCTTTTGAACATAAGGAGGGGAGGGGGCTTGAGGGGTGGAATGGGATAAAATAAAATAAAATTTGTTTAAAAAAATAAATAAATACAATGTAGAAAAATGATAAAGAATATAAAAGAATGATAAAGTCCTGTTGTGAAGGCTTTTAGTTCAGATAGTGAGATGTCATGATAAATATATTTCGAGTGTTACTATTGGTGCATATAAAATATTTTACTTGTATGTCATTATTAGTGTATTTCACAGCATCTTGCAGTATATTATCCATTAAAAACAATTCCCAACCTTGAATTACAGTGTTGGCATTCTGTCCAACAGTTTTCATCCCCGGCCAGAACCTAATAACATTTCTGACCTGGTTCTAAAGTTGGATTTTTCAGGTATACAATGACTATTTTGTAGCATTTTGACTAGTCAGATATTTATTTACATTATTGTTTTCTTCCTTATCTGAATCAAGGCCTTTATTCTGTACTTCTCTATCTGTCATATCTTACTCTGTCTCACTGTTGCAATTTCTTTGGCTTACATGATTCAAGTCATCATCAGTAGCCGAGTCATCTGATGACTCACTTTCAACCTCCTCCCAAAGTTGTAAAAGAAGATTTTCATGCAACATTGTACCGAATTGGATTAATTCTATTAGAAAAATCAAAAGGGGCTGGGGATTTAGCTCAGGGGTTTCGCCGCCTGCTGCCAAAGCGCAAGGACCCGAGTTTGATCCCCGGTACCAAAAAAAAAAAGAAAAAAAAATCAAAATAAAGCATTTAATAAAACAAATTATAAATACACAAAAATGTAACATGGCATGTAACATGAACTCATCTGTTGACATGTTGACACTTTGACATAGGTGCATAAACCTTGCCATTCATCGTACCAAGTGGGTGAACACAAAGATTGCTTCCTGTATTACCCCAGTGCAGCTACTGAGATGTGCAACAGGCTACTGTTATGCTAAAGTAAATATTTTCGTTAGAAAAATATGATATAGGTGTCTGCTACCCTGACTGAGGAACCAAAGGTTTTAAAGCACTTTTGCACTTTTTGATTAAGTTTCAAACACATGAACTTTAAGTGATCCATTTAAACTATAGTACCCATCCAATTTCAACCTATCAATCCTTACCCTGACTATATGTTAATTACTTTCTTGTATTTTTTTATAGTTAAAGAAATGTGCATCCCTAACCATTATAGGTTAGTCTTGTCCATTAAAAACATGGTTGTGTTTTAAAGTCTCTTGTACTTTCAAGATTTTCACTTAAGTGTGGATTTTCCACATCCTGCATCTGGTTGACTATATGTATATGGTGCAGGGCAACATATTTCTCTGGACTCTGGGTTTTCTGCAAATTGGCAGTCAGATGCAGAGGTTAGATCACTTCAGCAAGATGGTGGTGGTGTCTCCTCACATCTGGGCCACAGAATGTCTCATTGTCAATCTTTGTGATATTAGCAGCTGAGATGCTCAGTGCCTAGAAGATCCGATCCAATAAATCTTTTTTTTGGTACTGGGGATCAAACTCGGGACCTTGCGCTTTCGAGGCAGGCGGCAGGACCACTGAGCTAAATCCCCCGCTCTCTTTTTCATTTATTAATTATAATATTTTTATAAACATGCTTTTGTTCACTTATCATTTTTGTCATTTGGTTACTGATGCTACAGTTTATTTAGAAAAGACAGGTTAATGACTTCATTCTTTTCCTTTTATTTACCAGTTTAGAAGGAAATGCTTTGGTTCACTATTATTCTCCAAAGGCAGTTCTGAGGACTGAACACAGGGACTCATACATATTAGGCAAGAACTCTACCACTAAGCTATACTCATAGCCATTTTTTATTTTCTTATTTTGAGTCAGGGTTTGCTAAGTTGCTCAAACTTGGCATTCTCCTGCCATAGGCTTCCAAGTAGATAGGACTACAGGTATGCCTCCTTTTTAAAAGATCCTTGTGAACTCATGAATTTAAACATATTAGATGAATTGCAGTCAAATTGCTATTATTGGTATCTTGAAGCTCAAATTACCTCATCTGTAGCCAGTGAGAAACTCCAAAATTGGAATATCTCATAATTATTCATTTAATTTATCCCATTATGTTTGGGCTCACAAGACCTCCTCTTGTTTGGTGACTTGCTAGAACTCATAGCACTGAGCATATAGCTGTTTTCACAACTAAGGTTTATTATTAGGTAAGGATATGCAATGGAATCATGGAGAGAATAAGGTACAGATGGAGTCTGGAGGGTGCTCTGAACAGGCTTCCTCATGCTATCTCCCTTCCAGGAGGGCTTGCTTATGAAGTGCACACTCTTCCAGCAATGACATTGCAGCAATGTGTGTGCAGGACTTCTGCTCAGAAAGTGTGTTAGACACCCAGTGCCTGAGGGTTTTATTGGGGTCTGGCCCCAAACAGTCTCTGCTTAGTGCTAAGAAAGTTCCAGGCTCCCAGAGTAAAAGCCAATAATCAGGATAAAGAACTATTTACACAAACAGTTTAGGTACAATGAGCCATCTTATCAATTAAGGAATGCTGGGATCACCCCTGAAAACTAAATTTCGCTGCCAGTCAAGGGCCAGTTTTTTAAAGGATAGCAGTCCCAGGACAGTTATCTCAACCCCTTTCTGCGTAGTCTACCCCATGACCATTGGCCAAGGGATTTTTTGGGTGACACAGTCTTTCTTATGTTGTTCAGGCTGGTCCCTAACTCCTGGGCTCAAGTGATCTGCATGCCTCAGCAACCTGAGTAACTTGCACTATCTGTGTGCACTACCATGGCCAGATGGTCAAGGCATCTTTATAGCAAAATTATCAGTAGGACCACAGCATCAAGGTGAGACAAGCTGCACTGTTAACTTCAGTTATACCTTTCAGAGTCTTGGATTTAACCAGATAAAACAATCCCATTGACCACAAAAGTGGATCTTAGAAAGCCAGGTGGCTTCCTTCTTAAATTTCTGTGCTAATCTTTTTGCCTGGCACACAGCATAAGTTCAGGCTTAGCCCAAATCTTCCTGATAAGTTAAAGCTAACCTGAATGCCTTCCAGGGCTGATGCAGAGTCAGGATAGCTGGGTGCAGATGCAAGTACAGTCCCAGAAGTCACATGTGATAGCTCTGGAAACCAAGTGTTAATGGTTGTCAGGGCATTCCCAGCAAGACATATATTAGTTAGGCAGTACAAACTGACAGGGTCTCCTGCCCAGTCCAATCCTAATAGCACAGTTTAGAACTTGATTTCAGAGAGATTGCCTGAAAGTGGCCAGGTCCCATCAGTCTGACTGATCCATGAAATAGGCCCATTGCTCTCATGAGTGTGGGTGGCATCTGGAAGTGTTCTGTGTGCAATGTACAGGAGCATGTGTCACTCCTACTGTCCTACAATCCTCACTGCCAGGGGTGATGGGAAACTTTGCAACTGGTTTTATTTCAAAGTGCACACACACGGCAGCTTGGGAACAAAGCATGGGGCATTTTTCTACAGGAAGAAGGGAAAATTTCCAGAAGCAGTTCCGAAAAAATAAAAGTCATCAGTGCCTTCTCTCCACACCCATGCTCCTCGCGGGGGTTTTTCCCTTTTTCTTCATTGTTACAAAATCAGTGTGTCTCATTCAGTAATCATAACATCATGTTTCCCAATCATTTTATTCTTATTCAGATTAGCCTGGAAAGGTTGTATGCAAGAAGGCAAGAAATATTTTCTCAAGAATACATCTTTATGCAATTTAACCAGAAAGACACATCACTACCAGGAATTTGTCAGGAAGGATCATGAACTTTCAAACTTTTAAAAGATGCCTTTTCCACAATCTCTCATTCCTTTCATCCTAATCATTTGCCCAGTGAGCAGACTAAAAACAATTCAACCCCCGGCTGAGAGAACTACACTGAACTGCCTTTCTAAACACTTGTGTGTAAGGAGAGAGTTGAGGGCAGCAGTCAGGCTACTAGTCCATTAGTACAAACTGCAAGTAATCTAGAAAGCCAACAGCAGAGAGACGCCTGCGAGGGAGGCCTGAGTGCGATCTGTAGGGAGTGACCGAAGGGGTTGTACACCTTGTTATGTGTCCTCCTTCAACCGGCAGCTTTCAAGAGGAATCACAGGTTAGGAATGCAGTTCGTCTCCGAGGCAGGAATTTAGTCATTCAGCAGTGCAATTTCAGATGGTCTACTGAAAACATTCCCTTTCCTGTTGTCATTTGTCTATGACCCAGACAGTCCTGCCAGTATCCATAATTTCATCATTGATGGCCTGCAGAGGATGTCCTCACCTGAGCCCTGTTCTTTGAGATGAGCTTTCGATTCTGCATAGTCCACAGAAAGGCAGAAACGGTGCAGAGGATATCAGATTTCAGCTCATGGTCAACACCAAGAAGTTGGGTCTGTGAATCTGAGATTTTTTTAAAAGCCAGGGAGAGGCTTTTGTTTAGTAGGGGACAAGGAAGGGTCAGATGGCCATGTTCCAAGTCCAACTGACAAATCAGGATTTCTCTAAAGTCCTTCTATCTTGTCCAGTTGAGAGTCCAAATAGACCCACTCAACATAGATGTATATTAGGCTGGAAGACCATCAGCTCCTCTGAGTCAGGCTCTTCATGTCTATAAGAGCACAGTTGGCAGCTGGGTATAGTGGCACATGCCTGTAATTCTGGTACACTGGGAGGTTGAGGCAGGAGGATTGCAAGGTTGAGCTCAGCCTGGCAATTTAGCAACTTAGTGAGACCCTGTATCAAAGTAATTTAAGAAAAAAGGGGCTAAGGAGGTAGCTCAGTGTGAAGGCCCTGGGTTCAACCCCCAGTAAAAAACAAACAAACAAACAAACAATACCAAAAAACAAAACAAAAACAAAAAGCATGTCAGCAAACTAAAAGCTGCTTTTGAAGACTTAAAAAGTATATTTCAACCTGGGCATTGTCTCTGTTTTCATGTTGCCTCCCTTTTACCAGAGACTCCAATAAGCAAATAGAGACTTTGTTCTGTTTCCAGTATTTGGAAAAGTTGAAATTGCAAGCTGCCCAAAGGCAGCAAAAAGCAAGGGAGCTCTCTGATTCACTAATACTGGCTTTTTTTCCTCTGCAGCTTTCTCTGCAGGAAGATCCATTTTACATGGATGAAAAGATGCATATAACACTTTACATAATTTTTATTATACACTCAAATTTGATAGCCACAAAATACAAAGTTATTAAAAAATTCTGTTTTCCTCAGCCCCTAGCTATAAAATCAGTGTTTGTAGTGTTAACATTATAGCAGTCCTGAGATCCAGGGTGCAGTATAAGGAGGGGCTGCTATGTTGCACAGGCAGCTACTAAGCTCTAGAAAACGTTTTGATTGAGCCAGGGGCCTTCCCACTGAGCTACATCCCCAGCCCTTTTTTATTTTTAAATTTATTTTGAGACAGAGTGTTGCTATGTAATTTGCCAGGCTGGGCTGGAACTTTTGATCCTTCTGTCTCAGGCTCCCAGCCACCATGGCCAGCTAAGAAGTGTTTTTATTTCATTTATTTATTATTTATAAGAAAGCAGTTGGTCAACATAAACCACACCATCAGCATTATCTAGGCACAGCAAGCCACCTTGTCAGTTAGGTAAGGGTGGGACTGCTCCTGAAATCATGTTCGTAGGTGCCAGCCCAGGGCTACCTGTTGAAGAGGCCTTTCACAGAACAGCAGTCTGAGGCCTGCTCTGTTAAGCCCTTTTTGGGCACCCACATTATTCAATCTCAGAATAATAATACTAATGCTACTGATATGATTACTGAGAAGAGTTCAAAAGTGTGAACATATTCTCTTCCATTGTCTCAATGCTTTTCATTGTTGTACTATAGCTGCCTTACCTAAACCATTACAGACTAACATCTCCCTGTTACTGGTGTTGTTTTACCTCTTAGTTCAATATCCACCATCATTCTTGATGTCAATGGCAATAATTTTCATTTTCTGAGGTTTTTTCTTTAACAGATTCCTCAGGAAGATTTTATGAAGACAATAGTCCTTGAGTTCTTGCCAGTTGAGAACAATTTGTCCAATTCCTTTAAAGTTCAAAGACAGTTTTGCTTGGTCTAAATTCCTTGGTTCACATTTTTTTCCTGGCATATCCCGTTAGTCCACTTTATTCTGGAATAAAGGGTTGCTATCAAATGCTACAATGATTTACTTTTCTAATAATTTGTGAGCATGTGACTTCATGTTGGCCATTCTTGGTGGGATTTTCTTAGGTACACATTATACTCCCTTATTCATTTCTTCAGTCCCTCCTACTCTCAAGAGGAAACAACTTGTTCAAGGTGTGATTACTGAAGGACCCTAGTTAGCAAGACAGACTCCATATTGCTGCTGAACGACCCACCTGCCTGCCCTTTAAATGAACTCAAAGGAGGAAACTTAGAAACCACCTCCCCTTAGAGTCTCTTAGAAACAACAATTAATCAACTATTGTTTTACAAATGTTCTAACGGCAGGACATTCTGCTTCTGTACCTTTTGCTTGCTTTGCTAGTTCTGTCCCATAGGGAGGCCTAGAAACTGCTGGCCTCAAAGGTGTATAAAATATGTTAATCTCCCCCAGTCCGGGCTCGAGTCCGATGCTCGGCTTGGGTCCCGGCTGGTAATAAACTCCTGTGTGGATTTAATATCGGTCTCTGGTTGGTTCTTTCTCACTGGGTGCAACAATTACAATATAGTGTGAATGTTTAGGTTGAAAATTTATTATAGGAAAAGACACATTGCCATTAATCCCCCTCAAAATACTCCCCTTTGTTTCCAACCCACTTAACCCATTGTTCTTGCCATTTTCTGAAGCAAGTCTAGAAATCCTCTTTTGTGAGTGTCTACAGTTGCATGATTGTGGTCTCCTCAATGTCTAATTCCATTTAAAACACTTACCTTGCATGGTCATTGTGATTTTGGAGACGAGCCAGAAGTCGCACACTGTCAGATTTATGAACAGGTAGATGAAGGCACACTGTAATGTCTTTATGAGCCTGCTTTTCTGTTGGATGGCACTTGGCAGAGGCACTCATGGCATTTTTGATCACACCTTGTAAAGACACTTACAAAGAAGGACTTCCAGATCACATCTCTTATATTAGGCAAATTGAATTTATTCCATGATTGATGCTTTGTTCATTTTTCAGTCTTTTTTCCTTCTGCATTTCAATTTGGATAGTTTCTATTACTGTGTCTTCAAGTTTCCTAATCATTTCATCTGCAATATCTAAACTGTCATTAATGTCATCCAATGTATTTTTCATGTTTACAAGTTCTACTTGAGACTTTAAAATATCTTCCATGTCCCTGTTAATATGCTTAATCTAGATTTTGAATATGTGGAATAAAGTGATAATGACTTTTAATTATGCTGGCTATTGATACTATAATTTATGTCATTTCATTTCTGGGTCTATTTTGATTGATTAGTTTTTCTCCAAATTATGGATAATGTTTTCCTGGTTCTTTGTATGCCTGTTTTTTTCTGATACTGGGGATTGAACCCAGAACTATCTCACTGAGCTACATCCCCAACCCTTTTTATTTTTATTTTTTTAAATTTTAAGACAGGTTCTCACTAAATTACTAAATTTCTCAGGCTGGGCTGAACTCACAATCCTCCTGCCTCAGTCTCCCAGAGTTCTGGGATTACAGGTGTGTGCCAACATGCTTGGCTGTCTGATTATTTTTTATTGTATGTAAGTGATTGTGAATTTTATCTTGCTTGAGGCTGAATACTTACGTATTCCTATAAATATCATTATGCTGTATTCTGAGACAGAGTTAATTTATTAAAAAACAGTTTAATCCTTTAAAGATTCTGCTTTTAAGTTTGTGCCAAAGCACCATTTAGTCTAGGGCTAATTTTGTCCCCACTACTGACATAAAGCCTTTTAAGTGCTCAACTCAATTCCCTGTGGACTATGAGGCTTTCCATTCTGCTGCAAACAGTGACTATTTCCAACCCTTTGTGCACCCAAAGATTATTCTATCTAATCTTTTCTGGTGGTTGTTTGTCCAGCCTTGAGTTCTCATGTGCATGAGGTGAGGAATATTCAGCTAAAAACTCAAAGTCAGACCTGCTGTAGAACTCTGGAGCACTTTCCTTCTCTAGGTATCTCTCCCCTCTGGTGCCCTGCCCTGTGAACTCCAGCTACCTTGGTCTCTGTTATAGTTTAGATCTAAATGTCCCCCAAAGTCTCATGTTCAGAACTGGGGCCTGGTTGGAAGGGTGGCTCACTGGAGGCATGACTTAGGAGGGTGTATTCTCCTCAGCTCCTCCCTTCTCTCTCTGCCTCTTGGCTGCCATGTGATGAACAGCTTTTCTCCATCATGCCATGCTGCCATGCTGTTTCTGCCTTGGAGCCAGCTGACCATGTACTGAAGCCACTGAAATTGTGAGCCAACACAAACTTCTCCTCTTTTAGGTTGTGGGTGTCAGATATTTTGTCCCAGCAATGGGGAAAGTGACCAATACAGTCTCCTTGGACTCCCAGGTCTATCTCCTTAACTAAGGGAGAACACTGGGCTCTTTCTGGGATCCCCTCTCTGCTCTATGATGGGAATCAACAAAGAGTAAGGCATTGTGTGGCTCGCTTCATTTGTGGTGTGCTTGACAGTGTATGGAAGGCTGGAGACATGGGCAGTAAAAGAATTTTCCACTAACAGAATAAATGTAGAAAGAAATTTATTGAAGTGCATGCCATGAGTGATAGTGAGACAGGAGAGGGGACCACACTGGAGCCTAGAGGGATACTAGGGCTTTTTATAGTGGGGTTTAGAGTGGTTCTGCTGTTGGCTGTTGGCAAATGCATTCTTGGTTGTGAAAGGCAACTGGGCACAGAGTGTGATTTTTTCTGGGAAAGTTCGTGTTTTGATATCTTGAAATGTTGATCCTTAGGTATAGTCCTGCTGTTCAAAGTATGAGAAATATTCTTATTGTACTATATACATAGTGAAAAAAATGTTTTCATTGTCCTATTGTCCACAATTTGTTTCCCTTTTCGTTACTTTTTTTTTTTTTTTGGTACCCGGGATCAAACTCGGGTCCTTCCACTTGCAAGGCAGGCGGCAGAACCACTGAGCTAAATCCCTGGCTCCCTGTTTCCCTTTTCTCAAGGATCACAACTTTCATTTTCTGATGTTCATTGTGTTGAAAACCATTGTTTCGTGTTTTATCATTTAAAAAAGTTGTTTCAGGTGGGAGGGTGAATCTGGTTCCTATTACTCCATCTTGGCTGGAAGAGGAAAAGAATCTGGTGTGTTTTTTCAATATGTAGTTTCAAATATTTTTTGTTTTTAGTTCATTTTTAATTCCAGGAAGCTTTCTTTTTCTTTTCTTTTCTTTTCAGTACTGAGAATCCAGCCCAGGGGCACTCCTCCACTGAGCTACATCCCCAGCCATTTTTTTGAGACAGGGTCTCATTAAGTTGCCCAGGTTAGCTTTGAACTTGTAATCCTCTGCCTCAGCCTGTGGAATAACTGAGATTACAGATGTATGCCACCATGCCTGACTATGTTCTTTTGAATTATAGTTTTTGGTATTTGTTTTCTTCCCTTCGTCTTTGTTTTCTTCAGAGACGCCTATGATTTATGGTATGGTATTATTTAAACTGATACTTGTCATTTGTTCTCAAATCCCCTTTCTTTCTTTCTTTCTTTCTTTCTTTCTTTCTTTCTTTCTTTCTTTCTTCCTTTCTTTCTCTCTCTCTCTCTCTCTCTCTCTCTCTCTCTCTCTCTCTCTCTCTCTCTCTCTCTCTTTCTTTCTTTCTTTCTTTCTTTCCTTCTTTCTGTCTTTCTTTCTTTCTGTACCGGGGATTGAACTCAGGACCTTGTACTTTCCAGGCAGGTGCTGCTGAGCTACATCCCTGCCCCTCTTTCTTATTTCTTCAAACATGTTTCTCCTTTCTGTCTTTTATTTGTCTTAAGCCATCATGTGCTATGTTTATTTGATGTGTGTTTCAGATCTATGAGCATATGTTTCTAGCATGCTTGTTCTTTCATTTTTATAGCAATATTGTATGGTATGCTTTGGTTGCTCTTTATGTCAAATTAGTTTTCCTGAACTTTTGGAAGGCTATGTAGCTTCTCAAATGTCAGAGCTCCCTCTTCTGTTGCTTTTGCATACTGCTAAAATTATGGAAGTTAATTTCTGAGTTTTCTTGGCTCTGTTCCCCTCCCTACTTTTATATGGACATTCTTTTCTTTTACTGAGGTAAGCTGAATAATGACCCCTTTTCAATGAAATCCATGTCCTAACTCCTAAAACCTGTGAATGTTACCATATGGCAAAAAGAAGTTTTCCACTGTGATTGGATTAAGGATTCTGAGACAGGGAGATTATCCTGGATTATTCAGGTGGGCCCTAAATGCAATCACACATGTCTTTATAAGAGGGAGGCAGAAGAATATGATATAAATAAAAGAGAAGAAGAAAATGTGACTGTAGAGATAGAGATTGGTGCGACATGGTCATGAGCCAAGGAATGTCAGCAGCCACCAAAAGTTAGAAGAGGCAAGGAACAGGTGCTCTATTAAAGCTTCTGGAAGGAACGTGGCCCTGTAAACAACCTGACCTTGGTCCTTTGATACTCATTTTGGACTTATGGCCTCTAGCTATGAAAACATAAATTTCTGGTGTTTTAAGCCACTAATTTTGTGGTAATTTGTTATGGTAGCAATAGGAAACTAATACAGATTTCACTACAAGAAAGGAGATATTTCTTGACAAATCTCTAAAAATGCAGAAATGGCTTTGGAATAGGGTAACTGGATAATAGATACAGGCTGGAAGAATGTTGAGAAATATGATTATTAAAAAGCCTAGACGATCTAAAATGATTATTGGTGGATGTTGAAGACACTGCTGGTGAAAGATCAAAGGAAGTGAGGACACGTTAGAGAAAATCTGTATCATGTTAGAGAATACATCTATCATCATAAGCAGAATGTTGAGATAAATATGACCTTTAAAAGTGCTGCTGGTAAGGGCTCAGGAGCAAATGAGGAACTATTGGAACTTACCGACTGGAAACTATCAGTAAGGTGGTTCTTGTTATAAAGTGATATAAAACAGTATAATTGGGTCCTACAGTTATACGGAGGCAGATTTATATGCAATAAATTTGTATATTTAGAGATTTCCAAGAAAAGTGTTAAAGGATACCCTTTTTTCTTGTCACTTATAGTAAAATGTCAAAGAAAAGTGATAAATTGAGGTATGAACTGTTAACCAAAAGGGAGCCAGGATTTCATGATTTAGAAATTCTCAGCCTATCCAATTGCAAAATATGCTAAAATTAGCTTTGCTGTTAGGAAAGCATACTCTAGAGCAAGCAAAGGCACTCAATCAGGAGGGTCCATGGCCTGTTAGGAAACTGGCTGCATAGCAGGAGTAAGCAGTGGCCAATGAGCTAAGCTTCATCTGTATTTGCAGCCCCTCCTCATTGTTGGAATTAATGCCAGAGCTCTGCCACCTGTCAGATTAGCAGGGCATTAGATTCTCATAGAAGCATGAACCCTCTGTGAACTGCCCATGTGGAGGACCTAGGGTGCGCTCTATGAAAATCTAATCCTGAAGCCTCTCTTGTCCCCTGTCCATGGAAAAATTGTCAGCCACAAAATTGGTCCCTGGTGCCAAAACAGTTGGGGGCTACTGCTCAAGAGAGAATGACTGAGGTATGGCTGGGCAATCTTTTGCTAATACTTAAGAGATTAGGCTCATCATTCATGTAGTCCCTCAATCTTCACTGTAGAATGGTGATGGAATTAACAAAGAAAGATCTGTGGAGAATTCTCCTGCCTAATGGCATGAATTCCTTTGACATACATACGAGATCCACAATGTTTTTGAGAATGTTATGGTGGCAGAAACATTGCCAGTTTGTACTGAAGGGGATAGAGATGGGATGAAATGAATGAAAGCTGTCAGACTCCAAAAATTCTGCAGGCAAAAAACAGGGTGATAAAAACACCGAGTTTCAAATATGTGTTACCTGTCAATAAAAACAGGAATGACTCCAGGGATCAAGTCTTGGGCCCATATGGTGATCCTTGAGCTACAAAGGATTGTTTCCAAGCATTGAAGCCTAATGAAATCTGTCCTGCTGTAATTCAAAATGACTTGGTAACAATGATCTCTTTATTCCTTCCATTTTCTCCCTTTTAGAATGGGAATGTTTTAAATTGTTATCCTATACCTGTTCCACCATTGCATTTTGCAAACAGATAACTTATTTCTTGTTTCACTAGTCTACAAGTGGAGAATTTTCCCTTGGGTTAGCATTCTCAGTATTTCACCCATATCTGATTTATATAATGAGATTTGGAACTTCTCAGCTGATGATATTTAGACGAGACTTTGGACTTGAATTAGTGCTGTAATGGATCAACACTTTTTTTTGGATAGTGTTGGAGATGGAACTCAGGGCCTTGCACATGCTGGAAAAGTGCTCTACCACTGAGCTACACCCCTAACCCAGATCAACACTTCTGATAGTGTTGGAATAGGGTGAACATCTTCCCATATGAGAAGGCCATCAACGTTTGGGGACAAGAGGGAGGAGTGTGGTAGCTTTAATAGTAAGCTAGCCCTATGCTAACTCCTGGAACCTGTGAATGCTACCTTATTTGGCAAAAACAAAAGGGCTCTGCAGGTGTGATTAAGTTAAGGGTCCTAAAATTAGAGGATTACCTGAATTACTCAGATGGGTCCTGCTATGGTTTGTCCCCTCCAACACTCATCTTGAAATTTTATTACTACTATGAAAGTATTGAAAGTTGGGGTCCTTTATGAATAGATTAATACCCTCACCATGGAAGTAGGTTAGTTAACACAGGAGTGGCTTTATAATAATACAAATAAGCTCCCTCTCTCTCCCTGTCTCCATGTGATGCCCTCCACTGTGTTCTTTTGTGTGTGTGTGTGTGTGTGTGTGTGTGTCAGGGATCAAACTTGGGACCTTGGGCTTCCGAGGCAGGTGGCAGAACCACTGAGCTAAATCCCTGGCCCACACACTATGTTCTTTCTTCGTTTGTTTTGGTTTTTTGAGACAGGGTCTTGCTATGTAGTTCAGGCTGGACTTGAACTCACTATGTAACACAAGCTGGCCTCAAATTTGTGGTGATCCTCCTGCCTCTGCCTCCCAAGTGCTGGGATTACAGGCATATACCACCATGCCCAGCTGCTCATCATGTTCTGATGCAGCAAAAAAGCCCTCACCCACATGTTAGTACCTTGATCCTGGACTTGCCAGCCTCCAGAACTGTGAGAAATAAATTTTTTTCTTTTATAAATTACCTAGTTTGTGCTATTCTATTATAGCAGAGAAAACAGACTAAGCCTAGTCTTACATGAAATTACTCTCTTTTATAAAATAAGAGAGAAGGTAGAGGGAAATGACTTAAAAAGGGAAGACAATGTGACCTCAGGGCAGAGGTTGGAGTGATGTGGCCATAAGGCAAGGAATCCCAGCAGGCTCGTAGGAATAACACTTCATTTGTTCCAGTGATACGGACTTTAGGCTTCTGGACTCCATAATTATGAAAAAATAAATTTCTGTTGTTTCAAGCTACCAAAAAAAAGTAATTTCTTCTTTTTAGGTTTGAGGTGATTTGTTACAGCAGCCATAGTAAGTAAATACCAAGTTAGAGATTTATTGTACAACATGGTGACTTTAGTTAGCAACAATGGATTGTACAATTGAAAATCACTGAGGACACATTTTAAGGGTTCTTAGCACAAATAAATAAGTAGTTGAGGAAATGCACATGTTAATTAGTTTGATTAAATCATGCTACAACATATACATATTTCAGGTATATGCCATCACACCTAGTTAAGATGATTTTTTTTTTGTAGTGCTAGGGATGGAATCTAGGGCCCTTAGCATGCTAGGCTAGCACTCTACCACTGAACTACATCCCCAGCCATGGAGAAAAGAAAAACGAGAAAAGAGAAAAAGACTAGGTAGAAGGTTAATAAAAAGTTTTTTGTTTTTCTTTTTTAGTGTCAGGGCTGGAACATATACATATTTCAAAACATCATGTACACCTGTGATATTGTGATGGCACAGAGTTCCTAAAACTCTTAGAATCCCTGGAGTTATCAGAGTGTTGTTTGTTTGTTTTGGCTTTTCTGAAACAGTGTCTGGCTATGCAGTTCAGGCTGGCCTTGAGCTCACTATGTAGCCCAGGTTGGCCTCAATCTCACAGTGATCTTTCTGCCTCAGCCTCCCAAGTGCTGGGATTATAGGAGTGCACCACCATGCCTGGGCTATTTGCTTTTTGCAACTGGGTATTGCTATGTTAGCCCAGGCTGACCTTGAGCCCATGATCCTCCTGCCTTAGCCTCTTAAATGCTAGGATTATAGGTGTTCGACACCCCATCTGGCATCAGGGTGTCTCTTCTGTGCTAATGAGATGACTGGTAACTCTTGATCCCTAGGTAGCTTCGGGATGGAAGCTGATCACCAGAAAGACTAAGAACTGACCAGAGGCCTGGGACCTGCAGCTCATCCCACAACCTCCATGGAGGGAAGAGTGACTGAAGATTGATCACCAATGGCCAATGATTTAATCAATCATGTTCATGTGGGTAAGCTTCCATAAAAACCAAAATGACTTGTTTGTGGAGGGAGGGAAGGGGAAGTAAAAAGAATTAAGATGTGTTATGTACATGTACCAATTTCCCATGATTAATGCAATCATTATGTACTGCAAACATGTACTAAAAAACAAAACATGTACTGAAAAACTAGTTTGGATGAGCTTCCAGATTGCTAATCACTTGGAGGTTTCTGGAGGGTGGCACCCCCAGAGATATCGAGGAAGCTCCGTACACCTTTCCCCATGCCTCACCTTGTGCATGTCTTCCATCTGGTTGTTCATTTCTGTTCTTCAAAACAAGCTTTATAATAAATAGGTAGATGTGTTTCCCTGAGTGCTATGAGCCACTCTAGCAAATTAATAGAACCTAGGGAGGGGGGTGGTCACAGGAACCCTGACTTATAGCTGGGCAGTGAGAAGTATAGATGATAACCCAGGACTTGTGCCTGGCATATGCAGTGGAGGCAGTTTTGTGGGATTGTACCTGTGGGATTGTGCCACAGGCAGACAGTGTCAAAGTCAAATTGAATTCAAGGGCACCCATTTGGTGTTTGCTGGAAAATCTATTGTCAGAAGTGTTGTATTGACTGTGTTAGAGTAGGAAAAACACAGAGGTTCCCCACCTCCCATCTGTATTAACAACATAAATATATGTAACTTTTCTTTGTCAATTAAAAATCATAAAAAACAAACAAACATGTGTACTTACTATTGTAAGTTAGAAATTAGCAGGCCTGCAGACAGGAAGTTGGGGGCTACTTGAAAAGCAAAGAAGATGTGATTTCTTTTCCTTTTTCCTTTGCTTTCTTTTTAGTATATGTGCTGCTGAAGTGAGCACTTCCTTTGCTTTCTTAATCATTAGCTATAGATAAAATATACACAAGCTCGTGGTTTCAAACTTTGGCCCAAGAAAAGATAACATCCTCTGAATGTGTTGTTAAGGTCCAGGGCCTATACAAAGTCAAGACCATGGGTAAGAGGGTTGGAGAAACTTCAAGTCTCAAAAGAAACTAAATGGGGACATCCACCTATGGCGTAAACAGGAACCTACTTCTTTCTGAAGTAGGTAAACACAGCCCATTTATTGGTAAAAGAAAAATGACCTCATAGAAAGGAAAGGATATTCTTTAAAAAGCCAGTTATTCATATAAATGCAGTACAACTGCCATCTTGGTGCATGCCCACCTTCATTCCAGAAGGTATCTCTCTCTGTCTCTGTCTCTGTCTCTGTCTCTGTCTACCTCTCTCCCCCCCCTTTTCCCTTCTCTCCTTCCTTCCTGCTCTCTCTGAAAATCTATCATTTTGCAATAAACTCTACCTATTTTTATCCAGCAGTCTATGCATCTTGTCTGAAATCTGTTTCTCCAGTTCTTTGCTATGTTAGGACCTTGCCATGTTAGGACTCAACTTCCTGGTAACAATTTTGGTGCCGGGACTTGAATAACTGATTGACTGAGTGGTAAGACACAATCTCCCCAATTCCTCTATCTTTTGGAGTAAGATCATGAGTCTTTCTTCCCTTCTGTTTGTGCTATGCTGCAGCGGTGTATGGGCTTGGAGTTGTTCCAAAATATGTGAAGCTTTTTGCTTTGGGTAAGGTGTCCTTATAGGCAATATGATGTTTCAGGCTGTAATGTTTGTGAAGCTTTTTTTCCCCTACGTTTACTTGGCATTCTGTATCAGCTTCTATTCCTAGGTTTTCGGATTTCTGCTGTCTCTTCCATCACTTTCAGGAGTAACACTGCTTCTGGTCAGAAGATGGCATACTGTTAATAACTCTTCTAATTGCTTGCAATATGCACTCCTGTTCTGAGAGGTTTTTTTTCTTTTTTTTTCTGTATAGAGTATTAAGTCTGGTGTGTGTACCAATGGATTCTAAGACAGATGTGTACTCTTTTGGTATATGTTAGATGGTATACTCCAGTCCATGTATTGGGAAATGACTGTCAGAACTCTGTCCATGCAGATATTGACAGAACACAAAGTAATGCACAGCTGATGTGAGGCATCTTACATTAGCCAGTAGTTACAAGAAGAACAGAGGCCAGTCGAGACTGGCTGACCGCCTAGACCTGGGACTCGAGCAGGATGCATTACTCCCAACCCTTAGTCTATAAGTGGGCAAAGAGGGACACCTTTTTGTACCTTCTATCAGTTTATTTCCTTTTTCTCAGTTGGGGGCCCCCAGTTCTGAGTAATGTGTGTGTTTTTCCCCTCACAGATGTCTCTTATTGACTCCCCTCTCTGATGCATCCTATGAATATACTCCACTTAGACCTCTTTTGTAAAATGGTTGGTTGTATTTTATGTGCAAACTTTCTTTGCTTTATCAGATAATGCTGACTTATGTTTCCAATATAAGTTAGATCCAGGTGTAATAGAACTCGTGAATAAAATGGACCCCCCCTCATTTGGATGACTTTCCATCTTTTGAGCCACATCCTAACTGAGAGGATAACCCTAATGTTCAGAACTCAGACAAAAAGGGGCCTGTTCCTCCTTACTCAAGGTCCTCAGCAAATGCTACAACGTTACCAGCACATATGTGCCCTCTTCAGGAGCTATTGTATGAATTTGGACCTGTGAGAGCTCAACAACCTTTCTCACTGCTAGACCTAAATCAATCAAACAGCATTGAGTAGTGTTTCAAAAAATCCTGAGAAATATATAGAAGCCTTGGACGTCAACATTATATGGGGTCAGACTTATAGATTCAGAAAGGTTCTGAGTAACTGCAAGGACCAAACATTGCACTGGTGACACACATATTTTATTCTTTTATTTTTTAAAATTTTATTTATTTATTTTTGTTAAATCCTTTTATTGGTACATTTTAGGTATGCAACAC
>NW_004624977.1:439165-449954 GCF_000247695.1 Heterocephalus glaber | reverse complement strand
TCAGTACCAAGGACTTGGATCAATCCTCAGTACTAAATTAATAAAAGCAAAAAATAATTATACAAAACATATTCTATTTAAATACCTCACCTCCATATTTGTGATGAAAAAGCACTTAATCAGTGTTTGAGAGGCTATATCCAATGTGTTAACTATAACCATCCTTAGTACTTTAACAGATTAATCATTTTCAAGTTTAATTCTCATATTAAAAGATTAAATTAGTGGGGTTTACAAAAATATAGCTCAATTTTCCTGATCAGTTCTTGGATTTATTATTGACATGGAGAAAGACTTGGTACTTAGTTCTGAAGCTTTCAATGTTTTAATTTTCAATGACAGTTGCTTACAGAACCTTTGTGTTAAAAGGAAAAGATGTGAACATGGGAAGGACTCATAAAAGGCAAAATCATTACTGCTATTGATTCCAAATTTGGTGCCATTCCAATAAATTAGTTGGACTTCAAGTGTATTTTAATTCTGGATTCCTGACAGACTTTTACAATTTTATGTTTACACAATGAGACTTAATAGGCCAGAATATCATTCTTTTGTATATTAACCATAGCACATCTCTATTAGCATGCTATTGAGTAAATTATTCACTTGCAAGGAAAAGCAAAGGCAGTTCATGATATATACATACAATATACATTTTTCCCTGCATCCCTGAAACTTATATACAGATGTCTAAGAAATCTCAAGAAAAAAAACCTATGGTTTTCTTTTTCTTACATTATAGTGAGTATTCAAAATGATAAAGCTACCTCTATTAGCAATAGTAAGATAAATTAATAGAAAATATGATGGGATTTGAAATAATAAATGGATAAAATAGGTAGAGTAGACATACCTTCCATCAATGTAAAAATGAAATGTGAGTAGTTGGGATCTTATCTGTTTTTGAGTACATGTATCACATGAGCAAGTGTATGCAAACACACATAACTCATTTTGTCATGCAATCATAAAAATATTGGTAATTTTCATACAGTTGTTTTCTACCTTTACCTTTGTCAATGATCCTAGTATCAGATGAACGATTCTATGTACTGTCAAATGGCTTCAGTTTCATAGTGCATTTTTTATCCTGCTCACACATTGTAAAAGGGCTCAAAATATAAATTCTCTACCTGGAATTATATCCAATATATTTGCCATTTATCCTTTCATGTCCCCAATATTACCCTCTGCTGTTTTTCCACACATATCTACTTGTCATTTATTCAATATTAAATTTAGTTGGTCATACGATTAAGTTTCACTCATATCAGTTAAGGACAAACCTATCTCTGAATTCCTTAGCTAGAGATCTCTGAGCCTGGATGGCCACATGGACAGGATATGGGAGACTTCTCAGCACCATCATTCTCACACACGTCATCCTATCAACTAGAAAAACAGAGGGGCCAAAAGCCCACCTATTTATAATTTAGGAGCAGTGAACAGAAAATGAGCTTAAAAATATATTCCGCAGAAAGTTGTGCTCTTTCTAGAAGAGCAGAAATCACAAGAGGAAGCATTTATTGAAAATGTGGTATGCTAAAAACAGAGGGACTCTACCGATGAAAGAAAAGCAAAGCTTACTGCTGCTTACACAGCCTGGAAGAGCACAGTTCAGTCTGCAGAAATACAAAAATCAGAGGCAAATTCTAACAACATGTTACTTCCTCTGCAGGGAAATTTTGCTGGGATTATGGTACTATGATGGATTCTGGACTATGGTGAAGAGCAGAGTAACATCTTGAAAGGCTTGTTATGCTTGGAATCCAACCAGGAAATTAGACCATGCAGCAGCCTGCTTTAATATGCTCTCAGTGAACCCAACCTCCAGTATTTGGACCATTGCATCAATCTGTCCTCTTACTTACCAACCAATGAAATATACTTCTGAGATTATGGTACAGCAAGTCTACAGCTTTTAACTTTGTGGCTCTCTGTGTCTCTGCTACTTGCTTGTTAGCTCAGATAGCAAGTAGCTGTCACATTTTGAGATGATCCATAAGCGATTCCATGACAAAGATACAAGGACTCTTCTGGCCAACATGTTGGAAGGAACTCAATCCTTCTGACAGATATGAGTGAACTTGGAAGAGAGAATGGACTAGATATGCCTTCTTCCAACAGTAGAGATTTCAGCTCTTCTGGCTGCAGCTCTAGCCAATCTTGATTTCAGCCTGCTGTGATACTCTGAGTTATTTAAGGGAAGCAGCGGGTTATAAATAAGGGTATAAAAATTAGTAGCTTCCCAAAATACCAACATATCTCAATCAAAGAGAAAAATCATTTAAATCATTTAAATGTCATTTAAATGAACAAAACATATAAATAACTAATGTATATAACTACTGCTATCAAAAGAAAAATAGAAGGTTTCTTTAAGAGATAATTATCTGAGCAAATGGAAATGGTGTAGGATTCTTCTTAAAGATCTCCTAATTATCATTGCATTACATGATTCATACTATAGAAGTTGAAGTTCTAAGTCATAAATAAGGTTTCAGAAAGTAAGATCTTCATCTACACATGAGATTTCTCCTGAGAAGAGGAAAGCCCCAGACCTTTCCAAGTATACTCATGTTTCACGCTTTCCTTTTTCACTGATATTTTAAAATCTTCAGTGATTGGAATAACACAGACTGTAGTGGATTAACTAATAGTGAACATGTAATGCCCAGCTGAACTGAATCAGCATGGTCTGGGTGTGGAGGATCTACCTGAGGATTGTTGCCTTAAAAAGAGAACTGTAGGGGAAGATTTGGGGTTGTTGGATTCCTAGGAGAAGCTTGCTAAGGTTGGTTTTCCTTATGAAAACTTGGCTATTCCCAACAGAGGAGGAGCTCTGGGCCTCACTATCACTGGGAATGGCTACTGTTCTTGTGAAGGAAGCTGTGATCTTCAACATGAGTGTCACTTCCTGGCTCCAATGTAGATCCCTCAGCCTGGTGGCACAAATACTTCATCCCACTAACATAGATTTTCTGGATTCCATCACTGGCCTTTGAGCCTTCTTGGTGTAGATCCTCAATATAGACAAGTATGAAACATTACTGTGGGCTCTAGGTCACTGGCCAGACTTGTGGAGGACATTGTCTTAAAATGTAAGCCTTTAGCTGAACTTGTGCAGGACATTGCTGTGGGATCCAGGCCATTGGGTGAATTCTTTATGACTCTAGTGTGTGGATAACCTCTTGTACTCCTCTGCATTTGACTTTTTGGGTAAATATCATAAAATATTCTGATAAATTATGTGTTCTGTATTAAATGTATTCACTTGCCAAAACCCTGACTACAACACAAACTTGACTGATTGTGTGGTCTGTGCATTGAGCTCTCAAAACTGTACGAGTATAAATTTCCATTCTGTCTCTCCTGTAATTCAGGTTAGATGTCCCTTCCCAGTGGTCTGTATACCTGTGTCTCCACTCAGGGTCATCCCTGGATTCTAGATGTCCATATCTGACTCTGCTTTCCTGTGAGTGGTGAGGACCATCCTTCTCCCTCAACTCATATCAAGCATGGAAGGGCAATGGATCCAGATCTCCCAGTCATGACCAAACTGAGACCCAGAGCAGCTCAGTAAGTTCTGAGGGAGAAAGTGCTTGGAAGGCCTGTTGGGGGCATCATTTCTCATCTCTTCAGACAATGCTCTTAGGCCAGCCACCCAGGAACGCTCCTATATGCAATACTTCAGCTCAAAAGCTTATAAAGTTTGTGTTCTTTTTTCTTTCAGGAGAACTCTAGTACAGAGTTTTGACTTCTCTCACACTGACTTTAGTTCTCAGATTCATCTGTTGCCAGAGTCCACAATATTGATTATGCCCAAAACAGTGAACAGTAAGCAGTGAAGGCTGCAAAGAGTTAAATCCATCAACTGACTTTCTTTAAGAAGCAAGTCTAACTGAAGCTACATGCCTCACAGAGTATCTCAGGAGCACTGTGGTATCACATAGGTCAGTATGACCTCCCCACTAATGGCCATGCCCGAGACCAGAATCATGGCCTATGAAGCTGTGGGGCTAATAGCAGATAACACCTGTGTCTGAGGTCAGAGCAAATCGCAATCAAATCCCGTTCCCACAATTATTTCCATTGTAGCTTGAAGGACAATTCTTTAATTACAACCCTATATTTTGTGTATCTTGCTTCTAATTTGAAAATGATTTCACTCTTCTCTTTAAAGGCTCTCTGCGTTAGTTTCCATGGTAATTACATGCATTGAAACTTTTACCCTGATTGATGAATAATAAAATTTATTGGAAGAGATGGACTATTGCCTTTTGCCATAGGAGCATTGGCTGGCCCAGTTCACACTTTCTCTTTAACTCTGTCTTGTCTTTCTCCAACCTTGCATCACACACTAGGTAGGTAGGGACTAGAGCCTTACTGATGAGTCCCAATAAATAATGTCCTAGGTACTCAAAAATGATAATAAATTTGAATGCTATCATAATGATGAAAAGGATGATAGTAACTGTGTGAGCCTGTAAGTAAAGTGTTTTTCAACGTAGCTCATGATCATTTATCTATATAACCACTCCTATAAAGAATAACATATAGTAGGTTCATTAAATGTTTGAGGATATAAACATAGAATCAGATCATGATAGTCCAGTCACAGGACACCTTGGCCATGCTCTCTTGCTAATACCATTATGGCATTTCTCTTCTTTTTCACTGCAGGCAAAGACTTTCATTCACTGAGCTCTTCCATTTGGACTTCTGGTAGACAAAAGTAGATTAGTTTTGCTGCAGCAAATATAGGAAGGACAACAAATTCTGAGGCAGGATCACAAAAAACGTGTTAACACATCACAATTCATGGGAAATCACTCACCCATTTTCCTACTCTTGGATTTTGTCCATTATTCTTTCATTCTCATACTTTTTATTCATCTCAAGGAATACATGAAGTCAGGGTGCTGGCTTTTATTTTGATTCCCTACAGTCTGTATCTGCTTGGTATAGAGAGAGCTACAGCATCGGTTAAATACTATTTGGATCCTTTCTTGGGTCACAGAAAAAGAAGGTAGGCAGTGTGGCTCACACAGGTGTTTTTCTGTTTGCAAGGTAATTCCTGGCAATCATGTCACATAGACCTAGACAAAAGATAACAGTGCTCAATTGGCCAATTGAGAAATGCAAATTAAAACAACATTAAGATTCCATCTTGCCTGAAAAAAAAATGGCTATCCACAAGAAATCAATTGGGGCTGGGGATTTAGCTCAGTGGCACCCATGTCTGCCTCATAAGCACAAGGTTCTGAGTTCAATCCCTGGTACCAAAAATAAAATCAACCAATAACAAATGCTGTCAAGGCTTTGGGGACAAAAGAACCCTTCTCCATTGTTGGTGGCAGCGTAAACTGATACAACCACTATAGAAATCAATATGGATATTCCTCAGAACACTAAAAACAGAAATTCCATTTGGCCCAGCAATTCCCTTTTAGGTATCTTCCCCAAAGAATGAAAAACACCACACCACATTGATGTATATATACCCATGTTTATAGCAGCACAATTCATAATAGATAAATCTTGAAAACTGCCTATTGCCCCATCAACAAAAGAATAGATTAAGAAAATGTGGTATTTATACACAATGGAGTACTACTCTGTCATAAAGAAGCATAAACTTGAGGCATTCATAGAAAAATAGGTGTACTTTGAGACCGTACTTTTAATTGAAGGAAATCAGATACCTAAGCTTTACCATCACATGGTTTTCCTTATGTGAAAAATCTAATAGGAAAAAAGAGAGAGGAGAAAAAACATTACCGTATTCTAAGTATGTTCCTGCTCTTCATTTGTAGTTTCACTACAATATGTTATGAGAGATCACTTTGTAAAATTTCCATTTCTTTGGATATGTTAAAGCCTTTACTTTTGCTATTGGCATGCACTATTTTGAATTTTAAAAAAGAAAAAAAATCTCAGAATAGAAAAGTCTATGAGAATAGAGAGTAGCTCAGTGGTTGCCTAGATTTTTGGGGAGATTAGCCTCCTGCTAGGGGGAGGGAGACATAATTAAGTGCAGGTGTTAGACTTGATAACCGTACCAGGCCAACCATGGTGAAACCCAGAACTGAACAGAAGCCCATGAACTAAGCAGCTGGAATTGCAAAGGCAAGGCAACAAGGACTCTTCTTCCAACACCCCTCTTCCAAGCTTGGGTTGCAGAGAGAGGTATATTGCACCCACTGGAAAGTAGGTAGCAAAAGTTGCCACAGGGCTTTGTGTTGGAGCTCAGTGCTAGGATCACTGTGATGAGAGTCAGTATCCAGTAGGAACTGAAAATCTCATACACGGGACAGAACTCACAGACTTTATACTTGTTGAGATGTGTGCAGTGGTGGGATAGGCTTGAGTTTCAGCCTGAATCATTTTTAATTTGTATTAGCCATGAGAAATACCTACCCTCCTCCTGAGATGTCATAGGTGCCTATTGCTGTCAAACTCAGGTGTGATCCAGTTAGACATCAGCCTTGTTAGCGAAGAGTCAGTCTCTACTACCCATTCTTCCACCCTCAAGTAACACAGCTATTAATCAGAGCTTGTGCATGGAGCTCTAGAACGTCTCTAGAACTGAAGAGAAACCTGTATTTAGGAGGGGTGGAGTCATAGCTGTGGCATGGGCTCTAAAACACCCCTGAGATTGTATAGATCCCTATGATTCTGAGAATTGGTCATGATAATTTTAACATTAATTTAGATGGTCAAGGACTGTTTTCACCATGCCACACTAACTGGAGGCAACATATGAGGTCTGATCAGAAAATATGATGAATTATTCAATTTTAAACAATTACTACACTACAGTAAAATGAATTAATGCCCCTAGCTTCAAAAACATTTACCCCATCATTCTTGCCACTTTCTAAAAATTATATTGGAAAGCCTCTGTCATGTCTTCAGTTGCAGTACCATAATTATCTCAGTGTCCTAAAGAAAATGTTCAATGGGCCGGGGATTTAGCTCAGAGGTTCTGCTACCTGCTTTGCAAGCACATGGACCCGAGTTTGATCCCTGGTACCAAAAAAAAAACCAAAGAAAAAAGAAAATGTTCAATTTTCATGATCATTTTTACTTTGAGAAAGACCCAGATATTACATGATTCCAGAACCTGAGAATAAATAAGGTGGAGGAGTTTATGAGCCTACCTTTCCATTGAATGGTATTCAGCAGCAGCACCCACAAAGTTTTAAAAAAATTGGACCTTGTAATGTCCTCATGAAAGAGGACTTCTGGAACTGATTCAGAAATGGTGAGAACCATTTGGATAAATCTGTTCAATGTGAGGGAAATTATTTTGAGGGAAATTATTTTGAGGAAAATAAATAGCAATGACTTTTACTATAATAATTTTTAAAATTTAAAATACTCATTGTACATTTGGTTATACCTCATAGGGTGGTACAAGATCCCATTTCTAGGGTTAGGTCATAGTAGTATCGTAAGACATTGCCCTGGAAATTACTGCTGAGCTGGTGAACATACCAGTAGACATATCCTATTGGCCCCTATTACTTAGTCTGTCTATAACAGAGCTGGTAGAAAAGTGGTAGAGAAACACATGTCGCCCCAGTTATCACACTTCTGTTCTGGCCAGCATCACCTGTGGCTGGTTGCAGCAGTTTTGAATCAGAAATCCACCTCAGCAACAAGCTTCTCATAGCATTTTGGGCCATGACCCTACCTCAGTGTCATGCTGTTCTTGGTGGTGTTGGCTCAGGGTAGGAGAGAGTTTGGAAGTATTTGTGGCCATAGGTATGACACAGGAGCCTGGGGCTCATCTTTTAACAGTATTTTGCTAGAAATAGACAGAACCCCACAGTGTCTGACCACAGACCAGTAACTGTGCTTAAGGCATCTGAGCATATGGCTCCTCCAGGGAAATTTTTTGGGGATGGATTACTCTTTTTAAGTATTCTGCTAGCACATTCTGAACAACACATCACTTATGAATCTAGGCCAGTCCTGGGCTTGGGTCTGTTTAGTGCTGAAACAGGAACAACATACCAATATCAGACTCCCAGTAAATCTGGACCAAAGTACTAATACAGCTGAAATAGTGGAAGTGACTGTGGGCTCAGAGAAATAAGTAGCCAGTTTAGATTTTCTGGAAAATAGCCACAAACAAATCTAGATTACAATGATGGAATAAATATATAACCCTTCAGTGTCCTGATGATATTATAGGCAAAGGAAAACCAAGAAAGTTCAGTAAGTCATGACCTCATTTAATAGGTAAATGGACCAGATAAAAACCAGTATGGGAGAATGTTCAGAGAGAGAATTTTAAGCAGTTTGTTCAAGGAAGCTCAAATTAGGTTGAAAAAAATACAGAAAAATGACAAAGAGAAGAAAACAATTTTAAAATCAAACAGAAATCTTTGAAATAACAATACATGTGGCAAAATAAAAACATGCCTGACGAATTGGTGGTGTGGCTCAGTGGTAGATCAATTACTCGCAATGCACAAGGTCATGAGTTCAATCCCCTGAGCCACATAGATAAATACATAAACATGATTAAAGTTATCAGCAGTAAAACAGATCAGACCGAATGAAGAATGAGTTATCTTGAAGACAGACTACTTGAAAATACATAGAGGGCAATGAAGAAAAAAGAATGAAGAAAGCTTGTAGGAACTGTGGAAAAGTATTGAAAGGCAAAAATTCTGGTTAGTGGAGTACATGAGGGCTTTGAGAATGGCAAAGTGGTAGAAAAAATAAGAAAAACTTCCCAAGGCCAGAGAAGGATGAAAGTATCCAGTAAAGTCAACTTCAGAGGTCACCAGGCAGGTTGTAACTGACCAAGTCTCCTCTAAAACATTTTATAACTAAGTTCTCAAAGGTGAAAATTAAAGAGATTATCAAGGCTTCAAGAGAAAAAAATAACACATAATGGCGTCACAAATCACCTGACAACAGACTTTCAGTAGAAACCTTACAGCCAAGGAGAGAGTGTCATGATATTTTCACTGTACTTTGCTTTCCCATCACTGGAGCAAAATACCTGATACTCATAGTATAAGGGAGAAGGGATTTATTTTGACTCATGGTTTCAGTTCATGCGTGGCTGAATCCATGGCCTAAACAGAACTGCAGAGGGGCATGAAGGAGGAAAAGTTGCTCAACTTGTGGCAACCAGGAAGTAGAAAGACAGAGAGGAGCCAGGGAGAGAAACACATTTTTCTGGATCAAGTCCCCAGTGACTCACCTCAAGCACATCCTAAGAGGACATTTAGCTTTGGAATTTATCAATGGATTAATCCACTGATGTTCTTATCACCCCCATGATACAATCACCATCCAAATGAGACATTTGGGGGACCTCTTAAATATAAAACATGCTAGCAGTGAAAAAAAAAAAAGAAAACTCGGTTACATAAAATTCATTTCCTAGGGGAATGGGAAAAAACAAATATGTTTAACTTGATTTAAATATTACACAACATGAACATGTCTTGCAACATCAAATGTTCCCTATGTATATATAACTTGAATTAGCCATTTACAATTAATTTTACAATCAGTGGAAAACCCATAAAAATTATTCTTTGTCTTTAAACTACAAGAGAAATCAATGAATAACTGTGTAGGCTAAGAAAAATAATATTTACATAAATATATCAACAGCAAGGAAGCAATCATCACAGTGACACCAAAGAAATATACAAGATTGGGGTCGGGTCTTTAGCTCAGGGATTTAGTGCCTGCTGCGCAAGCACAAGGACCCGAGTTTGATCCCTGGTACCAAAAAAAAAAGAAAAAAATAACGAAATAAAAGAAATACACAGGATTGTAAGAGATTACCATAAATAATATATGCTAGCAAATTGGATAGCATAGAAAATTGAATAAATTCTTAGGAATATGAAAGCATGATTCATGATGATTTTAATGATGAAGAAATGGGAAGTCAAAATATTCCAAGGAGCTGCAGATATAGCTCATTGGTATAGCTCATTGGTATACCTGATTGGATTAAGTGCTTGCCTAGCAGGTATGAGATTCTGGATTTGATCCTCAGCACTGCTGCCCCAAAGTACTTCATCCAAAAGCACCCAATGAATAGTGTCTTGTGACTTAATTCTACCACAGTTTTAAAGAAGAATTAAAGTGAAACTCATATGAAACTACAAAGTACTCTGAAAACCAAAGCAATCTTCAGCAAAAAGAAAAGTTAGAGGCGTTACATTAGCTCCCTTAAAGAAAACAGCATGTTAGACTTTAACATGTTAATAATCAAACCAGCATGCACATAAATACACAGAAATCAACACAAGAGTATAGAAATAAGTCTACGTATTTGTTTAATTATACTTGATGAAGTGCCAAGAAAACACAAATTCTCTAATAGATGATGCCAGGAAGGCCAATATTTACTTTAAAAAGAATGAAATTAAAATTTATCTTATCTCACACCACTCACAAAAATCATTGAGGATCTCAAACTATAATACTAGTAAAAGAAAACAGAGGAAATCTCCATGACATTAGTATAAGCAATGACTTTTTGTGTATAAACCCAAAAGCACAGGCAACCAAAGCAAAAATAGATAAATGGAAAACTCTCAAATCAAAAAGCTTTTATGTAATCAATGGACCCACAGAAAGAAAAGACAATCTATGAAAGCATTTTCGAACTATACCTCTGATACTGAAGTAATACCACTATGTAGGATTATCAAACAATGCAATAGGAAGAAAATAAATAACTGAATTTTAAATGAGTGAAAAATATTACTGGGAATTTGCCAAAAATGACATCTAAATGAAC
>NW_004624977.1:400735-416346 GCF_000247695.1 Heterocephalus glaber | reverse complement strand
CTTTCAAAAGCTCCACTTTTGAGAACATCAGGATTTTGTGGGAACATCTAGATGTAGACATAACACCAGATTTTATTTTACTTTATTTTATTTTTATTAGTGAATGTTTGCAGTACATAATGATAACATTCATTGTGGCTAGTGGGTAGTACATGTGTATAACATATCCTAATCCCTTTTCTATCTTGGTCTTCTCTCCTTTTCTATTCCCTCTATCTGTTGGTCATTCTTGATTTTGGCATAAATGGTTTCATCTTTTTCCTTCAGTATCTTGCCTTTGTATTGGTCATATATGGCCTTTGTTACACTGAGCTCAGATCCTCCTATGTAGAGTTTTAATTATAAAAGGATGTAGAATTTTGCTAAGGGACAGTTCTGAGTTTTGATGACTATTCATGTTATTACACGAGGAAAAGAAAAATGGAAACAAAGTGTTTCTCAGTAGGGAGGGGTTGAGGGGTTGAAGGGAGGGCAGGGGAATGGAAAAAAGAACCAAGATATATCATGTGAATTACAAATTCTCAATGATGAATGTTATATTATATCCTGAAAATGTACCAATAAATTTAATGAATAAGATAAAAATTTATCATTGAAAAGAATTTATGAATCAATAAGTAGTTATAATCTATGCTAAAAGTTTTAATGTAGAGTATGTATATATCATAGAAATCTAAGTCAAGGTAGTTCTTATGTGCATTACCTCACTTTTCATATTTGTATGTTGTTCAACACCTAAAATTTACTCTCAGCACTTTTTAAGGATATATTGTTATTAAATACAGTCAACTTGTTATATAGTATGTGTGTTAAGTTTATGAATATTACTTGCGGCATAAGCAATAACAACTTTTATCAAAAGAAAAACATCTGGTAAAATTGGGCAGTGTTTTACCATGTGGCCATAGGCTGTTTTTTGTTGTTGTTGTTAGGAAGCTTTTATTACTGCTTTAATTACATTGTGGCCTACTACTTTTTGATAAAGATATCAAGATACCCATTTGCATGGGGGAAATGACTGCTCTTCAGTAAAGGATTTTGAGAAAACCAGATACCCACTTACAAAAGAATAAAATTAAAACTTAATCTCCTACCACATGGCACAAGCAAATAAAAACCAACTAAATCCTTAATTATAAGAAGTAAAAACTAGATAACACTGGTTTAGAGAATGATTTGGGTGGGGATAATGACCTCAGAACCATTGGTAATGAATGATAAAAAGGGATTCTATGAAATTAAAATATCCACAAAAAAATCCACAGAGTGAAGATACTGAATATAGAATGAGCCATAATATTGCAAAACTATTAATATGATAGGGAGCTACTGTCGAAAATGTGTAAGGAAATAAAATAACTCAATGCTAAAAAAAATTACCTAATTTTAAAATGAACAAAATAAATGAATTGATATTTCTCAAAGAAGACATACAGATGGCCAAAAGTTATGGAAACACTGGTCACCATCATTAATCATCAAAGAAAATAAAATCAAAAGCTCAAAGGGTTACCATCTCACTCCAGTCACAATGGCTACTATAAAAAAGATATAAGATAAAAGTGTTGGTGAGGAGGCTAGTAAGAGAACACTTGTACACTGCCCATGGAGATCTAAAATAGCATATTATAAGACATGGCACGTAGGTTCATCAATGAATTAATAAGATTATTACCTATTATCCAGCAATATGTCTACTCAGTATTTGCCAAAGGAAATGAAATTGGTAAGTTCAAAAGACATCTGCACTCCCATGTTTGTGCAGCACTATTCACAATAGCCGATATTTACAGTTACCTAAGTGTCCATCAAAAGATAAATGGATAAATAAAATTATGTGTGCATGTCTGTGTGTGTGGGTGCTGTGTGTGTGTATGTGCACATATGTAATGGACTACAAATTCAGGCATAGAAAAACAAAGTGCTGGCACTACCACATGGATGAATTTGAATGACATTATATTAAATAAAATAAACCTGCATAGAAAGGTAATTACTACATGATTCAGTTATATATGATTTTTTTTAAAAATTGATCTAAAAACTAAACAGAGGTTAATTTAGGTTGGGACGGGGTTATGGTTTAGATTTAAAATGTCCTCCAAAAGCCTTATTTGTTAAGAGATAGTACTTTTGAAATGTGACTGGGTTAGAGGGCAATATACTCAGCAGTGGATTCATGAGTTTAGTAGCTTTTGTGTTTTTAGAAGGTGGGGCCTGGTCAGAGGAGGTGGGTGAAAGGGAAATAAACTGCAAGAGTATATTCCTGTCCCAGCTCTATCTCTTCCTGTCTGCTTCATAAGTGGCATGAAGTGAGCAGCCTTCCTTCACCATGCTCTTCCACAGTGATGTGTCTGCAGTGCAGCCAGCTGACCATGGAATAAGTGCTCTGAAAACCATGAGCCAAAGTTAACCTCTCCTCTTTTAAGTTGCAGGTGTCAAGAATATTTTTTCTGAGTGACAGGAAAATGACTAATGTAAATGTTTGGGGAAAGGTTTGACTAATGTAAATTTTGGGAAATTTTGGTGAAAGAAAATAAAATTCCAGGGATCCAAGTGTGGTAGTACATGCTTGTAATTCAAGCACTCAGGAGACTGAGACAGGAGAATTGCAGGGCATTTGCAGCCAACCTGAGTGACATGGTGAGTTCAAGGCCAGCCAGAACTACATAGTGGGACTCTGTCTCAAAAACAGTGGGAGGAATAAAATTCTATTTAGGTAGAAGGGAGAAGCTTATGAAATCTATTATACAGTATGTTTATTGTATTTAATTGTATGTTGTATTCTTGCAAAATTTTGAGTGTTTCTTGAGTTCTCACTACAAAAATAACTATAGAACATAATGCATATGCTAACTGGTTATGTTTAGAGATTGCACACTATTATATCTTCAAACATGTTAATAAACACTTTAACATGTTAAATTAAAAAAACTGAAATATAAAATATACATAAAATTAAGAAAAAAATAAGAAAATACAGAATTGTATTGCTTCCATTACATTTTGGGCACCAAAATATCCATAAAGTCTTCAATTATTTTTTCAAGGGATCCGTACAACACAAAATAGTTCTTTGTATTTATTCTTATTAGAAATCAAATTTTCCTCACTAGGACATCTAGTGACTTAAATCGAACCAAATTTAAAACTTTCTCTTGGATATGTTCACCTTCCCAACAAACACCTACACTGACAGAAAATTAATGAAAAAAAACCATCATTCTTTCTACTTCATGGTGGCTGAATTGTGTGGAGAGTGAAAAGAACACAATTTATTTAATGAGCTCTGAGAATTCAACGCTTGAGACAGTGGGAAATGTACAGATGCCACAGATAACACTCACTTGCAATTCTCTGACCCAGCCTCTATGAAAACTGAAGAGGGCTTCATGGGAACTGATTGTGGAGAAGACAAAGCTTCAGTGACTGACATCTGAGTATCAGTGTTTCTCAGTGAACCTGGTGGAGTAAAAAAGAGGAGAGAGCATGGGTCCTGGAGTTTCTCTCAAGAATATTGATGCTGGTAAAATCTCATAGTTCTTCAGTCTGTGAAGGTGAAGACCTTGTATTTTGAAGAAAATTTAAACCATATTTTCCCAATGATTCCATTTTCTTCCTCACTTTCTGAATCTAGAGCCTCTCTATAGTAAACATATCTTTCTGGAGTCATCTATCAGATGCAGAGGGGCCTCACAGAGGAGAAACAGTCCATGGCAGAGTAGATCGAAGACAGCAACAGCAAAGCAGCAAGGGATGGCCTTCTTTCTGTCCTTTTTTATTCCATCCCATCTGCCTACCTTTTCAGTGGTGCCACCCAAACAAGATGGGACCCTGTTAGTTCCAGCATCACACATCCTAGATCCAGCCACCTCCAAAAAGCCCCATCTATGATTGCATGCTGATTGGAAGGGACATCAAGATATAAGCTATAACATTGTGTACCATGTCTCAGGGATAAGAAGATGGCTAAAGCACCAGGAATGAGACAAAGGTGCCTGTTATCACCACACCTGCTCAATATAATACTTATTAAAATTTTGGCAAAAGTAATTAGGCAAGAGAAACAAACTAAATGGATAAAAAAAGAAAATGATAAAGTCAAATGATTATTTTCAGATAATATGATTTTTGAAGAGATAAAAAACCCTCCACAATGATGTTTTCTGTCACTAATAAATTTATTCATTTTTAACACAGCAGGCAATAGCAAATTGACCCTTTTCTTTTCATGGAGATTATAGGCATATTTTTCTCAAAACCTTTTTTTTCTTTCTTTTTTTTTCAGACAGGATCTCACCATTTAGTTCAGGCTGGATCTGCATTTTTTTCCCCTCATACTGTGTACTAAACACACAGCCTTCACACTGAGCTCCTTTTTTATTCTGAGACAGAGTATCATTAAATTACTGAAATTATACTTAGACTTATGATCTTGCTGCCTCAGCCTCCCAGAGTTCTTGGATTGTAGATATCCATCACTCTGCCTAGCTATGTTTGTCTTTTTATAGTTTTAGATAGTTTGATATAGAAACCTTGGATACTACATCAAACACATACTTTAGCAATTAACTCTTCTGATGTTAACACATTCACATTCCCACTCAAGAGAATGGACACTTGTGGATACACTCTCATGTATGAATTTTAGTTGTGCTGTGGTTTTCTTTCCTCCTCTTACCTACATAGTTCACATGGTTTGTTTTCTTCTTGGAAGAATTCACTGGACAGGCATTTCCTGACAGGAGGAGCCACAGGGATCTTCAAAAATTAGAAATGGTGTAAGGTGATCAAAAGAGGTAACCAATCCATTGTATTTATAATGATGTTTATAAGACTGTGTATATTGTGATGGCTATAAGGGACTATCAATAATGATGTTCATGCAAGAAACATATTATGAAGTAAAAAAGAAACCATGTACAATAGGTTAGTTTTGCTTTTAAGAAAATAATTTTACATTTATGAAATGCTCATTTATGCTACAAGATCTATAGTAGAAAGATTATATGAATTATCTCATTTTCATAGTATGATCATATTCTGGTTTCTCATCAGATCACATAAATCTTTCACCTTTTACATAGTATGATGAAAGATTTAAGTTTTAAAATTACCACACCAAAAGGTACATTGGACACATCACCATTAATCCCACCCCAAATCCTTCCCTTTGCTTCAAACATTCTTATCCCATTGTTCTTGCTACATTCTGGAGCAGCTCTGAAAGTCCTATTTTTGTAAATGTCTTCATTTGTGCTATTGTGCTTTCAGCAATGTCCTGAACTGATTCAAAACTTTTACCTTCATGGCAATTTTGTCTTTGGGGAAGACCAAGAAATGTTATATTGCCAGATCCAGTGAATAAGTTAGATAAGGGCATACTACATTATTTTTATGAATTTCTTTCCATTGGATGCCATTCACCAACAGACTTCATCATATTTTTTATCACATTTCATAGACACTTAAGAAAGAGTATTTCCAAAATTTCTTCCAAAATGGCAAGAAATAGGAGATAAGTGTTCAAAGCAAAGGGGAGTATTCTGAGAGAGGTTAATAGCAATGTGTCCGTCTACTGTAATAATTTTGTTCATTTAAACATTCACTGAATATTTCAATCACTCCTTATATTGCCATACTCCACTCCTACCACTTAATGAATGTTTACCATTTTTTACTATGCAGGTGATTTATTTATAGCTAACTTTCTCAAAGCCAGACAGATGATAAGTGGTGGGTGATAATTATACTTAAGGAAGTCTGACTGAAGAACGTATTTTCTAAGTTTCTAAATGACAGGCATATACTGCACTTCATGACATATATTTATATATAACATATATATGTCATATATATATGTCACATATATATGTCATATATATGTCATATATATAAATGGAGAAAGAAGTTTTACATATGATTTCTCTCATAGAGAATTATTTTAATAAGTTGTAATAACAATGACAGTTTTCATTTATTGAGCTCCTACTCTTAAGAAGTGCATCTTTAAATTTCACAATTAAGGTAGTATTAATAATCACATATTCAGACAAAAATGACATTAACTGTCATATCATAGGAAGTGTCAAATCATACAAAAATTGATATAAAAAGCTATGTATGCTTCTTCATTATTTCAGAGTCACTAGACTAAAGAAGTGTGGGTAAAATCAAAGAAAATGTATTCAATTATTTTGGACAGGATATGCCAAAGAAAAAAAATTATTTATCCTAGTGATCCATGTAGGAGAATCAAAACTAGGGAGTACATAACAAGAAAAAATTCTACTGAATTAAAGAAATTACTAAATAATGCACATTTAAAATAGAAAAAAAGAATGTCTCTTGGATTACCGATCTACTCTCACTAGCCAGACTAAACAGAAGATGAGGAAGTCACCTAAAGGATGATACGATAAAGTGATAATTACTCAAGGTACCAGTTTCTTGTTCTTAGAATTTTGTATTTGACTTCTACTCCAGCAGATACATCAGTGATTTGAGAGCAGAAAACCACACAGGCACATCACAATTCTTCCTCCTGGGCCTCTCAGAAAATCCTAAACTGCAGCCCTGTCTATTTGGACTGTTCCTGTCCACATATGTGTTCACGGTGCTTGGGAGCCTGCTCATTATCCTGGCTGTCACCTTTGACTCCCACCTCCACACCCCCATGTACTTCTTCCTCTCCAACCTCTCCTTTGTGGACATCTGTTTCACTTCTACCATGGTTCCAGAGATGCTGTTGAACATTCACACACAGCATAAAGGCATCTCCTACACAGAGTGTCTCACACAGGTGTATTTTATTATGATTTTCACTGGAATGGATAATTTCCTATTGACCATCATGACCTATGACTGCTTTGTGGCTAACTGTCACCCTCTGAAATACATAGTCATCATGAACCCTCGGCTATGTTGCCTCCTGGTTCTGATTTCTTGGTTCATTATGTTCTGGAATGCACTGCTCCACCTTCTACTAGTAATGCATCTGACCTTCTCTAGAGGTACTAAAATCCCACATTTTGTCTGTGAACTGCCTCCACTTCTCAAGGTGACCAGCTCTGATACCCTAATCAATAATGCTGTGTTGTACATAACAATTGCCCTCCTGGGTATGTTTCCTGTCACCAGTATCCTCTTCTCTTATTCTAAGATTTTCTCCACAGTAATGAGGATGTCTTCCAGAGAAAGAAATTATAAAGCATTTTCCACCTGTGAGTCTCATCTCAGTGTGATCTCCTTATTCTATGGAACAGGAATTGGGGTGTATCTTAGTTCTGCTTTAACTCATTCTTCCCAGGGAAACACAGTTTCCTCTGTGATGTACACTGTGGTCACCCCTATGCTGAACCCTTTCACCTACAGCCTGAGGAACAAAGATGTGAAGGTGGCAATGGGAAGACTCTTCAGCAGAGCAGGCTGTTGTTTTTGATGGTTCAATATCTCTAGTGCTTAGTTGGCATTTCATTCCCTAAGGCAAATATTGTGATTTTCAATATCCTGATTGCATTCCTTTTCTAACACACATTGATTAACTTTTGTATTCCTAAACACTTGGCTCCACCTATAACCCTTCCTTTCTAATAGATATAATTCCATTTTTCCACTTGTTCACATCCCCAACCCAGGAGGCATGGTGTGTTCCTCTCTTTTCTATATACTCATATCCTGCCTTGCTGCAATCTTTTTGATTATATTTGAAATTAACCCAAACTGGCCACTTCTGAATTCATCCTTTGCTATTTCCACTCTCATCTTACCTCCCTATAGCCACCTAAATTGCTGTATCAGCTCTAAGGAGATTGCACGATGCAAATCATTCTTAACTCTTTAAATGGAATATCTTAAAATCTTAAGTGAGATACGGTCAGATATCTTCTCACAGCCCCAAAATGACTCACTAATTAACTCAAACCAAAAATCTACCATTGGCAGAAAAAGTCTCACCCAAAAAGAACTTGATACTTTCACTACATTAACAAAAAACTAATAAATCTGTCTTCCCAAATATACTAGTCTCACTGGCATGAAATTAGATCAGGTTAAAGCAGGTCACCAGTCTCTCTCTTCAGAATTATCTCAACGGGCTCTGCACTGTTCCCTCTGCCTCCATTTGGCCCCACTTTCTGCTTCCTTATGATCTCAAAATGTGCCTCTTCTCATAATATATGAAATGAACTCTAGTTTTACTTACTTATAAAATCCCTAATATATTAAATTAGATATTCAGTAGTTTTTTTCTCTGCACATTCAGTCTTATTTCTAATAATTCAACTTTAAGTTTTGTATACATTCCTTATATGCCTTATTCTTTCATTTTTTTGTGCCCCCCAAAACTGTTTGCCAAATACATTTCTCCTCATCATTCATTATTTAATTCTCCAGTACATTTTCCTGTTGGAAGATGGAATAAACATATGTAAAAAAGAATTAAGACATGTTATTTGTATGCAGCAATTTCCCATGAGGAACATAATCATTATTCAATGAAAATATGTATCAATAAAAAATAAAATTTTAAAAATTCATTTAATCTTTGGTTGATGTTCTTACAATCATACCTGATATTTCTAATTTCATGTTTAACATACCTAACACATGAAGTACCAATATGGTATCCTCAAAAATTATCTCATTAATGACCTTAAATGTCCTCACTATGATGATGTGTTAAACAGTCAAGGTGATGTATGTGTCAATGGTACTGATTTGATAATACTACTAAGTATATGTGTATCAAAACATCGCTTCCCACCCCATAAGTATATACAGTATTCTCTACCTATTAAAGTATTACTGAAAAATTATTCCCTTGAATGTTAACAGTTTTCATTTTCATTTTAGTTTATTCTTGTCTTCCTTTCAAAAAATGAATTAAAAAAACATAATAGTCAAGGCAAATTGCTTAGCATGTGAGGATTGTGCTTCTTGCTTTTAGACATCTTCATTTAATCCTGGAAATATTTCTTTGAGATATTTTCTTTCTTTCACCACATTGTGCAAAAGAAGAAATCAACATTAAGATGAAAATATAAAATGGAGTACTATTTAGTCATAAATAATAGAGGCATTTAAAGGGAAATGGAGCCACATTGAAGTGTTACGCTTAAGTGAAATAAATAGGACACACATATGTAAATACCAAATAGTTTCTCTGGTGTGAGAAACTCCAAGATTAAACGAGGACCAAAATGTATAATAAATAAGGTAAAATAGGAAAGAACGGTCCAAAAGAGAAGGGGAAGTAGGAAGGGGGTGAGGGAAGAAAAGAAGGGAAGGAAAAAATATGAGAAAAGAAAAAAATGGAAACAAATTTTTGTAAATAGGGAGGGGTGGATGCGTGGAAGTGAAGGAAGATGAATGGGGAAAAACAAGAACCTAGATATACCACATACAGGCACAAATTCCCAATCATGAATGTGATTGGGAATAATAATGTATACCTAGAATGTACCAATAAACTTAATGGAATAAAAATTGATGTAAATAAAAAAAGATGAAGTATAACAGACACAGAATTCACCATTCAAACGTGGCTACCATATACTTTTTGTAAAAACAATATCTGGATTTTCAATGTGAAATGGGGAAAAAATAAGAACCAAGATACATCATGTACAGGTACAAGCGCCGAATGACAAATGTAAATGCATTGTATACCTAAAATGTACCAATAAAAGAATATAATCAAAAGAAAAACTACTCCTTGAAGAGAACTTGCTCATTTCATTCACAGTCCTCTCACACCTAGGGCAGCCCTAAGATGTCCCTACATTCCCTGTGGTCTTCAAGCTTTTCCTTACATTCCACTTTCAGTCCTTTTGCCTCCCTCCTTCCTTCCTGCCCTCCTTTTACTCCCTCCTCCATTATGTCCTTGTCTCCTTAATTTCTTTCTTCCTTCTTTCCTCCCTTGCATTCTTCCTCTTTAGCCTCTTTCCTTCCCTTTCTCATTCCTTCCTTCCCAGTTTTTCCTGGCTTTATCAGTAATGCTAACCTTTTCCTTTCTTTCTAAATAATATTCTACCATATATATGCAGATACCGCTTATGAATTTACTCATTGACAGACATTTAGGTATTTCCCATATTTTGGCTATTGCAAATGCTGTTGCCATGAATTTTCATGTACATTTGGTCTTTGAGAACTTACTTGCAATTATCTAGAAAATCTACTTAGGAGTAAAACTGCTGGATCACATGATAACTACATGTTTAACTATTTTTTAAAAACTGCCAGCTTTTTAACAGTTGCGACATTTTATATTCACTACATTGTGTCTGCTTATAGCATTCATGCTAATACTTGTTATTTTTCCTGTTTTGTAAATTATAGCCTCTTCTTTTATCTTAAGTGGAACAGCACTGTACCTTACTTTCATTCTTTTTATTCATTATATACATTCATTTTCAGCATATTTATACATAACATACTTTGATAATATTCACCCCCATTACACTCCTGCTACATGGTACCCCTAGTTTCACATAATGAATATTTCAATATATATTTCATTCATATCCACTTCAACCAAGCTTTTTGTCATCTTTTTCAGATTTTACACAGTAAAAGAATATTCAGTATTTGTCATACTGAGTCTGGCTTATTCTGCTTAGTGTGGCAGTCTCCAGATCCATCCATGTTCATTCAAATTACACAACTTCATTTTTGCCCGTGGTGGCATCATCACGTTTATCATTGTGCATTTGATTTCATTCCCTTATGACTAATAAAGCATCCTGTCATGTGCTTTTTTCCAATTCTAAGGAGAAATACCTTTCCAAGATTTTGTGTTTGGGGATCATATAGTGTGAACTTTTAAGGGCAACTTAGGGAGACCCTGTCTCAAATTGAAGAGTAAATTACAGCCAGTTGATAGAGCTCTGTGTTGACATCAAATTCATGAGCAATGAAAGCAAAAGTAAATATGCTGGGTTTCCTCAAAATTAAAATTTTATGTGCATCAAAAGGCAGCATCAAGAAATTGAAGCATAATAGGACATAAGAACAAACCCACAAAACAATGAGAAAGTACCCAGATCCAGAAATAAGGCCATAAATTTTTGCATGAATTTATTTTGACAATTTTCTAAGGCTACAGAGTGGAGAAGGGAGAGTATCCTCGGTAAATAGTTCCTGGAGAACTGGAAATACACACCAGATGAAATATAACTCTTACCTCCAACTATACATAGAAATAAAACCAACTCAAATGTATTAAAACTTGAAGGTAAGATCTGTCTCTTTCTCTCTCTCTCTATCTCATTGGTACCAGAGATCAAATGCATTGCCTTCATACTAAGGTACATCCCCAGACCTCTTTTGCTTATTTTTAATTTCAGAGGGCTCTCCTTAAATTGCTAAGCCTGGGTTTGAACCTGTGATCTTCTTGCATCAGCCTCACAAAGTACTAAGATTATCAGCTTGAACATCCATGTTTGACTTAAGACCTTTAAGTCTTAAAATACCTGAAACATAGGAGGGAGATCCAGGACATTCTTCAGACACTTTTTCCTTGAGATGAATCAAAGAGCATAAACAGTAGAAGCAAAAAATAAATAAATAAATACATAAAAGCAAAAGAAGATTCAAATCAAAGCCTTCACAGAGCAAAATAAGCAATCTATACAGAGAAGACACAGCCTGCAGAATTGGTGAATTTGGTCTATACATTGTATGAGAGGTAAATATCAAAAATACATGGAACTCAACTCAATTGTAATACAATAAATAACGTAATGAAAAATGGGAACAAGAACAGAACAGATGCTTCACAAGAGAAGATATCCATTGCTATATTGGTTTATTAACATATAAACCTGTTCACCATCACTAATGATAATGATAATGCAAATTAAAACCAGAATTAGATAACACCTCTCAACTATTAGAATGACTATTATCAAAAACACAAGTGATAGAAAATGGTGGTGAGGATGTTGATAAAAGCGTCCTTGCACACTGTGAACAGCTATGTAAGTTACTACATTATTATTAAAAACAGCACAGAGGCTCCTCTAAAAATAAATAAATACAAATGAAACTATAATATATTAAAGAATCCTACACAGCATGTACATATAAAATATCTATAACCAATAAGCCAAGATACATGTCCATTGCAATTATCATGGGAACATTATTCATAACATTTAATATATGGAATCAACTTAAACAGTGAGACATATAAACAATGGAATATTATACAGTCTTTAAAAAGAAGGAAATCCTCTCATGTGTTACAACATGGGTGATCCTGTATGACATGAGGTTAAGAGAAAGATGTCATTCATGGAAAAACAAATATACCATGATCTAACTTCCGTTGGAGCTAAAAAATGTAGTACTCTTAGAAGCAGAGTGAAATGGTAACTACTAGGTGACTTATAGTGGAGGATTGCGTAGATGTTGGTCAAAGGACACAGTATTTCAGTTACACAGGGTCAATACCAAGCAATCTATTGTGTATTGTGATGCCTAAAGAAAAGAATGATAAACTGTAGACAAGAAAATCTATTTAGACAACATATGGACTGGAGACATATTTGCAAATATGTTAGAATCCTTATACATCAGGCTGTAAAAATGGCTAGGGCTTGAAAATAATTGTGGGTATGATTCAGAGTACACACACTTCAGTTAGACAAGAAAAACATGAAGGAATCTCTAAGTTTCACAATATCTGTAATTAACAACCACAAACTGTGTATGACATATCAAGAATACGGACATGTTTTTGTAGGAAAACGCCTCAGCTTGCTTCAAAGCCTGGGGCACCCGAGAGACAGTGACTGGGCAGTTTTTATTTTGGAACTTATTTTTCCTCAGCAATCTGCTTACCAGTATCTTTTAATTTTGTTTTCCTTTATATGATCAATATATTTCCATGTTTGGTGTGATTTCTGGTGACACTCCTGAGACTTTGAACCTGAACTTAATAACCTAAATTGAGTGTTGACATGGTTTTCTCAAAACTAAGACTTTTCCACTAAAATTTGATTTCATTCTTTGGTTTTGCCACAAAAACTGAAATCCAAATTGCTTACCTTATAATTTTATGCATATAAATTTTACCTGAAAATATTCCTTTGAGAAGGTTTTCATCCTATTCCCCTCACTTCACGGAGGAAGAGACTAAGTCTGGATGGGTAGTCCCCTTAAGGGCACCCTGAACCCATACTCTTACATCTGCCTTCCTAACGTTTGAAGAAGAATGATTCGATTTTTAACAAAAAACATGGAACCTGTCTTTGAAAGCAGTCCAGACTTATGACTCATAGTAATGTAACGCTTATGACAGTTCTGAGACACTGCCTTCATGAAACTTTGTGATCACTGCTTTTCCCCTTCATACTTCCTTTCCTTCCTCAGTTCACGTTCATCTTTTTGTTTCTTTCTTTATTCTCCCATTCCTTTACTTGCCTCCTTATTCATGGTAGTTTTATTGGTTAATGTTAACTTAGTTCATAGCTTTCCGTAATAAATAGTGTACATGTACCAATTCCTTCCCATAAATGTAGTCATTACGTACTGTGAAAATGTCCTAATAAAATTAAAAAGAAAAACTAATGGCATAAATGCTATAAATAAATAAAAGTTGAATGTATTTATACACACACTTTGTGTAGGCATTCACCCATATACGGGTGTAGGCAATTTCATCTTTTCAATATTATAGACAAAACTGTTATTGTTAATTGTGCATATTTATTTGTTTGAGTAGAGTTATGTGCCAAATGACAACCTTGCAGTCAGTGTTGGTCTGCATATATAATGATGTTCTCATAACATTATACAGCTTTGTAACATCATAGCCAAAGTTGGGAAAGTACACTCTGATGTTTGCACAACAATAAAATTAAGAATGTACTTCACCATTGTTAAGTGACCCATGAGTACATTGATTTTGATAATCTGGGTAATGTATCTAGTCATGAAATTGCTAAATGTTATGGTAATTGAATGCTGAGTGCTTTGAGTAATAGACAAGTTGCTTTTCAAAACCTGTCACATTTTAGTTTCTAATGTACAAGGGTTCTAACATTTAGGTCTTTGGTGATGCTTATTATTTTCAACTTTATCATGAGTATAGTCTCCCATGTTATGAATTAATGTCTTATTATGCTTTATATTTGGCCTTTTGTACTTTTGACTTTAATGCATACAAATCATTCATATATTCTACATTAATGACATTTATAAGATATATTTCACAAATATGTTCTCTGTCTGTATGATGTCATAACATATTTCTTGTTGTTAACTATGGTAATCATGATACCAATAGGTTGCTTAGCCTTATTCTTGTCTAAGTAACTCTGACAAACATGTACCCAATTATCTCTCACATCTCTTCTTGTACTGCCATTTCACTCTGCCTGAGTTCTATTTTTCCAGAAACGGAGAGGGAGAGCTTACACTTACATTTTAATCCATTTTGAGTGGTATTTGAGTAATATGAGCAGTGTGATTTGATGTTACAATTTCATAGTTATGATGGATCTCTTCATTTTTCTGTGCATCACTTACTGAGCACACATAATTTTTCTCACTGTGTGCTCTTGGAAAATTGCTAAAATGAACTGATCATAAGTGTGTAAATTTATTTCTCATTATCTATACTTTTTCCTTCTTTTTACTGGAGACCTCTGCAGTTAGGTTCCAGTAAACTGCCCAGGATACAATGCAGTAATGAGAAATATATACACTAAGAGACAGAAGTAGGAGAGAGAAAGTGGGGTGCCAGAACAACCAATGCTGATGCAACTGACAAAGGCACTGGCCAGTCACAGGCACTGACTTTTATTGGCAATCAACAGGGGTAAAGGCAAACTAAGTGCAGTTTCTATGTAAACTAATGTAAACAAGGTTAATACAGGATAAGGTAAAGCATTCTTGAATTAGGAACACAATAGGCAAAGTATATGGTTCTAATTAGAACACTGTCCCTCTAGATACAAGGGTTTAATTGTGGGAATGGAATATAGGTGTGAGTTACTCTGATCTCAGCACGTAGACTTTGGCCAGATTCAATTCTCAAAACAAGCTAGTTGTGGGATTAACTCTTCACAGTCTGCTTTGGCCATAATCAACATTACTGTTCTCTGCATGGTTTTCTTTTCCCCATTAAGTTTATTGGTGGATTTTAGGTATAAAATACAGTTACATTCATAATTGGGATCTTGTACCACTACATGAGTATCTTGGTTCTTTTTTTTTCCCCTTCCCTTGCCCTCCCTTCACCCCCTCCACCTTTCCCTATTTGCAAAGACATTGTTTTCATTTTTTTCCTTTTCTCGTATTTTTTCTTTTCCCTTTTTTCCTTTCCCCACCCCTCCCACTTCCCCTGTACCTTTAGACCTTTGCTTCCTGTTACACAATATCAATTATATATTTTTAAAATTACAATATCAAGATCTAGGAGACATTACTGCAGATTTTACAGAATTTAAAATGATATAGAAAGCACATTTCAAAAATCTGTTTTGAAATAAATTTGACAACTTCTAAGAAGTACCTTGGAAGACAAATTAATGAAACAAACTCTGGAGGAAATATAAAATTTGAATAGCACCTATTAAATAAAGTATATTTCTAGCTTGAAA
>NW_004624977.1:344723-364207 GCF_000247695.1 Heterocephalus glaber | reverse complement strand
AAATCTTCCAAGATAACTAATCAAGACATTTTATATTTCATTGGGACTATTTCCTTTTGACTCAAATAAGAAACAATGCCTTGGAATGGAAGTCAGGCAATGAACATGTCAGTCCTGTATATTGACCTCCTACAATATATAAAATGTTTGGGAATTTCTCCATCACACTGTGCTCATACTGCCTAATGGAAACAGAGCATAATACTCATCACCAGACAACATGTAACAGTAAGTAGTTTTGGAATCTAATACATATTGCACTGTTACATTGTTTTTCAATAAAGAATTCAATTGTTCAGGACATAATTCTACTGATGAATAAAATTGTCAAATTGTTCTGGAATCTTGTAATGATATGAAGTTCTAAGATTCTCTCACCCCAAACAATCAGTTTTGCTGCTCTTCTCTCTTTGTATTTATTTTGCTTTTTTTATGCTCATGAAAATCTCCCCATGTTCCTTGAATGATTTAAGGCTATAATGCTTTTTGTGGTACTATGGTTCCCATGTGATCCACAAATAAAATAAAAATAGAAATAAAGGCTATTTTATTTCTCTCTAGTCTATGAGACATTTCTGTAAAGGTTAAAATTTCAGGTAGGAAAACACCAAGTTTTTGAAATTGCAATTATGGCCAAGATTTAGGAACAAAGGAAGGAACCATGCGATATTTAACACAGATTTTTTTTTTGATACCTTCTCTGGATCAAACACACTATAATCTCTGGGGAATCAGAATGAAAGGCATTGCTTCTCCAAATACCGAGCACATATTTACAGAAGAGCAAAATTAAAATACAACATTATATAAATAGTAAAACACTAACTTCAGTTCAAAAGATATTGCAGATGAATACAGTGATTAATCTTCTTTTTAATAACTATCTAATTTATATTGGCCTCCATTTTATACTTTTGTCACATATTAACCCCATAAAGAGAAGCTATTATCTGTTTAATTGATATTCAATGCTGTTGTCTCAAGTAGAAATCAACTTAAATGACAATACTGAGCCCCAGAGATGCTAACAAACTGCCCCAAGTTAAACAATTTGTAAATGGAGCTGACACCAGTGAAAAATAAATTGACAATCTCTAGGTAAGGTGCACTAATGTTTTACATTGTTTTCCAACCATCAGAAAGGCTTAAATACAGGTACTGTGGTTTTGACTTCAGGTACAGTTTTCAACTTGTTGCAGTGTCCTGAGTAGGAAGAAATCAAGACCTGACTTTAAGTTTCCTTTTGCAATTTTATGGGATGTTTATAATATTGCATGGTCAGCTGAAAAGATAGTCTGAAGCAGGAAAACATAGAGCCTGTGCTAAGTTATCATGGGCTTTCTCTTTCTGTGTTTCATGGTTCTGACCTCAGCCATTCTTCCTATGGTTGACACATCATGTTCCATGAGCAACTTTATCCTATGAGCTATTAGGAGCTCCAAAGAGATATACACAGTCAGCAAGGTTTCTCCTGGAGTAACAGGGACATGAAGTCGGTGATTGAGTTGTCAAGGGAACATACTACCAGGATTCTCCTACCCAGGTTCCCCATGTGTCTAATCAGACAGCTCAATTCAAACATGACTTCAGTGTGCCAAGCTATAGACAAGCACATGTTGGATAAAAACGTCATGCTCATTTGTTTTAATAAAACAGAATAATGTGACGTTTATAAGCTGGGGAAAACTATGTAGATGAATTGAAACAATCTACATAGAACACTTGACACACAGAAACATATTAATATGATCAATGAGGTTGTGATTATTGACATGCTCACTCTCATCCTCAACATGTCCTTCATAATTCTTTTGAAGTGCTCAGAAAACTCTTCAGAATAATCCATTTTCTTTTGTCTGCATTGTATGCCTTTGAAAAGAAAAATCAAAGTGAGAGAAAATCAAAACCTTGGATGAGATTTCTAGAATGCCCACCACAATCATACATGTAAATTCTGCAGTACTCATGCCTAAAATTTTGCACATATGGATTTTCCCATTTGGCTACCCAGAACTGAATTTGTTGTCCTGATGATGAACACTCAATGTGCCTGATAGTCCTTCCTCCATCCTCTATGTCTTTTACCACTTAGTGCTTTGTGCTACTTCTCTTCAGTATCATGATCAAATAGAAAATCCAGTGTCCTTTACCTATTTCTCAATGGAAGCCCATGCTCTGTCCTCAGAATAGACTTGAATGGAGTCTCATACAGGAGCTTTCAGACACAGACAACCATAGAAGGAAGCAACACAGGTATGATGCCTGCAGGGCTGAAGCTATCAAACAACTTCTGGAGGCACAAACTGAATATTAGCTATTATATGACCTTGGAGACTCAATGTATAGAGCTTGTAATTAGCCAAATTGCTCCATCACAAACTCTAAGGACTTTCTAATGCTAATTTGAGAAGAAGGGAAAATAAATCTCCACTGAATTTGGGTTTTCTTCCTAGAATCAGAAGGAAGCTTAGTTATATGTTCATTTCTTTTTTTTTCTTTTCCAGATTTATATTGTTGTTTTGTTTCTGTTTCTATTATGATAAATTTTTAATTAAAACTTGACAATATTCATCATTTTCAAGTGCAGATGTCTGTGACATTAATTATACTCACACTATAGTACATCCACCCCAGAAATAGACTTACAGAAACTGCTCATCTTAACAAACTAAAACTTTATTAAAAGTCCCAATATTTCCCATGTTCATATACTGACTACAACTATTTTACTATAATAAATATGTGATAGGAATTTAAAATCATCTAATACAAAAACAATGTGGTCACAGAAACAATGTACAGGTACAAATGTTTAATTTTGCTGTCTTGTTTTCTTTGTATTTATAATGGATACCTCAAGTCTTACTATTAGAATTTTCTACTGTGGAGCCTGCTCAAGCTTCTTTTAATGTCCCTGTTCCTCAGGCTGTAGATAAATGGATTTAGCATTGGGGTGACCAAGGTGTAAATAACTGAGGCCACCAAATAATTTGTGGGAGATTGTGATACAGCTGAACCAAAGTACACACCAATGCTTATTCCATAAAATAAGAAAACAACTGACAGGTGAGACCCACAGGTGGAGAAGGGTTTAAACTTCCCTCCTGGTGATGGGATTCTCAGAATGGAATAAACAATTTTACAGTAAGATAAAAATATCCCTGACATGGGAAAAAATCCAAATAACATACCAGTAATATACTTTAAAATGTTACTGGAAAAATTGTCAGAACAGTCAAGATTAAGGAGTTGAGCAGGGTTACAGAAGAAATTGGAAATGACCTCATCCTTGAAGTAGGTAAATTGTAAGACAATTAAATTGTGGAGCTGAGAGTCCAAGAGGCTAAACAAAAATGAAAGCACAACTAAGAAGCCACAATGGTGAGGATTCATAATGACTGGATACAACAGGGGGTGACAAATGGCCACAAACTGGTCATAGGCCATCACAGTCAGAAGCATGTCATCCATACATCCAAATATTGCAATAAAAGACATCTGTGTCAGGCAGCCCACATAGGAGATGACCCTAGTGTGAGTTAGGATGTCCACAATCAACTTTGGGACCGTGGTGGAAGTGAAACCAATGTCAGCCAAGGACAGGTTGGAGAGAAAGAAGTACATGGGGATGTGGAGGTGGGAGTCAGAGCTGACAGCCAGTATGATGGGCAGATTCCCAAGCACTGTGACCAGGTACATGGACAGGAACATTCCAAGGAGAGTAGGCTGCAAGTCTGGATCCTCTGAGAAGCCTAAGAGATGGAATTCGGAGACCTGTGTTAGATTTTCTCCCTCTGTATTGCTTGAACACCTTTGGGAAAAAAAAAAGTTGGAAAAAAAGATGTACATAAACAAGTACACTGTATTCTGCATGTATTTTGAATTCATGTATTTAAATATAAATTATTTGAACTTGGGGTCCATACAAATTCAGCAATATTTTTCAACTGTGATAAAACAAATTCCCTTGGGAACTCTTTCATTATTGGTCATTGTGTTTTTCACATCCTTCCATACCCATGTACTTTACAGACACTCAACAATGTTATACCCCAAAATATTAGCAACTAAGAAGTCTGTGATTACAGCAAAATATAACCCCCTTTTTAATTAATAGTAAAGAGTAAATAATAGCCTGTCTCCTTTCAGAATAATATTCTAATGGCAATTAAGAAGCATTCAAACTTATGTTTATCTAAAACCAAGGTACAATGTCCCTATACTTAGAATATTTCTAACAATTCCACAAAAATTAGGACTGCATTATATGAATACTACACTAATGTGATGGTTCATTGGTAAATATAGGTATGTGCCTATTATTGCCCAGAAATTTTCATAGTTCTTGGATTCCTGTTTTCTCTCTTTCATGCATAATTTTGTATCCTTGGACTTTGTGAAAAATTTATAAAAGTTATTTGCTTGAATCATATGATTAATAACAAATGTGGCATTAGTATACAATGTACAAGTCAATGATTAAAAAGTAACAAAACATAGCTAGGCAAGGGGCACACGCCTGTAATCCCAGGAATCCAGGAGGCTGAGGCAGGCAGATTAAAATTTGAACTCAATCTGAGAAACGGTGATCTAGAAAAACCCTTTCTCAAATTTAAAAAATAGAATAAAGGTAGATGTGTAACCTTGGGATCAATCCTCACCACCTCCCTAAAGAGTAATGAAATGTTAAGAAACACTTTGTAAATTGTTTTTTTACTCCACCGATTTATTTCTGTCAAACCCACATATTGGTAAGATTTGTGCTGTGAAGACAGATATATACTTTTTCTTTCTTTCTTGAAACTACATTCTGAGGTAGCCTGGACATATTCTTTCATTCTTTTTATGATCACAAATCATCTCCCTGAAAGTGAAGGACTTTAATTGGTCAGCTCTAATGCCCAGGTTTGAGACCTGACCTTCTTCTTATCTCTGGTTAATAGACTTTCAAGTAAATCTTCCCTGAAACATGGATTATAAGGCGCTTACTTCAGCTACCTGAAGGAAACTCAAGTTCATTATTTTGTCAGCTAGCACTGTGATATCATTTGGAAGCAATGCAAAAGAAGAAAGGACAGGAAATAAGAAACACATTTGGCAATTTTTCTGTTATAGTACAGAACAATACATGTTTACTTATGCAGCTGTTTTAAAGAAACTTTCAAAAACTCCTAGTGCTGGGCTATAGAAGGATGGTAGAACACTTTTCTGCCATGTACAAGACCAGAGGATTGATTCACATAACCACAAAGGAAAGGAAGGAAACAACAACAAAAATATTTATATCCATAGACTAGTGCTTTTCAGTTTCATATATCAATACATCAAACTGGAGACTTTAAATATCCAGATGCTCAGATTAAATTAATACTATCTAATCAACAAATCTGTCAAGATTGGTGTATCACTTCTTCTGATATTTGCTAGCACTTAGAAAATAGTTCATTAATATGACCTATTATTACTATTTTATTAATCAATAAAAGTGGTTACTAATTGAAAGATATAATTCAATGTCAGTTGCAACAAAACTGCTACTTTAATCAGATAGAAACTACTACCTACATAATTCAAGTAGTCGGTATTTCTGCGTTATTTTGTTCTCCTGCACATTTATTCTGCAAAGGCAATTGCTGTCTTCAATCTTATTTTCTTCTCAAGGTTTCCATACCAGTTTATATTTAAGTATCCATAAAGAGATTCATAGTTATTTACCTAAAGAATATTCAAAACCATCTAAATAGAATACAATGCATCACCTATTACGCATGGAATATATTAGCTCCATCATCATGTAAATTGTAATTCTCTCTGTGAAATAGATACATCTCCTCTGTATGATTTAGATGATGTACAGCACTACCTGAGGGAGGGACATCAGGTCCTTATTGCAACAATCCTTTAAAATTCTACTGCCTTCTTCATACAACACAAGTGAATTTTCATATGATATTTACAACTGTTAGTCATCAAATTTTACTATTAATCACCTGTATTGATATATCAATAAAATTTCAGTTATTATTAAATACATCTTCTTATTCTTAGCATGTACCCTGAAAACTATATATGAACTCTCCTTAATAATAACCTTTAGGGCCAGGGCTGTAGCTCAGTGGTTTCTCTGCCTGCTGTGCAAGTGCAAGGACCTGAGTTCCATCACCAGTGCCAGTAAAAATTACAACAATAACCTTCTAATGTAACTCATCAGGACACGTAATCTCAGCCAGGCAAAGTCACGAACATCTGTAATATCATCACCTAGCAGACAGAGGTAGGAGGATCTCAAATGCAATGCCATCCTCTACCATACAATGAGACCACGTCTCAAATCTCCCCGAAAAAGAAAGAAAAAGAAAATAAATTTCAACTTGTATAGGGGGTAAATTTTCCACTGTGCTCCAGTAGCAGAGAAAATGTCCCGGGAGGGAGCCCCAAATACCGAACATTTTTGTTCCATATCAATGACTTCCTACAATATCCTGAAGGTGCATAAATCTCTCTACTTCTCTGAGCTCCATTTCCTTTGTGGATATAGAGAGAACAAAAGCCATCCTCACCATGTGTTTAACAAGTAATCTAGGTTTAGAAACTAAGAAATATTTGGTCAGTGTGAGTTGTTTTTTTTAAAGAATTCAATAATGAAAGAAATGGTGCATACAATTACCAAATAGCTCTCTGGAGCCTTCAAATGATGTGAAAGTTTAAAATGTGTCTAATATGTCTCAGCTCTATTAGTAAGGCTTGCCTGCTTACTTCTCTGTGTCTCTTTTGCTTTCTCTATAACCATGAACATCTCTGCCAAGGTCTTTGAATACTTGAATATTTTCAATGCAATTAAATAGAATTTTCGGGCCTATATGTCCATGATATACTCACAAACAAGTGCTATTTTATATTCATTTAATGCTATGTGTTATCCCTGAAAAGGATGAACATGCAAAGAGAAAACTACCAGTGTGTTGAAGCCACATTGGTTATGACTGGCATTTGTGTATAAAGGAAGGGTATACTCATGGTTTAATATGCATTATAATTTTTTATTTCTCTTCTCTGCCAAATATGGACCCTGAGAATCAGATATGGGAGAGGGTCATTTCTTTCAAAATATATAGCTTTTACCAAATATAAGGTATAAGTTACTAAACATAAGGGAAAACGAAAATATAGTGCTCCAGAAATAGGAAAACAATAATTTCAAGTTACAAGATCCTTTAGTTGAATAGTATGAAGATTATCCTCATCATTGTTTACACTAACTTCTATTTCCTCTGATTTTATACTCATCACATGTTAATCTCATAGAGAACATTGATTATCTGTTTCATTCATACTCAATGCAGTTGTATGAACTAGAATTCCACTCAGATGCAACCATGGACTTAGAAATCCTAACAACATTTCCTATGCTCAAGAGATGACACCTGGATGCAAAAGAAATCAATTAATTTTTCAGACTGTGGGTAAATACCCCCAAACAAGCAGAGGAACATTGGTCTTCCCTGCAGATACACTTTTAAACTCTTTCCAATTTCCAGAGTATGAAGGAAATCAAGACCTGATTTTATGTCTTCTTTTAAGATTGAGTTAGCTGATAAAAAATTTCAAAAGTATATGGACAACTGCGAGGATGTTCTTGAGTAGAGAAAATAGTGATCTGTGGTGAATTTTCAGTGCCTGCTCTTTCTGTGACCATTGTCTTTGAACATGGCCATTATTCCTGTAGCTGATACAGCAGCTGCCACACACTGACATCTGCAAGTAGCCCCCTCCCCGAAAGAGAAGTTCACAGTGAGAAAGGGATTTCTTCTGGAAATGACAGGCCGTACTGCTAAATTTTTGAACAACTCTATGCTGCCATCCAGCTGCCCAAATTGAATGATGTCCCTGATGATGGGAAAGCAATGATCCTGATAGATAGCTCCTCCTCCATCTATAGTCTCCCTCAGCACTTACTTATTTCTAATGCTACTCTGTTGAACAATAGCAAAAGTCTTCAGATCCAACGTCTTTGTGCCCACTGAAGACACAGGCTCCATCCTCATAGTAGACATGAAAGCAGGCTCAGATAGGAATCTCCTGATCCAAAATATTATGGAGGATGACACAAAGGTGTTGTTCCCACTGGACTGAAGATCTGGAGGCACAGAACATTGACTGCTATATGTCCCTTAGGGCTCAAAGCACAGAGATCATGATCAGCCAAACTGGTCCATGTTTTGCCAGTCTCTAAGGACTTCCTTACATTAATGGCAGAAGAAGAAGGGAAAATGAAAGTCATCAACTGCTTAGAAACTCTTCATTGACTCAAGAGGAACCACATGTGTACTATTCATTTCTGTTACTTGGTTTTGTTAAATTCACTGACTTTTTATTTGTATTTTTATTACAACAACATTTAACTCCAAATATTTACAATATTCACCATCGTTAAGTGCAGAGCTCACTTGCACTAATTATACTCACACTACAGTGCATCCCTCACCATCCTCCATTTCCTGATTATTTTTAGCTTCCCAAACTGAAAATATTTTGACCATAAAAAAATTCACAATTCCTCCACCCCAACACTGGTTACAATCACTGTACTATGAAGCATGATCAGCAATTAAAGCCATTACACCACAAAAATTATGTGCCACACTAGGCCCCTTGGAGAATGCAAAAGAGTTGAGCATGACATTATAATGCTGTAAGCCAGAAATAACTAAAATTAAAATATAAAATAAAATGCTTTAAGTAGAAAGTGCAGTAGGAATGCAGAGTTTAAAAATATCATTTTAAAACTAGCGCTTGGAATTTAGCTCAGTGGCACTGTTCCTTCCTCAAAAGAGCAAGGTCCTGAGTTTGATCCAGTACAAAAAAAAAAAAAAAAGCAGCATCTAAAGCTAAAAGTATTTAAATATACAAGATTTTTAAACTTTTATATTTCTTTGGAGACAACCTGTGGCTGATCTTAAGGCAGCCATTATATGTGACACATGTATACCAAGGGAAACAAGATTTAATATTTCCTTAGTTAATAAAACTAAGTAGAATATATATATATATATAATTTCAAAAACAATGTAACTGTATATATTTCTCTTTTATTCTGGATATCAGCTTTTCGATCGTCTTTTGTTTTTACATGATTTAATTAGAAGTGTTGTTGTACTTCATATTTATGCACGACATATTTATATATATGACATACCTATACTAATGCAAAGTAGATTTAAAATTTTCTTTAGTTAAAAATAAACGTATATGTTTCTTTGTTATTCTAGATATCGGCTTTTGGATTTTTTTTTGCACATAATCTAATTTGAAGTGCTTTTGTACTTCATACTTTGTCTTCTTTCTTTACTTTTATGACAGAATGTGGAATATCAGTCATAATCTTCAAAAAATCAAATAACATGCCAGAGGATACAGAATACGCAAGTATAGATGTTTAGGTTTCCTATCTTTTCCAACCTAATTTAAAAAGGTAATCAAGAAGCCAGAGGAGCTGTGAAGTGTACTCAGGAAGTTCTTTTTTTAAAATTACTTTTATCAGTACATTTCAGGCATACAAAATGATGACATTCATCATTGGAGACTTGTACCTTTATATAATACATCTTGATTCTTATTTTCCCCATTCCCCTCCCCTCCCTCCTACTTCTCCACCCCCAAATATTTACAAAGACTTTTTCCATTCCTTAATTTTCTCATAGTATTTCCATTCTGTTCCTTCCTTTCCCCTGCCCCCCTCACATCCCCTTCCCCTTTGCCCCTTTTCTTCCTATTTCACATGACCTATTATACATTTTTGTCCTTATTTACACTTTCAGTTTCTCACACCCGAGAAACTATTCATTATTTACACATGCGTGTTCTATTTATTTCACTTAAGAGTATCTCTTCCATGTGCACCCATTTAGCTATAAATGTCTCTAATTTCACATTCTTTGTGGCTGAATATTACTCAATTTGATAAAAACACCCCACATTCTCTTTATCTAATCTCCAGTTGATCAGAAATAGGGGTGTTGCCAAGTTTTAGCTGTTACAAACTGTACCGCTATGGACATGGGTGCACACATATCGCTGTGGTATGATTCTTTTAATTCTTTTGGAAAGATACCCAGCAGGGGAGTAGGTGGGTCAGATGGGACCTCTAGTCCTAGTTCTCTGAGATATCTCCATACTGATCTTCACAGTGGTTGCACAAATCTATACTCCTACCAACAGTGAAGAAGGGTTCCTTTTGCCCCACAGCCCTGACAGTATTTGTTATTGATTGATTTTGTGATAGCAGCCATTCTTTCTGGGGTGAGATGAAATCTCACCATTGTTTCCATTTGCATCTCTTAAATGACCACTGATGTTGAATGTTTTTTCGTATGTTTATTTGCTACTTATGCTTCTTTGTCTGAGAAATGTCTGTTTATTTCAGGTGCCCATTTTTGGATTGGATCTTTTAATTTGAGAGGTCTGATTTTTTTTAAAGTTCTTTGTATATTCTAAATAGTAGACCTGTGTCTGAGGAACAGCTGGTAAAATATTTTCCCACATTGTGGGTTGTCTCTTCATGCTGTTGGCAGTTCATCTTACTGTGCAGAAGCTTTTTAAGAACAATAGATCCCACTTGTTGATTCTTTCTACTAGTTCACAGGCAACTGAGGTTTTGTTTATGAAATCTTTTCCTACCCCAATATCTTCAAGACTTCTACCTAACCTCTCTTCAATCCAGTTTAGTTTTTTGTTTAATATTTTGATCTTTAATCCATTTCAATTTTACTTGAGTACATGGTGACAGATATAGGTTTAGTTTTAATCTTTGGCCAATTGAAATCCAATTTTCCATCACCATTTATTAAAGAGGCTATCTTTCCTCCAGTGAGGGTATTTTGCACTTTTGTCAAAGATGAGGTAGCTGAGTGTGTCTGGAGTCATTTTTGCCTCTTCTAACCTGTTCCACTGGTCCTCAGGTCTGTTTCTTTGACAGACCCATGCTGTTTTTATCACAGTAGTTTTGTATTACAGTTTCAAGTTGGGGATTGTGATACCCCCTACCTTGTCTTTGTTGCCTAGAATTGCTTTGGTTATTCTAGGTTTTCTCTTGTTCCAAATAATTTTTAGATTGTTTTTTCAGGGTCTGTGAAGTATGCTGCTGGACGTTCAATTGGGATTACATTGAATCTATGTAACAGTTTTGGAAGTATGGCCATTTTCACTATATTGATTTTTTTCCCCAGGAGCAAAGGATGCCTTTCCATTTTCTGATGTACTCTTCTATTTTTTTCAGAGTGCCATAGCTTTCACAGTAGAATTCTTTGATTTCTTTTGTTAGGTCGCTTCCATGTATTTAATTGTTTTGGATGCTATTGTGAAAGGAGTTGTTTCTCCAGATCCTCTTTCAGTGAGTCTGTTGTTCACGTACAGGAATGGTATTGATTTCTGTGTGTTGCTACTCTATTGAATTTGGTTATTATCTCAGAAGACTTTTGGTGGAGTTCTTGGGGTCTTCTATACACAATGTCATGTCATCTGAAAATAATGATGATTTAAATTCTTGGTTTCCTATCTTTATTCCTTTTATTTCTTTCTCTTGTCTAATTGTTGTGGCCAATATTTCCAAAACTATATTGAAAAGGAGTGGTGATAGTGGACATCCTTATTTTGTTCCTGATTTTAGGGTGAAGGATTTCAGGTTATGAGCATTTAGTATGATATTGACTGTTGGTTTTTCATAGATGGCTTTTAATCACGTTGAGTTAGAGACCATATATTTCAATTTTTGTAGGGTTTTTATCATGAATATGTGGTGGATTTTTGGAATGCTTTTTCTGAATTTATTGAGATGATCATATGTTTCTGTCCTTGGTTCTATTGATATAGTTTATTATATTTATTGATTTGCATATGGTCAACCATCCCTCGATCCCTGGGATGAATCCCACTTGGTCAGGATGTATGACCTTCTTGATGATCTTCTGTATTCTATTTGCCAGTATCTTATTAAGGGTTTTTGCATTTTGTTCATTAGTGAGATTGGCCTATAGTTCTCTTTTTCAATTGGATTTTTCTCTGCTTTTGGGATCAAGCTGATACATTCTTCCAGGAATCTATTTGGGAGTATTGCTTCCATTCCGGTTTCATTGAGAGTTTAAACAGTAGTGGTGATAATTCTTCTCTAAATGTCTTGTAAAATTCAGCAGGGATGCCATCAGGGCCCAGGTTTTCTTAGTTGGTAAGTTTTCAATTTCATTGATTAATATTGGCTTGTTTAAAATCTTTAGGTCTTCTTCATTCAACTTTGGTAATTTATACATATATAGGAATCTGTCCATTTCTTCTGTGTTTTCCATCTTCTTGGTGTACAGTTTCTCAAAGTAGGTATTGATGATCCTCTGGTTTTCTGCTGGGTCCATTGTAATTTCATCCTTTTCATTCATAATTCCATGGATTTAGGCCTTTTCTTTCCCCTTTCTGATAAGTTTGGCTAAGGGTTTGTCAATTTAGTTTATTCTTTTGAAGAACCAACTCTTGGCTTCATTGATTTTTTGTATTGATATCTTAGTCTCCATTGTATTGTCTTCTGCTCTGATCTTTATGATTTCCTCCCTTGTATGATTTGGGTTTCTCCTGCTCTTCTTTTTCTACAACCTCGAGATTCAGTATCATTTTGTTTAATTGAGCTAGCTCTGTTTATCTAATATGAGTATTCACTGCTATGAATTTCCCCTCATACGAATGCTTTCTTTGTTTCCCATAGATCCCAATATGTTCCAGTGGCATCATCCTTTAATTATAACAACTGTCTGATTTCTTTTGTAATTTTCTCTGTGACCCATTGGTTATTTAGAATTCCATTGTTCAATATGCATGTGTTTATGAAATTCTTGTGGTTTCTTTTGCCATTGATCTCCAATTTCATCACACTATGTTCTGGTAATATTCAAGGGGTGTAACTTCAATCCCTTTGCACTTACTTAAACATGTTCTAAGAGCAAGTATGTGGTCTATTTTGAAGGACAAACCATGTGCAGCCAAAAATAATGTGTATTCTGATTTTGTGGGGTGGAACACTCTGTAAACATCTGTTAATTTCATTTTTTCAAGAGTTTGATTTAGTTCTAGTATTGTGTTGTTTATTTGCTATCTAGTGGATGTACATATGTGTGAAAGTGGGGTGTTGACACCCCCCACTACTATTGTAGTGGTGTTTAGTTGATATTTCATGTCCATTAATATTTGCTTCATAGAGTTGGTTGCCCTAGTATTTGCTGCATATATATTTATGTTTGTCATCTCTTTCCCTTGGATTGTTCCCTTTAAATGTTATAGTGTCCTTCTTTGTCTCTCTTAATTAGTGTTGGTTTGAAATTCATTTCATCTTCAAAGAGGATATCTACTTCTTCCTTTTTTAGGGTTCCTGTCATGTTGAGCACTGTTTTCCACCCTTTAACTTTCATTCTATGAGTTTCTTTTTAAATTAAGTGTGCTTCTTATTAGCAGCATATAGTCTTGACCCATTCTGCCAGTCTATTTCTTTTGATTAGTGAATTGAGACCATTAACATTGTTGCTTATCATTGATATTTATTGATCTATCTTTGTCATGACTTTTTTCTGTTGGATTCTCCCCCTTTGCATTTAATTTCTTGTCATGCCCTTCATTCTTCTGGGCTTCCTGGAGTTGTGATCCTCAATGCCTTTTCCTAGGAACTTGTTTAAAATGTTTTTGGATTGCTGGTTTGGTATTCATGAAGTTCCTGAGGTGCTCTTTGTCATGAAAGTATCTTATTTCTCCATCAGTTTTGAAAGATAGTTTTGCAGGGTACATCTATCTGGGTTGGAGAGGTTTTTTTCCCTTTAGGGTATAAAATATATCACTCCAAGCTCTTCTTGCCTTGAGGGTTCTGTTGAGAAGTCTGCTATTATTCTGATGGGCTTTCTTTTGTATGTGATGTTTCTTTTCTCTCACTGCTTGTAGAGTTTTGTTCTTCTCTTGGGTTTCTGGAATCTTCACTATTATATGGCTAGCTGTAGGGCTTTTTAAAATCATGAATAGCTAGAGTTCTATATGTCTTACGTATCTGTATGTCAAATTTGTTTTCTTTTGGGGAAGTTTTCTGGCATTACTGCTGCAAACAGTTCTTTTATGTTGTTAGCAGTATCACCTGTTTCTTCATTGACTTGATCAGTCTTACGTTATTCTTCTTTGCATCATCTAACAGCTGCTGGATTGATTTCTAGTGATCTCTTACTATTTAAAAAAATTCATTTTCAGGTCACTAATTGCAATCCTGTTTTCATGTATGAAATTATGTCCTTACATTGGCTCATCTCCTGTGTAAACAATCAATGGAATTTTGAATCTCCTGGATATCTGTATTCATCTGTTTAATGAATTCCACTTGTTTCCTATGATGGAACTTCATCTGTCCCTCAGCTACTCTTTTTATCTGTGTCTGCTCTAGATTTATTAATCATGTCTTGCACCATGGACACAATCTGTGTGGTAATTTGAGAAATTACTTCTGATGTCATTTTTTCCAGATCCTCTTTCATTGCCAGTTCTAGGAGTCCAGATGCTTCAGCAGGAGATTTTTCCATTCATTTGACTTTTTGGGTTGCCTTAGATTATCTGAGAGTCTGGTTTTGAGACTCGTTTATGTGTCTTCATTTCAACAGATGTAGCCTGCTATGCCTTTGTTAAGGAGACCTTTTGCTCATCTGGTGGTCTTGAATTCTCAGCAAGCCACCAAAGGGCCTTTTCTCTGCTACTCACTCATGAGCCAATATCTTGGTTCAGAATTATGGCCTTCTGGAAACCTGTGCCTCCTTATTGTCTGGGTGGGTTTGTGGCTGGGGAGTATGCAAACTTGGGATGAAATCTGGCATGACTCTGCATCTATGCCTCTCTGGTCCATGCAAGCTTCTCAGTGGGATCTGTGCACACTTAACGACAGAATCTGGGTGGACCTCTGGCTGTTGCTTCTGTGCTTGTGGATCTCCTTTACAGATGGGCCTTTCACTGGGCCTGTGGGCCCAAGCTACTTGGGTTGGGGCAGGGCCCTGGCTGGGATGTCCACAATCATCTTTAGGACAGTGGGAGTGATGAAATTCAGATGTCAGCGAAGGACAGGTTGGAGAAGTTAAAGTACACAGGGTGTGGAGGTGAGAATCAGAGCCAATGGGCAGGGTGATGAGCAGGTTCAAAGCACAATAGTCCATTACATGCACAGGAAGAGTTCAAGGAGGATGGGTTTCAGTTCTGCATCCTCTGAGAGAAACATGATCTGTGACTCTGTGACACATTTTAGATATTTTTTTTGTTCTATGATCCATAGGAGCCTTTTGAGAAAGAAGAGGAATGAAGGAAGGACCACCCTTAACTCTCTATATAGGTTACATTCAAGTATTCACAACTTATATACTCACACTTGACATCCATAAACCTTCAATATTTTTCAATTATATCAACCTCAATATTCTTAGGCCTCTTACATTATTGGTTTCTGAGTTAATTATCTCCTGGGAACACCTGTTTTAGAAATATTCAGTTAAGCAATGATGCACACCCAAGAACCTTAGTGATAACATGCCCACGGTAACTGTAAAATACAGCTTACTCTTTTCAGAATAAGCAGAGCTTAAGAAATTAGTTTCATATTATTAGTGAGAATCATTACATAAAATACATAAAGATAATGTCAAACATACCTTATTTTATTCTGAGAGAGTAGTCCAAATTCTCTTTAGTTCACATATTTATGAGCACTTTATAAAAGCTATGATTGCTTTATTTGACCACAAATTAATGCTTATATTTCATAATTAAGCAATTTTGTATGTTCCAATTATGATTCAGTGATACAACCTTCTTGGGTTTTTTGATTTTCTTCCCTTGTAGATGTAAGTGCTCACTCAAATTGTGGTTATCATTTTTATTAGTGCATGTTTGCTGTACACAATGATCATATTCATCATGGGAGGTTTGTACATCTACATAACAGATCTTAATTCTCTCTTTGCCTCTTTCCCTTCCCTTCCCTCCAGCCTTTATTCCCCTTTCCATTTGCCAAAGCTCTATTTCCATTTATTTTCCTTCAACTTTTTTCTTTAAATCCCTGCTCCCTTCCTTCCCTCTTTCCCATTTTATTCCCTTTCCCATTTTTGAAAATGTTCTTCCTATTACCTAATATCGATTCTTTATTTTGTTCCATATTTATACTTTGGCATTCTCACATAAGAGAAACAATATGATATTTAAATGTGTGATGCATCTATTACTTTAAAATGTCTCAAGTTCACCATTCTTGCTAGCCACAGACCCAGTGGAACAAGAATATTACAAAGAATCAACAAATAGAATCATACCAATTTAAAAGTTTCTTCACAGCAAAGAGAACCAACAACAGAGTGAAAAGACAATCTGCAGAATGGGAAAAAAATTTGCCAGCTACTCCTCAGACATAGGACTGATTTTTAGAAAATATAAGGAACTCAAAAAATTAGATCCCAGAATCTAAAGACCCAATCAAAAATGATCATCTATAGTTATCTTTTTAGTCATTTAATATATAACAATTATTCTTGACTTTGGTACTACAAATTCTGATGAATATGGTCTAAGTAAATCCATATAATTTTATGAGATTCTGGATCACAAATGTAGTAACAGTGTACACTGCACCAGTCAATGATTAAAAAATAATGAATTGCAAACTAATATTGAAATTATATATTTTATACAGTTTTGCTTGTATCATCTCCATACAGTCTCATAAATATCTGATGTAGAAAGTGTCTCATTGCCTGGATGTGGGTGAGGAAATCTGCAATCCCAACACTGTAACAGACAGAAGCAGGAGGATCCCAAGTTCAAACACAGCCTATGTAGCTTGCAAAATATGTCTCTAAAAATTAAAAAAAAAAAAAAAAGAAGAAGGGGGATGTAGTTCAATACAAAGTCTGTAGGTTTGTTAGAAAGAAAGAAAGAGGAAAGGAAGGAAGAAGGAAGGAAGGAAAGAAAGAAAGAAAGAAAGAAAGAGAAAGAAAGAAAGAGGTGAAGGGAGGGATAGAGCGAGGGCAGAAGAACAAAAGAAGAATATTCCACTGTGTATAGCTCTCCCCTTTTTTTTTCATCCATTCACCCATAGATGGGTTCTTAGGTTGTCCCAATTCTTGATGCTTGTGAGTAGTTCTGCAATAAACATGGGAGTGCAGTGTCTCTCCAACAGGGTGATGTCATTTGGTTTGTAGCTCTATTTTTAATTTTTATGAAAAATATACACAGTAGAAAGCCTATTTTTTAATCCTATTTCTAGAAATGACTTCCCATCACTTTTTCAACATTCTCATGGTGGAGAAGAATCACTAGATTCATCACACTCAATGGGTGGGGGTTACACAAGAGCATGAGAACCAAGAGGCTCCATGAGAACCATGCTGCAGTGGGAGAGGCTTAGCTGCTGCCCCTCATCTTCTACCAGAACTCTGAACTTTAAGTGCATTAATATCATGTTTTTCTACTTTCCAGCATAGTCCTCAATTCAGCACATTAACAACATCTCAACAAATATCTCCTCAAGACAAATCAACAAATGGACAGAATTTTCTGAGCACTGGGTATGTCTACAGCTTTTCCTGGAATTCTCCAGTAATTTCTCCTAGTGGTACAGTGTTATGAGATGCCCTGTTGTCTGATACACAAGAACAGCCCCTCAATTGAAGTCATGCATCCCACAACTATTCCAAACCCAAATGTCCTCCCTGATTCTGTTTTTTCTCCAAAGAAAGAAATCACCTAGCTCCAGAATACAGTTTTTAAAGATTTATTTGTGTTCTCGTGCTTTGAGTACTTTAATAAAACATGCCTGCTGTCAGTTGGGGGTGATGCCACAATGTCTTTAATCTCAGGACACTGGAAGGCTGAGGAAAGATGATCACAAGTTTAAGCTCATCCTGGGAAATAAAAAATAAAAAGAACTGGAGATGTAGCTCAGTGTTAAAGCCCTGGGTTCAACCCTACCTTCTTCTAATAATAAAAACAATAGTAATATTAATGACTTCTACTTATTGTTTTCTTTCTCAAGCATAAAGTGATTTGTATGTGAGTAGCAATCTCTTGAAATAGTGCATTAAGTATCATATTTGTAGAACTGTGTTGAAGTAAACAAAATTTGTAGATTGCCTTTACTTGATTCAAACAGAAGCTTATTCTATCCCAAATCAAAGTAGATATGGAAGAAAGTCTGCTATTTAGGTGTATCCAAATAAGTGATGGAGGAGACTGGGAAGAAACCAAATGGCAGTATTTGTAGAGATTAATACAAAATGCAGTATATTTACAATGCTAGAATCATAAAACTGCAGCATTAAAGTGAAGTCATTTCATATTAGGTACAGATCATAAATACTATGAGTATAGCCAATAATTTAATGTAAAAACTGAAATAGGTAGAAGTTTTTATATGTCCAAATCTCAACAAGAACTCAAGTCATGCAAAGAAACAGGGAAATATGGTCCAAAGAATAAATTAAATCTTCATCAACTGACTCTCAAATCTTTCTTAAAGAAATGGAAAACAATGGCTTATATGAAAACAAATTCAAAATAACCACCTGGTCCTCATGCAGTGGCACACAGGTGCATCTAAGCACTCTGTGAGGATGAAGCACATGGATCTCAAGTTCATACCGAGCCTAGGCAACTTAGCAATTTAGTAAGATGTAGCTCAGTGCAAAAGCCCTGGGTTTGATCCCCAGTACTACAAAATGGAATAAAGATAGCCATGTGAAAGATGGTAAACAAACTACAGAACACAGGAAACAAAATAAGGAAAGTGATGCATGAACAAAACAAGAATATTAACAGAAACATAAATTATTAAAAAGAAATATTTTGAAGTTGAAGAAAATAATTGAAATTGAAATATTCAATAGACAAACTCTATGAAGCAAATTATGAAGTAGAAGGAAGACTCAGTGAACATAATTACAGATAGGATAATTAAAATTATTGAATCAATTAAGCAGCAAAAAATGAAATGAAGAAAAGGGAAGGTATCTTAACAGAATTGTGGGATATCATTGAGCTGAACTTTTCTTTATTATGGGAGTTCCAGAAAAGGGGGGAATATCAGAGAATCAATTTTTTAAAAATAATAAAACTGGAAAATTCTCAAACATAAAGAACTGGACATACATTTTCAAAAAGCTGAATAAACTTCAAATATGAAAGTTTCAAAGACAACTGCCTTTACCCATGTTAAGGATCACAAATACAAGGACAGCCTGGTCTGTGGGGGGCCTTGCCCCCCCCCACTGGAATTCTTGAGTGCCTTTTACGGACATGCCCGGGCTTGCTGCAAATCTACCCGGCAACAAGGAAGTAACTCCAGTACCCTCCTCTTGCTCCTCCCCTCTAGCCCTACGGTATATATGTTGTAGCAGCTTCCGCAATAAACGAGACTTGATCAGAAACCTGTCTTGTCTCCATCTCTC
>NW_004624977.1:309727-332022 GCF_000247695.1 Heterocephalus glaber | reverse complement strand
TGAGTAACCTCAAAAGATATAAAAATAAAAATTTAAACTGTCATTATTTGCTGATGATATGATACTTTACATAGAAAACCCAAAAAACTCAGTCAAAAGACTTCTAAACCTAATTGACAGATTCAGTAGAGTAGCTGGATATAAGGTTAACACTCAAAAAACAATAACCTTTTAATGTGCAAATAGCAGACGCATTGAGAGAGAAATTTGAGAAATAATTCCTTTTACCATAGCATCTAAACAAATGAAATATCTAGGAATCAACCTAACAAAGGAAGCAAAAGACCTCTGCACTGAAAACCAGAGCACTCTGAAGAAGGAGACTGAAGAGGATATAAGAAAATGGAAAGATATCCCTTGTTCCTGTGTAGGAAGAACAAATATAGTGAAAATGGCCATACTTCCAAAACTACTATATAGATTCAATGCAATGCCAATTGGAATTCCAACAATATATTTCACAGAACTAGAGAAAAAAATCCAAAAATTCATTTGGAAACAGAAGAAACCTAGAATAGCAAAAGCAATTCTAGGCAACAGAGGCATGGCTGGGGACATCACAATCCCCAATTTGAAACCATACTACAAAGCTACTGTGATAAAAACATCATGGTACTGGCAAAGAAACAGACCTGAAGATCAGTTGAATAGATTAGAAGATGCAGAAACAACTCCAGACATACTCAGTCCCCTCATTTTTGACAAAGGAGCCAACCACCCTCATTGGAGGAAAGATAGCCTATTTAATAAATGGTGTTGGAAAAACTGGATTTCAACCCATCAGAAATTAAAACTGGACACATGCCTATCACCATGCACTAAACTAAGATCATAGTGAATTAAAGATCTAAATATTAAGTCAGAAACACTAACTTGGTGGAAGATAAATTAGGTAGAACTCTTGATGACATTGGCATAGGAAAAGACTTAATGAACAAATCTTCAGTAGCATGGGAGCTAGCACAATGAATCAACAACTGGGATCTCATCATATTAAAAAGCTTCTACACTGCAAGAGAAACTACCAACAGAGCTAAGAGACAACCTACAATATGGGAAGAAATATTTAGCAGCTGTAGTTCGGACAAAGGTCTACTATCAAGAATATATAAAGAAATGAAAAAAATCAGACTTCCAAAATTTAAAGACCCAATTCAAAAATGGGCATCTGAAATGAACAGACATTTCTCAGACAAAGAAGTAAAAACAGCAAATAAATATATGAAAAAATGTTCAACATCACTGGTCATTGGAGAGATGCAGATGAAAACAACACTGAGATTCCACCTCACCCCACAAAGAATAGCTACTATCAAGAAATCAACCAATAACAAATGCTGGCGGGGGTGTGGAGAGAAAGGAACACTTCTCCATTGTTGGTGGGAATGTAGATTGGTGCAACCACTGTGGAAATCAGTATGACGATACCTCAAAGAATTAGAACTACAGGTCCCATTTGACCTAGCTATTCCCTTACTGGGAATCTTCCCCAAAGAATTAAAAGAATCATACCACAGAGATATATGTGCACCTATGCTTATAGCCGCACAATTTGTAATAGCTAAAGCTTGGAAAGAGCCCAAGTGCCCATTGACTGGAAACTGGATAAAGAAGACGTGGTTTTTTTTATAAAATGGAGTACTACTCAGCCATAAAGAATGAGAAACTAGAGACATTTATAGCTAAATGGATGCATATTGAGGCCGTACTCTTAAGGGAAATAAATAGGACACACATGTGTAAATACCGAACAGTTTCTGTAGTGTGAGAAGTTGAAAGTGTAAATAAGGATGAAAATGATTAAAATGAATAATTGATAATTTGAAATAAGAAAAGGTCCAAGGGTTTGGGGATGGTGGAAGGGAAAGGGGGAAGGGAAGAAGGGAAAGAAAAAAATTATGAGAAAAAAATGGAATCAAACTCTGTGTAGATAGGGAAGGGTGGAGGGGGTGAAGGGTGCACAGGTAATGGGAGAAAAAATAAAACCTAAGATGCATCATTTTCTGGTAAAAATACCCAATGATAAATGTAAATGTATTGTATTCCTAAAATGTACATATATATAAAGAGTAGGGGTAATATTGTGAATAGGGTTGAGGAATATTTTAGTGCTTTGCATCACGTCACACTCCAATGCCTGTTCAGTTTTATTTAACAATAAACATGCAACCTATATGAAGATAGAGTGCTCTATTTGAACAAAAACTACAATAACTAAATATTAAATTCCAAATTTTCTTTAGGTGAACAAGCATTTTGAAGCTGCCTAATTCTATCCATATTTCCAACAAGCAGTAACAGCTGAGAAGGTTGAATAGATTTACACACTGTACATTTAGTAACAGGTCAATGGTACACATCTAAAATATTAATTTCCTAACTCTCATTCCAGATTCCAATTTCTTCTAATGGAGCCAAGTGAAAATGTTGGCTATACAAGATGATATATCTTGATCAGTAATCATTCGGGGATTATTACTAGACAAAATTTATTGGTTTTTATTGAGAAAAAGTTAAGTGATCAATAGTAAAATTGAGTATACCTCAGTTGTTGGAATCCAAACACACAGATTCTGTCCACATATTATCTAGTCATATTCTCTCTCATGATTTGATGAAAAGCATAAGAATTTTAAAAGAATAGTGTCATAACAATGAACTAACAAATTATATCACATCCCTTTATCTAGTAAAGCAGTGGATCACTGAAAACATTTAAAGTGGCTGTACTTCCAGATGTTTTTAAATCTACACATGTGTATAACTACTATATTTCAGGGCAACAGTTTTTGTGTTCTTCACTATTTAGAAGATCATTGTGTAATCTTAATTCAAATTATTGAGAAAATTTTTATTATCACTAAATCCATGTTAAGTATATTTTAGGTGGGTATGATAGTCAACTATTGTATCAACTTGAGTAAGAAACGCCCAAGTGATTTGAATAGCATAGTTCATGGTGTGACTGAATGTATTTACTGAAAAGAAAAGACCCACCCAGAGTGTAAGAGGAACTATCCAATAGCATGAGTGGAATAAAAATAGGAAAGAAGAAGAAAGACTCTCTCTTTGAAGGAGTGCCAGTCTTTCCCTTCTATTAAAGCTGATTTTTTTATGATCACTGACTGATTCAGATTTTGAGCCAGGAATGGCTCTAAAGAAACAAAATTGTAATAATGAAATTCTTTAATGGCTTTAGTGATTCCTGGAGTTGGCTCTTTACTTTGATGAGACCAAAAGATGCCACATTCTCTCCTTCTGATAATGTTCATATTACTGATACTCCCTGGTGTAAACTTTTTAAAGTAATACACGATGTAGATTTATTTAATTATCCTAATTCACCACTTGTGAAATTTAAGGAATTTAGTGTCTCCATATATTACAATTAAGAATATTTTTGGCAGTGTGAAATATAATGCTGCAGTCTTGTTGGTCTTAGTATGTCTGCACATACTAGTGGAGGAAAATAATAGGCTCAAAACATGCATAAAATGTTAAATATTCTAAAAATGAGAACAAATTAATAAAGAAAAATAAGGAAAGATTCAAATTTCCAGCTCCATACCCAAATAAAGAATCTAAAACTTTCTAAGTGTGTCATAAAACAGACTATTTCCTCCTTTAGCCACAAGGCTGAGATTGCAGAAACCCAAATACAGGCCATCATAGGACATTTGGCTGAACTCTAGCATAAATTTAATGCTCAGCCTCAAAGGACATCAGAAGTGAAGGTAAAGACACTAATGGGAAAAGAATGGGATCCCATAAATTGGGGTGGAGATGTTTGGGAGGATGCTGAGGAGGCTGGGATAATAAGCTCTTAGGTTCTAGTGAAGTTATTATGCCAGAGGAAGAGATTTCCCCACCCACAGAAGTGGAAGCTTCTTCAACCCCACTCTTCTCCTATACCTGAGGAAATGAACTCTGTGTTGGCCAAGCATGATGGTACTGACACTCCTCAGCACCCACCCTCACCACTGACTTTTGCATCTAGACTTTTGCACCATGACCAAATCACAGAAGACTCCTAAAGTGCTGGCCTAGTATGACTCATGAGGAAATCCATTAAACTCCCAAAGAATTTCTTGAGGTTTCTAACTCTTATAAGCAGAGACCTAATGAACAAGTATAAGTATGGGAATGGATTTTAAAGATGTAGCATAATGGTGCAACCCCCCCCCCATAGATTTCAGTCAGTCTGAGTCTTCTGATGTTGGTACATTATGTAGAGATTTTTTAAAAAATATTAATGTTATAGCTCATGGGGTTTTTTTAAAAAATGCATTATTGTTTTATTTTTCTGCTTGGAAAAACTATGGATCAAAAGATGAACCAATGTGAGTAATTAGAGATGCCTGATGTTCCTTGGTCTATTGTTGATGAAGGGAATAAAAATCTCAGCAAAATGAGAATGCTGAAGAATTCTGGGATTGGCATGATAAACCTAATGCTCCACACTGGGATGATGGAGAAAATATACCTTTCACTAATACCCTGAGAAAGAGATTCATAAGGGGGGCACCAACATCCCTGAAAAGCTGTGTCATTGCTCTTCTCTGTATGTCAGAACTGATGTTGGGAATAACAGTCACTCAATTGGGCAACTTAAGAATAATGTGTTTAATTGGATCCTAGAGGGCCAAGGATCAATCAGCACCAATCAGCTCACAAATACAAGGTACATGTATTTACTATAATGAACAGATGAAGCAGAACAATGATGGGAATGGTCTACCAGATATAGACCTATAGTGTTGACTGATTAGCCATGGTATTCCCAAAAGTGAAACAGACAGAAAACCTACTTAATTTTTATTAGATTTATATAATCAAGAAATTTTAAGGGGAAATGAGCAGAAATGTACCTCAAATTGTGGTAACACTGAATCATGACCTCCTCAAAAAATTCCCATATTTGAGCCACTGTACACACCAAGAACCCATTGAATAAAGGGGTGGCAATGTCTCCCTGAGGAAGGACCCTGGTACACTATCTTAAATTTGTATGGTAAATCTTTCATCCATCCTTCCCAAGATGGACATAAGGACTTTTACCAGGGTACCTGTGCACTGGGGAAGGGTAAATGAGCAGGAATTTTGGGGACTGCTGGACAATGGTTCTAAACAAAAGCTGAGCCCAGGGGATCCAAAACACCTTTTGGGCTTCCAGTAAGAGTAGGTGCCCATGGAGGTTGGTGATCAGTGCAGTTTTAGCAAGGATCAGTGGTCCAGTAGTTATACAAATCCATCCGGTAGTTATTCTGCCATTCCAGAATGCATAATTGGAAAGACATCCTTAGTACTTTGCAGAATCCTCACATTGGTTCCCAACCTGTAGTGCAAGGGCTATCATGTGTGGAAAGTAATAATGGAAGCCATTAGAGTTGCCTTTATATAGTAAAATAGTAAGCCAAAACAATACCATATCCTTTGAGAGATTACAGAGATTAGTGGCATTATCGAAGACTTGAAAAAAGTGTAGGTGTTGTGTTTCTCACCACATCTCCATTTAATTCTCCTATTTGGCCTATGTATGAAATGAATGGGTGTCTTAGGGAATGACTGTGTATTACTCTAAACTTAACCAATTGGTGACTCCAATTGCAGCTGCTGTTCCATATTTCATTTCCTTGTTGAGCTATTGATTCCTCAAATGCTTTCTTTGCTGTAACTATCCATAGGGCAACCAGAAACAATTTTCAAACAGGTGACAAAATTAGTAATACATCTTCACTGTCCAACTTAGGATTTTATTCACTTTTCATCCCTGTGTCACAGCTTAACTTCCAGGGAACTCAATCATCTTTGTCTTCCACAAGGTATTTCACCTGTCCATCATTTTGTTGATATGATACTGATTGGACCAAATGAGCAGGAGGTAGTAACCATGCTGGACTTGTTAGGAAAGCACTTACACATCAGTGGATGGAGGAAATTCTAACTAAAATTCAAGGTCCCTCTATCATGTTCTCTCTATCCCTTCCATTGATGTGGGGCATTCATGGATAACTCTTCAAAGGTGAGGGACAAGTTATTTCATGTTGCTTCTTCGACAACCAAAAAAGAGCCACAATCCTTGGTGGGCAAGTTTTCATCTTACAGGCAATGCACTCCTCACTAAGGTGTGTTACTCCAGCCTATTTACAAAGTAACTTGAAAACTTGCTAGTTTCCATGAAGCCCATGACAGAAAAGGCTGTGAAACCAGTCCAGGCTACTGAGCAGGATGCGTTTTCACTGGGGCCATATGATCAGCTGATCCAATGGTATGTTATGTGTCAATGGCAGAAAGTGTTGATATTTGGAGTCTCTGCTAGAGCAGCTTGGGCTCTGCTCAAAAATCCCTTTGAAATGCAATTTGGCTACTAGGCCTGAGGTGAAATTGGACAATTTGATCATTGCACTCAGGTTCCCATGCAAACTGAGCTCCCCTTCAGGAGTTGGATATTATCTAATTTACCAAGTTATAAATTTGAACATGCACAGCAACAGTCCATCATTAAATTGAAATGGTATATATGTGATCAAGCCTGAGCTAGTCCAGAGTACTGTACAAGAAAGTTGCATGAAGAAGTTGCCCAAATGTCCATGGCTCCTACTCCTGCTACACTGCTCTCTGTCCCCAAGCATACACATGTCAGCTTGTGGAGTGAACTCTATTATCAGCTGATTGAGGAACAGAAGCCCAGGCCTGGTTTACAGGTGGTTCTGCATATTATGTAGGCATCATCAGAAAGCAGGTAGCTGTAGCATCACAGCCACTTTCCAGGACATCTAAGAAGGGCAGTGTTGAAGGGAAATCTTCATAATAGGTAAAACTTTGGGTGGTGCACCTCTTTGTACATTCTACCTGGAAGAAAAATTGGCCAGATGTCCAACTATATACTGATTCATGGGCTGTAGCCAATGGAGTAGCCAAATGGTCAAGGACTTGGAAGGAACATGACTGAAAAATTAGTGACAAAGATATTTTGGGAAGATATATGTGGGTAGATCTCTTCATAAGTATGAAGTGTGTAAATATTTGTGTGTCCCTTGAAAATGCTCACTAAAAAGTAATCTCAACAGAGAAAGACTTTACAAACCAAATATAAATGATGACCTGTTCTGAGGATAGCAGTTCATTCTTGCTGTTATCACTTGTGCTAGTGGGATTCTGTTCAGAAAGTCCTTTCCTATACACATGTCTTCTAGAGTTCTACCTTTTTTGGCCTCCAGGTGATTAAGTGATTCTGTTTTCACATTTACATCTTTGATCTATTTTGATTTCATTTTAGTGTGAGTTGAGAGATATAGTCCTCAATTCAATATTTTGTCTGTGGGTGGCCAGTTTTTGCAGCATCATTTGTTAATGAAGGTATCATTCCTCCAGCATAGGTTTTTGGATTCTCTGTCAAAGATCAGATATAAAGAAATTTTATTTTTATTTTGAAATCATAGTGTGTTGCTGAGGCTGCCCAGGTATTGCTAAGTTTTCCAGGCTGAGCTGAAACATAATGATCTTCCTAACTCAAACTTCCTAGACTGATCTAATCTCACAAAGAGAGAAATTTAAGATTTGATTTCACTCAACTGCATTAAACAGGATAGGTACAGCCTAATGTCTTGACACACACCTGTGATGGGGTTCTAGAGTTCTGTTGAAAATATTCTGATGTAAATCACAGAATAAAATAGTGAATGCATCGGACCCAGAGATGCCCATGTTAACTTTGAATCCTGTCTGCAACACCTATTATTTAATGACATAGTGCATGTGGTTAGTATCTTTCACACTCAACATTGTCATTAGAAGACACTACTTATCAAGTCAGTTTCAATGTGGAAGGATTAGACAGTAGAGGCTCTTCATGACAGTACAGTGTGAAATGCATAATAATCAATGTTTGTTTGCCACAGGGGAAACATAAAAAATGAAAAACTCTGTGAAACAGTGAAAAAATACTTCCTTTTTTCAAACAAAACCATCCTGAGTGTGACTTCAACAATGTGCTTTCCTGTCTACAGTTTCATCAATATTAGCAAGGTCCCATAGATATAAAAATAAGGTGATCATTCAAAACTCAATGCCAGATCTGAAGCTCATAGGGTTAAATGTTTCTCTATTAGAATTGGTAATGGATATTATTGACAATAACAGCAAATGTTAATGAAGTGTTTTGTAAATGTCAGGCAGTGGTTCTCAACCTTGGTATAATGAAGGACCACAAAGTACTCCAAATGCAGATATTCTGGTTAAATGGTTTTTAATTTTGGCCAGATGTCAGTATTTGCTAAATATTCATGGGAAAATATTTTGATAAATAAGAGTAAGAACCATTAGTCTATGTTTTGAAAGTTTCATAACCACATGTTTGTAAAGTCTATAACCTAAGTGATTATTATTTCCATTATACTTAGAAGGAAAATATCTAGGTGTGCCTGCATCATTTTCTGTGCTTTTTTCTTTTATATTTTACTCAATTATATTATTCTGTGTGCTATCAAAAGATAAAATTGAATACCTTCATGTACATGATGTAGGAGATATGCAGAGAATGTAACAGAAAAGACTGATAAGAAAATCTATTAACTAGACATAAAGATGTTGGGGCTAAAACCTTGGTTTTAAGACCTTCCATGGTGCTGAAATTGTCAACACTAAATGCCAGCGTTGATTATTTGAAAATATCAGGAAAAAATTACAGGGTATGACCAAAACATTTGGTGAATAGTTAAAATAAAAATTATTAAAATAGAAGGCAAATTATACTAAATTAAAAGAAAATGCTCCCCCTTGCTTTGAGTACACTTTCACTATCATCCTTGGCACTTTCTGAGACAGTTCTGAAAAGGCCTCTTCTTTGAAGATATTTAATTCTCCTGTTGTGGCTGCCTTGATGTCCTTAAACAATTAAAATTCACTTTTCATGGTCATTTTGACTTTGGGGGAGAGCCACAAATTGCATGGTGCTGCTAGATCACACCAGTGAGTAAGGTACATGAGGACACACCTTATTTCGAAGAAAATTCTCATAAACATTTTGAATTGATTAAGGAAATTGAGGCTGCCAGAAAAAGACACAGAAGAGAACACCCAAACTGCATCTGAAATCAGCAATAATAATAGGATAAGAGGGCTCAATTTGTGGAGGACTATTTAGATAATGTTTAATGGCAATGTTTTGTTAATAATTAATTTAATTATAATTATAATATTAAAAGTTTAATGTAAGCATCAAACATTATTCTTGAACACAACTCAGATTAACAGTTCACCAGATAATACAGGAGAAAATATTTTAAACAGAAATATTTCACACCAGATATTTTGTGGTGTTTTAGGGTATTGATACAGAAAATACTGCGTAAAATTCAAAAATTTGAAGAATTTCTCAATCTTTATTTTTGGACAGGTGCAGTATCCACTAATTCCAGAACTGTGATCGTTGACATCATTGATTATGTATATTTAACTAAAAAATATTTACTAAATTTGAAATGCATTTAAGCCAGGAAAAAGGATTATATATTATATAATTTCAAATGACAAACAAAATTTGGGCAAAAACTTAAATTTATATGAGAGGGAACTCTGAAAAATCACAGAAAGACAAAGTGTCTAGACCACACTGACACGACAAATTTTTTCTCATTATGATCCATCAGATTTGATTACATATTCAAATAATATTTGTCTTGTTCTTCTATGGTTTTTTAAATATTCTAAAAGGGATTTTTACCTTTGTCTTAGAATTAAATGAGATATATCTTATTGCTCATTGACATTTTTTAGAATGATTTTTTTCCTAAAGGGAGAATGTTACTACTTATTGCCTATTTTTTCTTAAAACATTTGGATTTTTATGGGAATATTGGGATTATTATGTATAATATTCTTTGTCTTCTATGGCTTTTGAGTATCTCTAAAGTAAGGTTGTATAGAATTATGTCAATAACTCAGAATTCAGCAACAAAAGTTTTTAATATGTTTGAGTTTGAGGTTAAATAAGATTGACTCTAAAAAGATTCAGTGGGAAATATCATGGAAGAATATGGATATTGTGGGGAAATATTTTACTTCTGAATATGTCAACTCAAAATAAGAGAGAGATAGATGTCCATATATTTGTTTTCTTTCCTTCATTTTGTTTTATTTTTCAAAATAGATTCAAGAAATACAGAAGCACCTATTGTAATTTCTCATAATTCTATCTCAAGAAATTCAGAAGATTCAGAAGTGCAGCTTTTCTTTTTGGACTGTTCCTGCAGTCACTTCTATGGTGAATTTCTTCACCTGGTGCCTGAAGAACATGGACATTAAATGTTCCCCAAGGAGGTTCCACAGCAGAACAATTTAATCTCAGGACCAGGGGGATTCATTTGGATTGTAAAGTGGAAAATGCAGAAAAATTAATGTGATCTTTTTGTCATGGTTCCTTGTTTTAGATTTTATATTTCACTTCTTCACCATGCTAATAGTAGAATAGTCATTGCCAGGGTTGAGAGAAAGAAAAGCATAGAGTTTAAAAATAAGTATTAAGTTTTAGATTGGGAAGATGAAACATTTCTCGAAAGGTATATTGGTGATAGTTGGACAGCAAGATCAACCTAATTGATATCACTAAATAGTGCACACAAATTGGCAAATTTTTTAAATTATACATGCTTTACCATAATTAACAATAGAAGAAAATAGAATACAGATGTATCTTAATAAGAAGGGGAAAACAGAAAAATAATAATTTGGGAAAATGTACCCCAAACTCCCTTCTGAATAGAGGAAAAAGCCCCAAAAGTTGAGTGGACATTCACTGGCTCTTCTTTTTATTCACTAGTAGTAGAAATCCCTTAGAGATTAGAATAAAATGGATCAATTTTTCTAATTATGAGCTCTGTGTCGTGGGTCTCAAGCTCATATAATAGTTAATAATCAGCATGTTTTTCCAGTGTGATGGCTGTAGCCCATTGGGTTCTATAATATGATTCCTTTTGTCATATTTGTTCATATCAGGATGCTGCTATCAGACATTGGCTTCATATCAAGATTGAGAAAGAAGAGAGAGTCCTATAATGCTACAAGGCAGGAAAGTTGCTTTGGACCTGAATCTATTGGTCATGACCAAGCACAGAATCAGCCTTAGCCAGTGAGTGTTGCATTGAGATGATGGATGGAGAAAGGGCTGTCAGAGACATTTTCCCTCCTCATCAGGATTAACAGACCAGGCTGGATGACCTATTGGAAGGAGTGCTAAGAAAAAAATTCTCAACTATGGAGAATGCTAAGTTTATGTCCTGTGTTCTGTTGAGGGTCCAGATAACTCATTCACTTTTGCTTTCCTCATATATATATTGTACTTCATGGACATCTTACCCACAAAAGCATAAAATGGATCACTCTGCACTGTCCCTACCATTGCAAAGGATTATCAAGGAGATAAAGAAAAAGAGGAGGAGGATGACAGTGACACTAAACCCATGAAGTATGTCTGAGGGATTGAAGAGGTCCAAGCTCTGAGTTATGTGTTGTATATCTTCTTTCACTTTCTTGCAAATGTACAGAATTTCCCAAATCAGAACTGTTCACTGTACTTTGCAGAAAAGGATGAAAGACTTTAGATAGAATGTTTTCTATCTGTCCAAATAACAGCCCAACATGTGACTTCCCTGTCACTCCAAGAGAGGACCCTTTGCTCACTATGTTCTTCATATGGAGGTTGCTAGCTGATCAGAGGAGAGAGCAGTGAGTGTTGCCTGCTGTGTTCAGCATAAGAAGGACACACATAGATCACAGGCAATGATCACAGAAGAAAAAGGCATATGGTCATTCAGCACACATCTCTCTCCTGCCCTCTGTTTTTCATCCTTGCAGAAGTCCACATGTGCTTAATATCCCCATTGAATCTGAAAAGGATGTATTGATTCCATTTCTTCTCGTGGAACTTTCCATATTTAAAAAAATATTTCTGATGTGCCCATAGTTGAAACCATTAGATTTTGGTTTACTTTTACCTGATGGATGGGAAACCATGAAGAATGTTAGTGTGTGGGATCCAGTTTAATTTAAAAATTTTCAGTCCAATTTATAATTTCTGAGAAACAGGCCCGGATGTAAGCATTTCTGAGACTCAGAATTGTCATGAGTTTAGTTCAAGTAGATACAACTGGATGAAACCAAAAACAGATATGGTTACTCCCTATGTGTTTAACACATGATAAACTTATAAAATAAGTGTAAAGTATTTTTAAATATTCTTGATAATTATTGTGCTACTCTTCACAGTGGTCAAATACAATATCCTGTTGTTTAAGTAATAATTTCTCTATTTTTGTAATAGGACATTGAATCTTTTCCTTACATAAATGTATGGTATGAATTTGTAGAGAAATGACTTTCATTTTCTCATCCTCCAAGTCTTTATAATATGTGGCATACATATTGTAAAAATGTATAAATAAAAATCTTTGCTAAGGACTGGACAGATCCTTCCTGTTTTTGGTTTTTATTTTTCTGAAAAATTGCACACTAATCAGTGCTTTATGAACACTCTTGATAATATTCTGTCTACATATTTATCTTTTGCAAGAGTACCCAACATAATAAGAGGTAATAAATAATAGTTCTTGCTGGTTGGTATATCATGGACCAAAGAGCCCTGACAATTCAGTGTCTACACTATTCCATCATTCCAAGATTTTCGTAGAGATATTCAGGGGCATAAAGAAGAGTAAGATATGAAAGGAAACCTAGAAGTAGTCTCTGTGAGATAAGATGATTTGGGTATGAGAGTAGAGGGAAAGAGAAGTCACTGGGAGTTGAAGGGGAAGTAATAATAAAAAAGATGTGATATGTATATATACTAACTCCCTAAGTTGAAGGCAATTATTTAACACAAAAACATACAAGTAAAAATCATTGGCATATCAATAGAAAAATCAAAGAATAAGTACTCAAAAATGTGTGAAATGTATCATAAAATTCTTCAACGTTTAAATATTATTTTCTGGGTTGTAAACCATATTTGTATACTTTAATATATTTTAAAACTAAAAAATCATAAGAAGCAGGAAGACAAGGAACCTTTATCCTTGAATTGGTCCATATCTTGGAGTATAATGATTGTAGATGTCACTGGCTTTTGACAATTGTTTTCATGAACAAACTCACTATTTCTCTAATGATGGAATTGTTCATTTAAAGAAACAATGCAGTGACCAAGATATTAACTTCCAAACATCCCTTAGCTGCACAAATGTATTGGAGATGAATGTTGTTTCCCTGTTTCTGTTAAGCAGCATGAGATCGGAGAGATGGAGAGAAGTAAGCACATTCTGTCTATAGAGGGCCATCAAAGACAGGCACACAAATGTTGATTTCCTGCCCTTTAACAAGGACACTGTCTCCCCTACAGAAGCAAATGACAATATTATCTTAATACCATATAAAATTAATTGGTCAATAGTCATGCAAAGATTATTACTTGGTATACAACAGTGGAAATTTTGACAGGTAATATTAGGAGAAATTAGTTGCATTTGATTAGGACAGTTTATTTGAGATAAGTAATGTAGGTGATTAATAGGAAATGGGACATGCCTGAGTTGTAATTCATATAACAATCCCCAACCAATAAGCTATTTAGAAATTTTCCTTTGTTTGAAATAGAGAAAGGCAGAATGACTCAAAAATTGTATAACAAACTTACCAAAAGATATCCCTGCCTCAGTTAAAGCTATGCATCAGTTTAAGCACTTCAAAGTGATGTATGTTATTCACAGAAACTTAAAACCACATTTCAATGAATTCTATATGTGCAACTAGATGTTGTTACAATATAAACTCTGAAGAAGTGCCATAGGCACTATGTAGTTTAGAATTACATAAAAGTGCTATGGATGCACAAATCACTACTGACATGTATATATTGACAACAAAATTAACCCCTGACTTAAAGGCAACAGTTTCTTGCAAAAGAAGAAAAGATGCATAGAAACGGACACATTGTCCAATAGAATACCATAGAATGGAATAGAAGATGCATTGAAACAGGCACATTGGTCAAAATAACACCATCGCATGGAATAGAAGATGCATAGAAACAGGCACATTGGCTAATAGAACAGCACGGTAGAGAATAGAAGATGCATAGAAACAGGCACATTGGGGAATAGAATGCCATAGCATGGAAAAGAAGATCTACAGAAACAGACACATTGGACAATAGAATGCCACAACATGGAACAGAAGATTCAAAGAAAAAGGCACACTGGCCAGTAGAACAGCACAGCATTGAAAAGTGGATGCATAGAAACACATATTGACCAACAGAACATGATAGCATAGGAGAGAAGATGCATAGAAGCAGGCACATAGGCCAACAGAACAACATAGCATGGAATAGAAAGTCCATAGAAAAAGCTCATTGGCCAATAGAACACCATGGCATGGAAGAGAACATGCATAGAAACAGGCAGGATAGCCAAAAGAACAACATAGCATGGAATAGTAGATGCATAGAAACACACATTGGCCAATAGAACACCATAGCATGGAATAGAAGATGCACAGAAACAGACACACTGGCCAATAGAACACCATGGCAAGGACTAGAAGATGCAAATGAACAGGTACATTGGCTAATATAACATTCTATCATGGAATAGTATATGCATAGAAACATTCAAAAGGCTCAATAGAACACCATGGTATGGATTAGAAGATGCATAGAAACAGACATTTTGGCCAGTAGAACACAATGGCATTGAATAGAAGATGCATAGAAACACACACATTGGCTAATAGAACACCATGGCATGCAATAGAAGATGCATAGAAAGAGGCACATTGGCCAACAGATCAACCATGGCACGGAATAGAAGATACAGAGAAACATGCACCTTGGCTAAAAGAACACCATGGCATGCAAAAGAAGATGCATAGAAACAGGCACATTGGCCAGTAGAACACCACAGCATCTAATAGTAGATGCACAGAAACAGACACATTGGCCAAGAGAACACCAGCACATGGAATAAAAGATGAATAGAAACAGACACATTGGCCAATAGAACACCATCCATGGACTAGAAGATACAGAGGAACAGGTACATTGGCCAACATAACACCCTATCATGGAATAGTACATGCATAGAAACTGGCACATTGAAAATAGAACAAGATGGCATGGATTACAAGATGCACAGAAACAGTCATTTTGGCCAATAGAATACAATGTCATGAAAGAGAAGGTGCATAGATACAGGCACATTGGCCAATAGAGCACCATGGCATGGAATAGAAGATATATGGAAACACACACATTGGCTACTAAAACATCATGAAAGAGAACAGAAGATGCATAGAAACAGTCACATTAGCAAGCAGAATACCATGGCATGAAATAGGTGATGCATAGAGACAGGCACATTGTCCAACAGAACATCATGGCACAGAATAGAAGATGCAGGGAAACAGGCACCTTGGTTAATAGATCACCATGGCATCCAATAGAAGATGCCTAGAAACAGGCATAATGGCCAACAGAACAACATGACAATGAATAGAAGATGCACAGAAATAGGCACCTTGGCTAAGAGAACACCATAGCATGCAATAGAAGATGCATAGAAACAGGCACATTAGCCAGTAGAACAGCACAGCATGTGATAGTAGATGCATAGAAACAGACACATAGGCCAAGATAATACCAGACCATGGAATATAAGATGCATAGAAACAGAAACATTGGCCCATAGAACACCACAGCATGGACTAGAAGATGCAAAGGAACAGGTACATTGGCCAATAGAACACCCTAGCAAGGGATAGAAGATGCATACAAACAGGCACATTGCCCAATAGAACACCATGGCATGGATTAGAAGATGCATAGTAACAGACACTTTGGCCTATAGAACACCATGGCATGGAATAGAAGGTACATAGAAACAGGCACATTGGCTAATAGAACACCATGGCAGCGAAGAGAAGATGCATAGAAAAATTCAATTTGACCAACAGAACACCATGACATGGAATAGAAGATGCATAGGACCAGGCCCCATGTCCTATACGGCATCATGGCATGCAATAGAATTTGCATAGAAACAGGCACTTTGGCCAATATAAAACCACAGCATGGAAAAGAAGATGCCTAGAAACAGGCACATTGGCCAACAGTACACAATGGCAATATATAGAAGATGCATAAAAACAGTCAACTTGGCCAATAAAACACCATAGCTTGGAATCAAATAATCATAGAAACAGGCACATAGGCCAATATAACAACATAGCATGGAATAGAAGATCCAGAGAACAAAGCCAATTGGCCAATAGATCACCATATCATGGAATAGAAGATTCATAAAACAGACACATTATCCAATAGAACACCATAATATGGAATAGAAGATGCATAGAAATTGACATATTGGCCAATATAACACCATAGCATGTAATAGAATATGCGTAGAAACAGGCACATTTGCCAATAGAACACCAAAGCATGGGTCAGAAGATCCATAGAAACAGGCACATTGGCCAATAGAACACCATGGCATGGAGTAGTAAATGCATAGGCCCAGGCACAATGGCTAAAAGAAAACCAAGGCAGAGAATAGAAGATGCATAGAAGCAGGCACATTGGCCAACAGAACTCCATGGCACGGAATAGAGGATGCATAGAAACAGGCACCATGGTCAATAGAACACCATTGCATGCAATAGAAGATGCATAGGAACAAGCACATTGGCAAATAGAAAACCATTGCATGGAATAGAAGATGGATAGAAACAGAAACATTGGCAAGTAGAACACTGTAGGATGGAATAGAAGATGTATAGAAACAGACACAGTGGCCAATAGTACACCATAACCTGGAATAAAATCTGCAAAGAAAGAGACACACTAACCAATAGTACACCATAGCCTGGAAGAGAAGATGCATAGAAACACTCACATTGGCTAAGAGAACACCATTGCAGAGAATAGAAGATGCATAGGAAAATTAAATTTTACCAACAGAACACCATGACACACAATAGAAGATGCATATAACCAGTCTCCTTGTCCTCTAGAACATCATGACATGGATTAGAACTTGCATAGAATCAGGAACATTGGCCAATATAAAACCATAGCATGGAAAATATGATGCCTAGAAACAGACATATTGGCCAATAGAACACGATAACATAGAATAGAAGATGTATAGAAACAGACACAGGGGACAATAGAATTCCATAGCATGGAAGGTGCATAAAAACAGGCACATAGGCCAATAGGATACCACAGCATGTAATAGAAGATCTATAGAACAAAGTACATTGGCCAGTAGAACACCATAGCATTGACGAAAAGATGCATAGAAAAAGACACATTGTCCAATAGAACACCATAAAATGGAATAGAAAATGCATAGAAACAGACACTTTGGCCAATAGAACACCATAGTATGGAAAAGAAGATGCATAGAAACAGGCACGTTGGCCAAAAGAACAAAATATCATGGAATAGAAAATGCATAGAAACAGGCAAATTGGTCAGTAGAACACCACAGAATGGAAAGAAGATGAATAGAAACACACATTGGCCAATACAAAACCATAGCATGGAATAGAAGATGCATAGAAACAGACACATTGGCCAATATAACTCCAAGCATATAATAGAATATACATGGAAACAGGTATAATTGCCGGTAGAACACAATAGCATGGAATAGAAGATGCATAGATACAGCCACATTAGCCAGTTGAACACAACACCATGGAAGAGAAGATGCATAGAAACAGGCACATTGTCCAATAGAATACCATAGAATGCAATAGAAGATGCATTGAAACAGGCAGATTGGCCAAAAGAACACCATAGCATGGAATAGAAGATGAATAGAAACAGGAACATTGGCTAATAGAATACCATGGCAGAGAATAGAAAATGCACAGAAACAGGCACATTGGCCAACAGAACACAATGGCTTGGGATAGAAGATCCATAGAAATACACATGTGGGCCAAGAGAACACCATGGCATGGAAGAGAAGATGCACAGAAACACTCACCTTGGCCAACAGAACACAATGGCATGGTATAGCAGATGCATAAAAACAGGCACCTTTGCCAATAGAACATCATGTCATGCAATAGACGATGCAGAGAAACAGGCACAGTTGCCGATAAAAAAACCATACCATGGAAAAGAAGATGCATAGAAACATACACATTGGCCAATAGAACACCGTAGCATGGAATAGAACATTCATAGAAACAGGCTCATAGGCCAACAGAACAAAATAACATGGAAGAGAAGCCACATAGAAACAGGCACTTTGGGTAATAGAACACCATGGCAGAGAATAGAAGATGCATAGAAAAATTCAATTTGACCAACAGAACACCATGACATGGAATAGAAGATGCATAGGACCAGGCCCCATGTCCTATACGGCATCATGGCATGCAATAGAATTTGCATAGAAACAGGCACTTTGGCCAATATAAAACCACAGCATGGAAAAGAAGATGCCTAGAAACAGACATATTGGCCAATAGACCACAATAACATGGAATACAAGATGTAAAGAAACAGACACAGAAGACAATAGAACCCCATAGCACTGAATAGAAGATGCATAGAAATAGGCACATTGGCCAGTAGAACACCACAGCATATAATAGTAGATGCATAGAAACAGACACATTGGCGAAGAGAACACCTGAACATGTAATACAAGATGCGTAGAAACAGACACAATGGTCAGTAGAACGCCATCCATGGACTAGAACATGAAAAGGAACAGGTACATTGGCCAATATAACACCCTATCATGGAACAGTACATGCATGATGAACATGTGTGCAGGAGAATGGAATCTTGCAAAGATATTGAGAACTGAAATTTCATAGTTGGTCTCATAAGCCACTCTGTGACTTCTGAAGCATATATGGTATTAGTAAATGTTCATTTTAAAAATATGGGTATTAGTGGGTATATGTATAGGGAATGCTAATGTTCTATATTCTAAAAGTGAGGGGGCTGGGAATTCAGCTCAATGGCACCATGCCTGCCTGGCAAGCACAAGGTCCTGAGTTTGATTCCAGGTTCCAAAAAACAAAGAAATAAAAGTAAATTAAATAAAAATTAGGACACATTCAAAGACTGGTATCAAACCTGGTGTATGAGAGAACTGTCAAGAAGTTAACATGCATGTACCTGAAAAAAATAGGTTTGGTTCCAAGCTAATATATCTTGATATTTTAAAATATTCACAAGTATATTTATAAATGAGACAGAACTATAGTCTTTGCAATTTAAAAATATTTTTATACTTCTTTGCAATAACTGCAACCTATGAAATTATTGTCTCCATTTTACAGATGAGGATATTTCCCAGATGTATTTACTTTATGTTTTGTGCTTATTTTTTGCATTTTTCTCATTTATTCATAGTGTGAGAAGGCCAAATAACAAACCTAATTTACCTTCCAGTAATTTGGTTCAGAGAATTATAATGCCTTTAGAAGAAAGTGCTGATGTGAAAAGTTATTAAATGGCATAAGAATGGTGGGACTCCAACTTGGGCTTTGCATTCTAACCCTAACCCTAAATTACTAAGTCATATATGAATGACTTTTCCAATTAGAAAAAACAAAAAGGAGTATTCTCAGGGCCCTCCCACTCGAAAACAGATGATGGGGAAAGCAAAGCACTGTCTTCCTTCCAGGATACTTTATTAAGGTAAGATGATGTTTACATATGTAAAAAATAAAAATAATTCAAAAGTGTTCATAACATTGTACTATTTTGTTGCATCATCAACAGTGAAGTATACATAAATGTCAAATGTATGGTCAATGATAATATTGGTTATACGCATTTTACCTAAATTTATCAAAACCTGAAGTCTTCTAAAGTTAAATACAAACATTACATATTAAAGATTTTTAAAATATGAAAAATTTTGAGTGAGACCTTTATTCAGGAAGGAAATTAAAAACACAATGAAAAGCCCTAAAACATGACTGGCAATACTTTCTGATTGTAAACTGTCAAATTAAATTTAGTGTAGATATAATATAGTTCTAGTTATTGCGTGCTGCTTTAAATGTTAAAAGTCAAGGGAAATTTTAATGTTATTTAGTAATGTGTGCCTATCCTTTCTTTTTCTAATCCTCTTTTCTTTCTCAAAGGTGCCCAAATAATACAGAAGCACAAAATCAAACACAAGTCTCAGAATTCCATCTCCTGGCTCTTTCAGAGGATCTTGACCTGCAACAAGCTTTCTTTGGTCTACTCCTGTCCAAGTACTTAGTCGCAGTGCTTGGAAACCTGCTTATAATTTGCATGTCAGCTCTGACTCCCACCTCCACACCACCATGTACTTCTTCCTCTCCAACCTGTCATTCTCTGACATCTGCTTATTATCTACCACAGGCCCAAAGATGATTGTGGATATCTGGTCTCACAGGACAGTGGTCCCCTGTGTGGACTGCCTGATGCAGATGTCTGTATTTTTCATCTTTGTCTTCATTGATAACATGCTTCTGACAGTGAGGGCTTATGCTATAAAAAGGTTGTAGAAGAGATTAAGAAACTAGACAATTTTAAAGAGAAATTGAATGAGAAGTTTTCAGATATCACTTAAAATGTCAACCAGGGGGCATCATCATCCCTGATTTAAAAGTGTACTATAGAGCTATTGTGATAAAAACTGCATGGTGCTCAAGGATCAGTGGAACAGACTAGAAGATGCAAGAGCAATTACAGACATACTCAGCCACCTTGTGTTTAACAAAAGGAGCCAAACACTTTCACTTGAAGAAAAACAGCCTCTTTAATAAATGGTACTGGAAAAGAAAAGGCTTTCCACATGCCAAAGATTAAAACTAAACCCATGACTCTCACCATCCACTAACCTAAAATTGAAATGGATCAAAGATTTAAATATTAAAACAGAAACAGTAAATCTGCTGCAAGAAAGAATAGGTAGAACTTTTGACAACATAGGTATGGGCAAACACATTATGAATAAAACCCCAATCAGACAGGAAATACTACAAGAAATGAACAATTGGCATCTCTTCTCATTAAAAAGCTTTTGTACAGCAAAAGAAATCAGCAACACACAGTTCACACAGTGGGGAAAATTTTTGGCAGCTCTTCCTCAGACAAAACACTAATATATAGAATATATAAAGTACTGAAAAATTCAAACTCCCTATTTACTGACCCAATGCAAAAATGGGCATCTGAGACTAATACACACTTCTCAGATGAAGAAGTACAAATCACAAATAAATATATGAAAATATGTTCAACATCACTTGTCACTTGAGAGTTTCAAATTGAAACAATTCTGATATTCCACCTCACTCCAGAACAAATGGCTATAATCAAGAAATCAACCAGTAATAAATGAAGGTGGGGTTTGGGGGGAAAAGGAACCCTTCTTCTCTATTAGTGGAAGTGTAGACTGGTCCCACCACTGTAGAAATCAATATTAAGATACTTCAAAAAACTAGGACTAGAGATTTCATTTGAGCCAGATATTCCACTTCTCAATATCTTCCCCAAAGAAATAAAGTATCAGGCCACTGTGATATATGCACACTTATGTTCCTAGCAGAATAGTTTCCAATAACTAAATCTTGGAAAGATCCCAAATGACCATCAACTGATGAATGGATAAAGAAGATGTGGTTTTTGTATGCAGTGGAGTACTACTCAGCCATAAAGAAAGGTGAAACTGAGATATTTATAGATAAATGGATTCACCTACTAACCATAATTTTAAGTGAAATAAGTAGGACATGCATGTGTAAATATGACATTGTTTCTGTGGTGTAAGAAACTGAAAGAGGGTCGTGAGTCATGCAGAACATGCCAAATCAGCCCACACCCCAGCCACAATCCACTGGACATCCCCCCACGCCCAGCTCCTCTGTACAGCCACCTTGTTCCACACTACAAAGACACAGGGGACAAAAGACCAGCAGATCATGGTACTGAGTCACAGCACTCCCGGCCCAGAGGTAGGGGCTTCTGAGCCACCGTCCTCCTTCACCTGGTACAGAGGAAGGGGTTTCCCATCCACCATCCTTCCAGCTGCTCTCAGCCCAGAGGAAAGGGATTTTGGGCTACCTTCTGTCCTGCCACAACAGGCCCAGAGGAAGGGGCTTCAAGGCCACCATCCCTACGGTTGCTCCCAGCCCACAGGAAAGGGCTTTGGGGTCACCATCCCTACTGCTGCTCCTGACCCCTGTCCCACCTCTCCCAGCTCAGAGGAGGTAATCCGTGCAGGCACTAACAG
>NW_004624977.1:288259-304426 GCF_000247695.1 Heterocephalus glaber | reverse complement strand
AATGGAAATAAAGTCTTTGTAAATAGGGAAGGGTGGAGGGCATGAAGGGAGGGCTAGGAATGGGGAAAAAATAAGAACCAAGATACATTATGTAAAGGTCCAATTCCCAATGAGAAATGTAATTGTGTTGTATACCTACAATGTACCAATAAAAGAATTTAACAACAAAGAAAAGATACTGAATGTGTAAAAAAGCACTAAAATCTATAATAGATAATGTGAAATAAGAAGAAAAGTTTCAAATGGGAAGGGGCACTATGAAGGGGGAGGCGGACAGGAAGAAAACAAAAAGAAAAAATGTGAGAAAAGAAAGAAAATAGAAACAAAGTTTTTATAAGAGGGGAACAAGGGTGGAAGGAAATGGAGAAAAATTGGAAAAAATGAGAATAAAGATATATCATGTATAGGTGAAAATTCCATATGATGAATGTGATAATGATGCATATCTAAATTATACCAGTAAACTTTATTTAAAAATTTTGAATCCTCAAATCAGAGATAGAGAAAATAAGAAAAAAATTTGAACACCTGACCAAATCAGTTGAAAACATTAATGATAATTTCACCAAAGATATAAAGTCCTTGAGATTATATTAGACAGAAATACCTCAAATGAAAAACTGTAGAATTTGTAATTGTAGAAAAGGCCACTGTAAAAACAGAGTGTCTGGATTTGATGACAAAATGGTAAATTATGAAGTACTCAGAGAAGAAACAGAAAATAAGAGAACAAGAAAAGAGCATCCAGCAACTACTAGATGACACTAAAACTACCAGTCTAAATGTAACTGGAGTTACAGAAAAGTTAGAAGATAATACAATTAGAGTTACTGATATTTTTTCAGAAACTGTAGCAGAAAATTTCCAAAATATGAGAAAAGAGTTCAGCATACAAGTGAGGATCCACAACACCAAACAAATATACTGAAAAATGAAACTCACCAAGAGGTAGCCTTATTGCAATGTCAGATAGACAGCAAAAAGAACAAAAGCAAAATTTTTAAAATCAGAGGAAAAAAATTATACATAAAGGTAACACTTTTAGAATTACAGCAGACTTCTCAACACAAACCTTAAAGACAGGAAGAGCTTGGAGTGAAGTATTTCAACCCTTAAGGGCAAACAACTTCCAACCCAGATTAACATATCCAAAAAAGCTCCTCTTTAACATAGCAATAAGTACCTTTCAAGTAAAAGATCAGCTGCAGAGATATATGACTGTCAAACCAGCACTCTAGAAAATACTCAAGAATATTCTACATGAAACCACAAAATGAATAAAGCTAAAACCAAGATTAAATGAAGATACCAAGCCAGGTTAATGGATAAAGAGCAGTTAAAAAAAGACTAAGTCTTTTTCGTCTCAAACATGTCTCTATAGATAATTGTGGACTTCCAACCTCAGAAGAAATTCATCTTTAGGTGGTCTGCTTAAAACAAGTATTTTTTTTCCTCCTCTCTGGCTGTATGAATGTCATGCTCCTGACTGTGGTGGCCTATGATTGGTTTGCAGCCCTCTATGACCCATTGATTAACACAGTCATCACAAACCATTGGCTTTGTGGAGTTGTGGTCTTGATTTTTATTTTTGCTTATCTTTCTGGACTTCCATATTTATAATCTTATAGTGCTAAGAATTGCCTACTTCAACAGTTGCTAATTTCTTATGTACACTGCTCTCCTGCTTAATCTTCAGTATTTGAACAACTTCCCCATACCATAGTGAAGTATTGATGGTGCCATATTCTTTTGCCACTCAATCTTATGGATTATTTTTTCATATTAACAATTTTTCATCATCTGAAAATCATCATCTGATAGAAAAAAAATGATGTCTTCTCTATATTTGGCTCCTGCCAGTTGCTTGCTTATTTTGTGGTGTGAGACCAAAGCGACTCCATTTTGCTAAAAGCCACTATTCCCCTAGCCTCTATTATTAATGGTTGAAATGTGCTTGCTCTGGGACAAAAGACACACTCTGTAGCAAAGCAAAGTTCTTAAGTTAATTGCTTGACGATCTGTTTTGCCCAGGAAGTAAACGTTCTGGGCCCCCTATCTGCAAAACAATCTGTCAATGTGCCCACCATCAGTACATAATGGTCGTGACCATTAGCCATTGTGTCTACTGACTGCCAGTACTTGACAGTCAGCCACTAACCTTTGCCCCTCTTTTCCCTCATAAAACCTATACATAACCACCCCCAACCCCCAATGAGCCGAGCCAATCAGAAGTATATACTTCATGCTTGCTAAATGCCAACCAATCATGTAACCGCTAAATGGAAAATCTCCAAACCTTGCTGTAACTTCAACCAAAACCCCGCTAGTTTGAAATTCGGGGCTCTCAATTCTGATCCACTGTGTCGGTGACAGTTGAGAGCCCCTGCTCGAGCTGGAATAAACGACCCTCATGTGCTTGCATCGGAAATGGCTTCCTGGTGGTCTTTGGGGACTTCACAATCTGGGCACAACAGTGGAACAGGGGTTAAAGAATATATTGACCCAGCTCTCTTAAATTTTACCAGAAGTCTGACAGCCACAGGGGTGAGTGCTATGGTCACCCCTGTGTTGAATCCCTTCACAGCCTGAGTAACACAGTAAATATAAGTACCCTGGGGGGACTACAGCACAATCTCATGACCACTAACCATTTTTTTGTGTTAGTATGATAGATTAATGGCTTTAATTTCATAGTGTAATGCTGGGAGGATGAAGAGTGAACTCTAAAGTTGAGCATAAATTTTCAGCTTGGAAAATGAAAAATTCCTGAAGATATATGATGTGGAGTGACTCACAATAATATTAAAGCTGTTAAATTTTATATTAATCCACCATATTTTTTAAAGTCCAACTTTGGTATGTGTATTTTACTTCAAAAATAAAATAAAGTCAGGCCACCATTTAAAAATTGTATATAAATGAAAGAAGTGATTAGGATAAACCAGCTTTATCTGAGTAGATGCAAAACTCAAAACCTCTTGTGGACACATATTTCTTTTGTCTTTGTCTTCCATTAGTGTTTGGAAGTCCTTAGAGACTGGGATGGCATGGACCAACTTGGCTAATTATGAGCCAGCTCTGTGGACTGAGCCCCCAAGGTCACAGAGTAGTTAATAATCAGCCCCCAGTCCTTTAGTGACTCCAGTTCTATGTCCAGCTCAATACCTGCATCTCAGGCTCTATTCTTGTCTGTATTATGAAGCTCCTATGTGTTTTTGTATTAATTTCAATCCTGAGGAGAGATACTGAGCCTTCACTGGGCAGCAGACATAAGAGGTTCTTTGGATCTCCTTGACTGTGGCACAGCAGAGAAACAGCTTTACCCTGTAAGTGCAAAGGGATGTCATTGTTATTGAGAAAGATACTCAAAACTATTATTGACTTATCTGAGGAAAAGCATAATAGTTTTGATGGCCAGATGTGAGGGTACAAATATTAAAAGTATCACTTAGAAAGAATAGAAATATTATGATCTTGGTTGCAGTGGGGGAAGAAAAAATATTATTTCAAATTTGCTTTCTATACACCATGTTTCTATCTCACTGATGTCTCATCCATAACAGCAGAAAACATGCCTTTCTGCAGTGTCTCCTAAGTGCTCTAAAAGGATTATAAAGGTGATGATCCGGACATAGAGGAAGACAGTAACCAAACATCATGCACTGGATTTGAGGGCTTCCTATCTTCCAGCATGAGCAATTTCTTCTATGTGTCTCTTTTTTTTTTGGTACCAGGGACCGAACTTGGGTCCTTGTGCTTTTACAGCAGGTGGTGAAACTACTGAGCTAAATTCCCGGCCCTCCTATGTATCTTGTTTTATTTCATGTTCTCTGTCTTCCTGGATTTTTATTTGCTCACACTGCCATTGCTTGAAAAAAAAAAAAGTCTGTCATTTTAATGTAACCTACAACACGTTGTTATGTAGAAAAATGACTTGGTGGAATTAGGTTGTCTGATTACAGACACAGGTTAATTCTGTTAGGTTGCCTCAGAACAAGCAGAAAATTAATTCTTGGTCACTTCAGAAAAGGGCCCTTGCTCATTGTTCTCTTACTGTTGGACTTTTCTGAAAGCTCATGGAGCAGAACAGTGAATGGCCCCACCTGTGTCCATCACAGGGAAATGTAGATGACAGGCAAAGATCTGAGAGCATGCCCCCTTGAGCATTCAGCACGGATTTCTCTCTTGCCTCCAGTGTAGGTTATTTTTGGGTTTTCCACATCCATCTCAATGCTTACACTTATTTCCAGCCAACTCAAATGTGGAAAAATCAGGTCTTGATTACATTCTTTTTTAGGAAATGAGAGATTTGAAAATGTACCTAATCAATTCAAAATCTCTGCTTAAATCTTCCTGTGGATTAGAAATGATGAAAAATTTCAGTGCATTGGGCAGAACCTGTCAATTTATTTTTTAATCCTGCAGCTCCACTTATTGTTTCTGTGATGCAGGGAGGACTTTTAATGTCTCTGAGAGAACATGGTCATTACAATTCAATTTTACTTGAAGCAATTACACTCAGGATCATGCGGATAAAGAGTGCTCTATTTAGGGTTAATGTGTATAAAATTAGAGTAAAATAAAATTTAGCTATCATTACTATCAGTCATAAGAATATTCATACCAATTATCTACTGTGTCCTATAGTTACCCTTTTCCTATTTCTTTTGCGGGACATTTTGTTTGTTTTTGTGTAATTATATCCATATGTTTGGAGAGGAATGATGGACTTTGCTTTGTATCTGGTTCCCCAGAATCATACTTTGTTTGACACAAGAGAGACATCAAAAATAAAAACTCTTGTTCAACATTGAATAGACCCTTCCATGAGTCATGATACTTGTCCTTAATGAGAAAGACATGAAGATGCCTGGTACATTACTGTCTGCAACTTCATCCCTTTCACAAATGCCCCATAGATGTAAAAGCAAAAGAAAATACCTTTCATTTTTTTCTCTATGTCATGGACACAGAGATCCTATAATTCACTTAACTACAGCTCTATAAGTTATTTTAAAACAAAATACAAAAAAGATATTCAAGTGATTTTAAAAAGGCACAAAGAGAAAGTAGCAGGTGATTACATGTCTGAAGCTTAGGTAAATTAAAGAACATATCATTCCAGACTCCAATGCCATTTGAACATAGTTTACTATATGTTTAAACTTTCTTCTTAGTTAATGGTATATGTCTTTATTTTTAAAATGCAATCTCACAATTGTTAAATGCTTAAATTCTAAGTTGCTTTAACTGTTACACATGTGGATAAATGCTATTGTCCTTATTTTCCTCAACCATTATGAGCACAGAGAAGAGGAGAGATTCATACACATTCTGCTACAGTAACAGGTCAGTGACAATGGAGTAAAATGCCCATTTCTTCAGTGCCATCCATTGGCACAGGCTCCAAAACTGAAGCAAAATGAAAATATTATTCTCCATGTGATGATAAAATTTTCTTGTGTGTTATCATAAAGAGATCATTACTAGAAAGACTACAGGCATATTTTGAAGGTTTTCTTGAAAAATAAGGGGATTTAGGTGAAAATGAGTGACCTGTTTTGGAAAAAACTGAAATTTTACATATGCATTATTTGTTGGAAATCAGAACATTTTCCCTGTAATATATTATATGCCAATTTTAACATGAGCGACAGGGGAAAAGGTACAAGAATTTTGAAAATATTCTCATAATAATTAACTTACGAAGTAAATGAGGCCTCTCTCTATCTCGTTGATAAAACTTTGTGTTAGTAAAGAAAAGAAAGACCCAAAACCACTACATGTGGATGTAACCTAGTCTATGTGGTGTGCAAAAGGTGTTTTGTTACACACTACTTAGATGAGTTTTTGGTCCTTTTTAGGTAATTTTTAAGACAATTGATTGTGGATTCTTTTTTCTGTTTTGGTAGCTGGGATCAAACTTGGATCCTTGCGCTTGTGCAGCAGGCGGCGAAACCACTTAGCTAAATCCCAGGCCCCTTTCTTGTGGATTCTTAAATCAGTGTTGACCTGAAAATATTGACGGGAAAACCTACCCTTAACATTAATCACAATAGATTCCTTTGGGGACAAGAGAGCAAGAGAAATGGTGCCAAATACTCACAATTTTAGGTATTTGTACAGATACCTAAAGAATGTTTATGGTAATATAAATATAATTATACATTTATGTCAATATCTATAGAGATGGTATGAATAGGAAATTTTCTAAATCCCAGCAAATCTTCTCAGACAGTGGTTCTCAACTCTTGTTTATGAAAGGACTGAAAACCTTGAAATGTTCATATCATGATTATATAGGCTAAACCTAGGCTCTCTGAACATATGACCAAATCCCCAGATATATATATTCTTAAGTTAGAACCAAAAGTGATGCAAATTAAATTATTTTCAAAATGTTTTGTTACAGCAACAATATGTTAGGTGATCCTTTTCCACATTTTACAGATGTGGGGGAATACATTATTTGCATGCGTGTTTACAAGATTGATTTCACGTGCCTCTTTCTAGTGCACCTGAATTTTAAGTTGTGCTTACATAATTTTGTGTACTATTTTGGGCTTTTTTACAATTAAATCACAGAATGGACTGATGAAAATACAGATCCCAGTTTCCATCACATAGCTGAAATAAGAAAAGTGCAACTTGTACATTAGGAAAGATTGATGTGAAAATCTGTTCCTTAGAATTAGGAAGGCTGGGACTCAGCCAGGGCCTTGGGAATTTCTTAGTTTCCAGCATCATCAACTGGATACAAGAGGGTTTATGATCAGAATAGCAGTCATGCACATTATCAAGCTATGGTGGAATACAGAATCAAGAAAGAGATATCTCATATAGCAGATAGTTTACTAATGTTGTATGATTAAATACACCTGTATAGATTTTAAAGGCAAAGGTGTTTCTTATCATTTATATTTTTAGTAACAAATCCAGTGTACACTGATATACATTTGTGGTAATCATGTCCAAAGATTATGTGCATGTATCTGAATCTGTGATATATGAATTGAATGAAATGAAGAGAAGGATAAAACTTTAATATTTAATAATTTATGCACAAAAAATATTTGTACACAATTAATATACAAAGGCTAGGTGAGTGCTTACATCCTTATAAGATGAAATCAGAAAGAGACAAGAAAAATGAAAAATTCATTATTTTTAGAAAAACAGCTCAAAACAAAGTGTTCAGATTGAAGAGAATTAACTTTAATTTTCAGTCCTAGATTTTACACTATTTGTAAACATCCTAATCAAGGAAATTTGTAGCCTTTTATGAGTATGAAATATGGAATATTTCAATGCTTTTCAATTTCCTTCCAATACAATGACATTTTCTTAAAGAGGGAAGGGTTAACTACCTCTATACTTTTTGAGGGATTTTTTGGGGGGGAGAGGTACTGAGGATCAAACTCAGGTCCTTGTGTTTGTGAAGCAGGAGGCAGAACCACTGAGCTAAATCCCCATCCCTATACTTTTTGGAACTAAGTTTCACGAATTTTATGATGATGAAGGACTTCAGAAATCTACCTCCTTTTTCTTCTTACACTGTGCAGGAGAGTATAAGTAAAGTAAGAGTATAAGTAAAGTAAAGTACTGAGTAGGTGGAAAACAAAACACCCAACACAGAGTCCTTGATGGTGGGGTTTCACAAAATAGAGCAATGCTGTTGAAGGTTGAGGATCCCTGGTGGGAATTATTTGCTCACAAATACTTGAACTCAGAATATATTTGTGTGATGTCTTTCGTTTCATTCTTTTCAAGGAAATTTATTTAAAGGTGCTCAAGCAACATGGAAAGACATAATCTCACACATGTCTCAGTGTTCTACCTCATGCACTTCTCAGAGGATCCAGACCTGCAGCCCATCCTCTTTGGACTGATCCTGTCCATGTACTTGGTCACAGTGCTCGGGAACTTCCTCATCATCCTGGCTGTCACCTCTGACTCCCACCTGCATAACCCCATGTACTTCTTCCTCTCCAACCTGTCCTTGGCTGACATTTGTTTCATTTCCTCTACAGTCCCAAAGTTAATTGTGGACATCCTAACTCACAGGAGAGACATCTCCTACATGGGCTGCCTGACACAGATGTCTCTTTTTTTTCTTTTTGGATGTATGGATGACATGCTTCTGACTGTGATGGCCTATGACCGTTTTGTGGCCATCTGCCACCCCCTGCATTATGCAGTCATTATGAACCCTCACCGTTGTGTTTTATTACTTTTGTTGTCAGTCTTTTTCAGCTTTTTGGATTCCCAGGCTCACAATTTAATTGCCTTACAAATTACCTGTTTCAAAGATGTGGAAATTGCTAGTTTCTTTTGTGACCCTTCTCAACTCCTGGACCTTTCATGTTCTGATGCCTTAGTCAAAAGCATAGTCACATATATGCTTGTTATCCTATTTGGTTTCTTTCCCATGTCGGGGATCATTTTCTCCTACTATAAAATTGTTTCTGTCCTTCTGAAAATCCCATCCTCTGGCGGCAGGTACAAAGCCTTTTCTACTTGTGGTTCTCACCTGTCAAGTGTTTGTTTATTTTATGGAACAAGCATTGGAACGTATTTAGGTTCAATTGCATCATATACTCCCAGCAAGGGCATGGTGGCCTCACTGATGTACACTGTGGTCACCCCTTTGCTGAACCCCTTCATCTACAGCCTGAGGAACAAGGACATTCTTAGCAGCCTGAAGAGGCTCCCTTTTTGGAAAATCTAATCGCAGGACCTTTGCCGTTAATTTCAAATATAGTTTATAAAATGTGATAAAAAAGAAAATCCAAAACTTATCTGTAAATACTTCCTCCTTGACTTTATTGTTTTTGAAGTTTGATGTCTTTTAATTTATATGATAATTCATTACAGAGTCATGGGTGTTGAAGGAGTAGTATTTAGTGTTCTTCGTACAGGTGCAAATTTCAGTTGGGAAAGTGAAAAATTTTGGCAAATGGCTAAGAGTGATGGTTGCACAAAAATATTATAATATATGTAACCAAACTTTGCACCTAAAATTGCTTAAAATGGTACCTTTAGATATGCATATCTTTCCAAAATGAACAGTGGAAATGAAAAGCTGAGGTCTTATTTCAAAAGGAAAAAATTAACAAAGATAATAATATTCTTAAGACTTCTCGTAAGGGAAGGGCCCAAAATTTTTGGTGATATTCATTCTTTAAACTTTCAATAAATTTCAGATACTGCAAAGATTAGAATAATATGGACCAATATGTATAATTATAAGCTGTGTCCATTAAGATTTCAAGGTAATATTATATGACATAACGAGTCAATTCTAGTGTTTGACACTGTGAGATGTCTGTATCTCCTCTTTCCTGTACAACTGAAACAGAAAGCCCATATTTGACATTGTCCATATCAATTCCCTGGGCTGTTCCTGAGCTTTTTCTGGTCCTTAGGGAAATGAGGAGTGTGTGATATATTTGGGAATTCCAGAGAAGACACACAGCTTAACTCTGAAAGTATTGGATAGAGGAAGGACTATTGGAGAAATTACTTCTCATCATGACTGATTGCATGAAGACATACATGGATGTTTGGACAGTGAGAGGAGATGATGATTGTGCACAGTTTCAGCTCAGAGAGCTGTGAAATGTATGAACTTGTTTACTATGGGGGACCAAAAATCTCAGTCAAAGTTTTCCTTTCCTCCCACACTGATTCTGATTCTCAGAGGGATCTAACCCATGGTAGCATACTATGGGTGCCAGTAAACTATTGCCTGAACATCTGAAAAAAATTATGGTGGAGGCAAGGAGGACAACGGTGAGGATGAAATTAACCATAATGTCATGAACCAATAACTGAAGATTTCCTCCACGGCAGCATCTAAGTTATGTATTCTATGTAATTAATTTTATTTTTATGCACAATATTTCTGAATAAAAGCTTCTGTATCATTATTCTAAAAGAAAATACAGGCTCTGTAGTTTTGGGTATTTAATTACAAGTTGTTGGATAGAAAATAGTGAAGAAATATTTACACAAGGTTGTCAGAAAACACACATGACACATTTTACCAGGCAAATCCCGGTACATAGTTCCCTTGACAGTCCAAGCATTTCTCTTTCCTGTCACTCCAGGAAGGACCCATTTCTTACTCTACTCTACCCCTAGGAGTCCCAAGTAGATCACTGTGGAGAGAGGGGTGAAAACTGCTGTATCCACCTTAGGAAGGATCTCTAACTTAGGAAGAAAAGATCAAAGGTTGAGGAGGTCTACAATGATTAGTTTTTCTCTCATGCCTGACCCCCACTCCATACTTTCCTTGAAGCTGTCCACATCCTGCTTCTTATAAATCCTCCTTGTCGATGTCTACAAGGGAAATCAACTCCAGTTAGATTTCTCTCCAACTCTGAAAACTGCAGAGAGTTTAATTTTCCCATATATGACTACAGTGTACACATAACACCTTTTGATGTAAACTTTATGATGGTTAAGAAAGAAAATGATTTGTGGTTCCCACAAAGAACCTGACAATTAAATTTGGAATTGTGTCCCCACATCTTACTAGTGTGTAAAGTGTGTCAAGTTGTTTTTATCTTTGATTTCTGAGTTGATTTCTAGTTAATACTACTATATTAAGCATCTGTCAAACATGTAATGGATCCTACTTTAATTATTACTATGTAATTAATATATAAGGCTAAAATTCAAAGTAGAGATCATCAGTAGAACAAATGATAAAAGGTTTAATTTTATGACATTCAAATAAAATATTCTGGTATCTCAAGTTGTCATTTTCCTTTTTACATAATGGGAAAATTTGTATTTTATTTCTGCAAATATATGTTTGTATTTAGAGAAAATTCATTGCTGACTCCCTAGTTTATATCTCTATCCTGGCACACGAGAGAAATTAAAAACAAAAATCTTTGCTAAACAATAAGTAGACTGTTTTGGCTCACAATAAGTGACAGTTACTCAGAGATCAGAGCAAAGATTTTCATGGATATAAAAACTACATAAGTGAAGAAAACGATCTAATATCCTCATTGGTGCTGAGATATACATTGGCATTAACATCATCACAGGGTCCAGTGCCCCTTGACAATAAAATTTTTAATTGTGTAGAGTGCTTTATTTGAAAAGAAAACCCACAGTAACTAAATATTTGAGTTTCAAAATTCCATAATATACATATATGTTGTGGAAATGAGTGATAGTTTCCACATTTCCACTGAGGAATAAGAGCTGATAGAACTGCATAAATTTACACAGATTGTACATTTATTCGCAGGTAAATACCACATACCTTACAGATTCATTTCCCAACTCTCATCCCACTTTACTGTCTCCTCTAATCCAAGCTGAAATCTCTTGATCAGTAGTGATGCAAGGATTAGTACTAGGCATACCTCAGGGAATTTTTGAAACTGTACCTTTAGAATAATCTGATGTATATGATAGGACTGCTTTTTTTATTGGGAAAAACATAAGTGATAGTAATATTGAGTATATATCACATGTTGAAATTAGAACAAACACCCTCCACTCACATAGTGTCTGATAATTTTCACTTGTACAAAATGAAGAGAGGTGGAAGAAATGTTGAAAGGATACCATCATAATAGTAAAGTAACAAATTAAACAAATTATATCATGACTTTCTTTTTTTTGGTGCTGGAGATCGAACTCGGGTCCTTGCTCTTGCGCAGCAGGCGGCAAAACCACTGAGCTAAATCCCAGGCCACATCATGACCTTTTATCTGATAAAGCTGAGCAAAAGTGAAAGCATTTGAAATAGCCACAAAAAAATTACTTCCCAGAAAGCCTTGAATGTACACATGTTGTGCCCAGATCGCGAGGTCCCCAAAGACCACCAAGGAACCAATTCCTATGCAAACACACGAGGGTCGTTTATTCAAGCTCGAACAGGGACTCTCAACTGTCACTGAAGCACCGGGTCAAGATGGAGAGCCCTGACTCTAAAACATCAGGGGTTTTTATAGAGGTTACAGCAAGGCGCGGGGTTTTGAAAAGGTGCGGGGTTGCAAATCACACAATTGGCTAGCATTTAGCAAGTTTTGAAAGTTTAAACCTAATTGTCTGGGTCTTGAGTGCTGAACTGCAAACGTCTGCTCAAGTCATTGAAAAGAACATCTGGGATTCTGGGGTATTGGGGTAACTACTGATTAGCTGTTGCAGGCCATCGAGAAGAGCATCTGGGACATTATCACAGGCAGGTGGCCAAAGTGCATCTTGTGGTTTTTCTTGGAACTAGAATTTATGTCCAGGCCACCTTTACTCTAAAATAGGGCCAAAATTTTAAAATGGAGTCACTCAGGTCTCACACACATGCATATAAACTAGTACATTTCAGGCCAATACTTATTTTGTAGACAGCTTAGAAGAGCATTAGTTAATTTCAGTGTATGTTTTTAAGAAAACAGTTTAGGGTAACTAAAGAAATATTAAATATATTTGGGGTAAAAATCTGTTTCAGGATCTAAACAGATTTTGAGAATCTGTTTAGGGATCAATAAGTCTATACTGATAGGAGGGCATCAATAGTCAGACCTACTCACCTAGTTCTTGACATGAGTTGCTTTTAGGGATATGTGTGAAAGAAAATGGAATCACGTAGAGCTGTGAAAAAATTAGTTTAGAAGATAATGATTTAAATCTGCATGAAGTGTCAAATCTGTATAATTTATGAAATTTGTACCAAATTCAAATCTGTATAAAACATCAATTCTGAGGCAAGCATTAATAAATGTTGATGTTTTAATATAGGTAGTGGATATTTTTTACTGTAAGCTAATCCTAAGGAATTATTTTCTAAATGCAGAAAAATAATCTAAGGCAATGGTCTTCAACCTTGGTTTAAAGAAAGATCACTTAAGAACTTCAAATGAAGATATTCTGTATACATAGATTTCAAATTGAGGGTATGGTAAGTGGGTATTAAAAATGATCCCAATTATATATATTGATAAATGAGATCAACGTTTTCTATGTATGCAACATTGAAGAGATTTTTTGCAAAAGTCCTATGACTAGGTATTTACAATCTCCATTTTCAGATTTAAAAAAAAAAAAAGCCCAGGTTTCTCTACATGGTTATCTTAAATTTTCTACTTGCATTTCCCTTCATTGAACCATAGTGAAACCTGAGTAATTAACTTTCATTGCCTCCAGGTAGCTAAAGTAAATGCATTGCAATCTACGAGTCAGAAAATTTGAAGTGAGGGGAGCCCAGGTTGCTTGGCCTCAAGGCTGCTGCTCCCCTCAAGGTTGGCCAGGTTTCCCCTCAACGAGGTCCCAGCCTCTGCTCACATGGGGCATCCAGCCTGCCCTTGTCAGGGTCCCCAGGTCTCCCCTGCCTAGGGGCATGGCCTCCCTGGAGGGTTGGTCCTGGCCTCTCCTCTCAGGAGTCCCCAACCTCTCCTCAGGGAGGTTCCTGATTCTCCCCTCAGTCTGAGGTCTTGTGAAGGACGTAGATCTCCATCACCCCTGGAGCTTCCCGGCTTCTGCCTCTTTCCAGGTACTTCTCAGACCCAGCCTGGTGGCACTTCCTCTTGGCAAGCTAGAGGCAAGCAGTAAAAGGAGGCATCAAGAGGATGACTTTGGCTGGCCCTGAACTCCTGGGCTCCAGTGATCCTCCTCCCTCAGCCTCCCCAGCAGCTGGCCACAGTAATGAGACTGGTGCCCAGCTGGGATGATGTCTATGTGCGATCAAATGTGACTGTGAAGCAGGTCTTACTGTGTTCCCTGTCTGTCCTTCCATTACCCTCCTTCTTTCCTGCAATCTGGACCTCAGAGCACAAAGGGCCCTTGTGTGGAAATCTCTGCCCACACCCAAGTCCTGAGAACCCTGTGCTGAGTCCCTGCCCTTTCCAATCCCGGGGCTGCTTCATCAGGACCATGAGACATCATGGTGCCCAAGGCTCCTGTCCTTTCCAGGCTCTTGCAGAGCCCCAGGGTAGCCTTGTCCTCACAGCTCTGTCCCCCAGATATTCCTGGAGGTGTCACATTTGATGGCCACATTCATGGTCCTGGCTTCTGTGTGTTGGGGAGTAGCCATGAGCACCGGCAGGGACACCACCCCAGGTGGCAGTCGGCTATGGACCGCTGAAACCCCGGGGGCAGCCTGAGTGAGGCTCAGGCTCCACAAGCTCCACAGGCTCCACATCGTCCTCCCACTAGTGCACACTTCTCGGTAGTGCACTTGTCTGGGCCCGGGCTTGGGGTCTCATCTTTACACTTACACATCTTTATCTTCACACATCTTTACCCTGGGTCTCCAGAGTGGGCCCTCAGGGGTCTCCCCTGTCATGGAACAGATTCAGCTGGGGACATGGACACAGTGGGTCTGCACAAGGTCGGGTGAGTAGTTTTGAACCCTCACTGATTCTTGTGCTCTGCTGAGCAGTGCTGATGACATTCGGCTGAAGGCCTTTGGCAGCACTAGCCTGGCATGGCTCAGTGAAGGAAGTAATTGACTGTAGGCAACACTTTGCCCAGCAACATCCAGACAGAACAGTGCTGCATTTCCAGGTGTAGTCTTGTAAAACAGTATTGTCCCTCTCTAGAATCCAGTAAGATTAAAAACTAGTGCCAACACTCATCTTACTTAGCCCAAGGAGCAAGGCAAGAGTTCTTTCATGTCCCAAGAGTTAGACATTTGCCCATTTTTAAGTCCTTTTCTTCAAGTCTAAAAAATAGGATGCCTATTTCTTCACCTTCACCTATCCATTCAAAAATCACTTATCAGGGCCAGGGATTTAGCTCAGTGGCACCACACCTGCCTCAAATGTTCAAGGTCCTGAGTTCGATCCCTGGAACTGGAAAAAAAATCACTTATCAACTACATATGGACTAAGTGATAGGTTGGAATTTGCTTAAAATTATGCAGGGTAAGGAGTAGTGAGGAAAGGAACAGATGGAACAAGTCTGGGTGTGAGTGGATGGTTGCTGAAGGGGTGGCCGAGTACTTGGGCAGTCATGGTATCTGCCTGAGCATGGCAATGCTGGTATCACTGCACCCACAACAACAGACATGTCATAGGATTTCTCATACATATACATTTGAAACTTGCATGATGAATCAACTGTGCCTTCAGTTGTCATGTACGAGTACACTTAATGTTAACAAGTTCACCTCCATCTCCTCCTCGAGCCCATGCGGCCAGGCCACAGCAAAGCATTCTGTCAAACACAGATGCTCCCATCCCATGACACCTGATGTGAGAAGTCAGTGCACACAGACAACTGCATGTTCAATATGACTAAACTGGGCCACACAGTAAGGCATCTGAGAACCAGACTGGGCCTTTATGTCCAAGTTCTCAGTGAGGGGAGATTAGCAGATTGCTGGAAAAGATCAGACATGAAGCAAGGCTCAAGGCTGCATTATCTAGCTTTTGATTCCCCCTTTTTTGAGACAGGGTATGACTATGTCAGGCTGCCCTTTAACTCACTATATAGCCTGGATGACCCCAAACTTGCAGCAATCCTGCCTCAGCCTCTTGAACCCAAGAATTATGGGCAGGTGCCACTACTCTCAGCTGGATTCCCTTTGTAAATAGTTTTTTAAATTGGAAAACTGTTTTCCTTCTATGTTGTGGCCCTGTGGCCCTCAGCATGACAGAACTGCTGCTCGCGTGGCTCTGACCAGCAGTAACTAAAGGTCAGAGGAAGCTACCTTTAAGCCTTGCCAGCTTCTCAGACTGCTGAGAAGCCCTGGTTTCATTAACTCTCTCGAATACTAACTGCTCTGTGCCATTAAGCTGTCCAATTAAATAGTTTCTTCCTTCTCATTGTCATGTGTTTGGGACCCAAAAGAGAACATGGGCCCTGGCCCTGAGAATCTCCACCTCAGGCTTCAAAAACCAATGTAACATGAGTGAGGTGAGTCAGAATAACTCGTAGTATAAGAAGAAGCAGCAGGATTCTGTAGATCTTCTCAGGAAATGGTATTTTAGTGAATGATGGCCAGTGGGTGGTAGGAACATTTGGGGAAGTGGAAACACCACAAGCATGGGGTGATTCGTGTTTTAAAAAGAGGAAAGGCAGATGCCAAAGGGTGATGTCAGATTATAAGTCTGTGTGCAATTAGACTGATGGAACTCAGGACACTGAGGGATGTTTAGATGAGAATGACATAATAGGTCTGTGTTAGCAGAAGCAACCCTAGTT
>NW_004624977.1:235395-250079 GCF_000247695.1 Heterocephalus glaber | reverse complement strand
CTGTCACTGTAGGCTACACAGGAATCCATGTGCATATAGGAGTCAATGAGTCTCAGCAAGCCAGCAGCAGACCCAGTACAGTGGTCTGATCTGCCTTTATTGTAGAGGTTCTCTTCACTTTTCCACTGAGCTTCAGTTTTCATCGAGGAGCCTGAGAAGCCCTCTTTCTGTTACTAACTTCTGCTCTATCTTGCGGCGCTCAGGACAAGGGTCTTTATAATCCCCTGTGCTTCTGTAGTGTGGGGCCAGGTAGCAGAAAAGCCAGAAGGCCAGAGGTGTGGGTGGGGGGCCGTGGAGATTGGGCCTTGGAGGCACCCACGAGGCTAAGCAGAACTCACCAGTTTATGCTGGTTGGTTGTGATGGGGAGAGCGTGGGGTGGAGGTCGTGTTCCAAGTCGCACCTAGGACCTCACCATGGCTTGTGCAGAGCCCAGGACAGCCGTGGAGCTTCACACTGCTTGTCTCACCAGTTTACGCTGGTTGGTTGAACCAGGGAGAGCATCCTGGAAGGAGAAATTTATTTGGCTCACATTTTCAGTCCATGTTTGGCTGGCTCCAAGGGAGAAACTCCATGGAAGTATGTCCTGGGTGGAGACAGCTGCTCACCCTATGGCATTTAGGAAGCAGAGAGCAAATGGAAGAAACAGGGAAGTAAATATGCCTGTCCCGTCATGTGTCTGGTGAGCACCCCCAAGCAGACCCACTTCCTAACACCAAGTTAGCTACTATTATCATGGTATATGCCATCATGGTCCAATCACTTCCCAAGTATAGAGGCTAGGGGCCCCATTTTATCTGTAAACTGTAACAAGCGGCAACAAAAGCGAAAATAGAACAAATGAATCACATACACACACATCCACATCCACACATACACACACCAAATGCTTCTACACAACAAAAATAATTCTACAGAATGAGGAGACAACCTAAAATCTATGAGGTGTTTGCAAACTATAAGTCTGATAGAAGGTTAATTTCCAAAATATATAAGGAACTTAAATAACTTAATATGTAGCTAGAAAACAAATGAAATAACTTAAAATTTAGAAAAATGATCAATTAGACATTGCTTAAAATAAGGTTAAAAATAAAGAAAAATTTGAACATTGCTATCCATCAAGAAAATTCAAGTCAAAACCTGTATGAGATACTACCTTACACCTATTAAAATGGTTACTACCGAAGAAGGAATACAACTGTTGATGAGGATATGGAGAAAAGAAATCCTTCAATGCTTTAGTGAATATGTTAGTTAGAATATAGAAACAAAAATAGAAATTCCTCAAGAGGTGAAAAGTAGGACTGCCATATGATGCAGTGATCTCACTACCAAATGGGTTTCAAAGAACATAAATCTAACATGTTGGAAACATAGCTGTACTCCCAAGATTATTTCAGTGACTTTCACCATAGCTAAGCCTGTAAATCAATCAAAAACTCCATCTACACATAGTCAATGGATATTTGAAACATGGAAAATATACATAATAAAACATTAGTCAGGCATAGGGAAGGACAACTTATTATTAAAAAAAAAATAGATGAATCTGGAGAACATTATATTAAATGAAATAACCCAGGCATAGAAATGTAACTATTGTATGATCTCACTCACGTGAAAATTCTGAGGGGATATTCAGTGTTTCACCACAAAAATGATAACTAAATAAGTTGATGTACATGTAAATTTTCTAGATTTCACCATTTCACTGTGTGTTATACTTATAACAATGTTGTTCACAATGAGTATATACAATTTAATCTGTCAATTTATTAAATAAATATATTTAAAAATAAATAAGAAAAAGGTACAAATATTTTTTTAAATAAAATGTGGACACCAAATGATCCATTAAGTCTCCAATGATTAATCAAGGGAAAGGCAGAGAGAGCTGGTTACTTGGATTGCTTCCTTGAACAAATTAACCTTGCCTTAGCGGCCACCTGTAACTTTGATTTTTGAACAAAGAAAATATTTTGCCTGTACAGAAAGAAATCTATCTCACTGTATTACTTAGAAGGACACAAAATTGACTGAAAAATTTCCACTCTGCTTTCTCTCTTTATCCCAAGGGACCAGACTTATTTGGAGATTGGAAAGACAAAGAAACATTTATTTAATTAGGACCTCTGAGAATGCAAAGGTTGAGGTGCTAGAAACCATAAACTTATCCCTGATGGCCCTCACCTGTAATACTAAGATCCAGCCTTCATGAAAACGCAAGTGTTCTGTGTAGGGTGCGTTCATGGAGAAGAGAAAGCTTTTGTGATGACCTTCCAAGGCTGTCCGCATGGTCATGGGAGCTGCTGGAATAAAGGACTTAAGGACAGAACGTGTGTGTGGGCTGTGCCTCTAGAATAATGCTACTGGGAATGCCGTGTGTTTATTTAGTCTGTGAAGTTGAGTCCTTGTATATTCAAAGGATTTAGCTCTCTCTCTCTCTCTCTCTCTCTCTCTCTCTCTCTCTCTCTCTCTCTCTCATTCTTTTAAAACTTTATTTTGTTTCTTTCTTGTACTTTTCTAATTGGGAGCACTCCCTAGGAAGAGTTATTGTGTGGAGTCTCCAAAGCTTCATTCCCTCTACAAAGTGTGGGCTCCTGAAAGATTGCCTGCATCTGGTTGTTTATTTGATAATAATTAACTGGAGATCTACTATGCACAAGTAGTAGAAATCCCTGAACCTTTACTGTGAACCTCGGCAGCAGAAGGCTGCAGTCTCCTGACAAGTATATGACTCAAGGCTGAAGAAAACAAACTAAAAGACAGAACGAAGAGACAAAGAAATCAGGAATCCAGGACAGCTAATGCTGCTCAACTGAAAAAAAATGCTGGTCTATCCAAGCCACTGATGTTTATTACCCATCAGTTGGAATAAAGGCAAACTACATGGGAGAATGGTATTATGTGCGGTTACTTTGGAAACTAATGGAGACAAGGCTCATAAAGAAAAAGAAAAAGCTTTCTCAAATTAGACAGACTAGACAAAATATATGATTGTAATTTGAACATTGTCCTTCTATTTAAGAAAGAGTTAATTGTGGGAATGAAAATTATGTGCAAGTTACTCTGACCTCAGCACATCGGCTTCAGCTTGACTCACTTCTCAAAACAAGCCATTTGGTTAATTTTTTACAGCCCATACTGCTTCAGCCTGCTTTGGGCTATAAACAATATCTCATTCTCCTGCAGATAAAGCATCGTCTACTTCATTCTACCTGAGTGGGTTTTTCTGTTGTAGTCGCTAACTTGTCTTCCTGGCATATTTGACAAACTGATAGTCCTTTATATTTAACCTATAGCTGTTGTTTCAGTGTGGTCCCTATAAAAACCTTCCACTAATGTAATAATTTCTGAGGTACAGACCTCAGTTCTATTTTCTTGTTTCATATTGATACTCCCTTGAAATGTTCAGGAAAATATTGAATGAATTTGGAGGACTGTCATGATACATTCAGAAATTTACCTCAAGTACTTTAATGTCTTAATGTAAATTTCCTCATGGATTTGGTCTCAAAATAGCACTTGTCTTTTGGTGTAGAAAACTGGCCTGTTCTCTTTGTCTCCTGACACCCTCATCCCTGAATGCTAACACAGTGACAGCTGCTAGACATCGTCAAATGCACATTGCTATCATGGTTAGGACTTGTATTAATTGACTACTTTTGTAATGAGTAATGTTAATCAACACACTCATGTTAAGCAGGTTTTTATTCTTAGAATTGGTATTAGTTGCTCATGTATTATTTTTTTAAAAGAGACATAAATTCATTTCATTTAACTTTAATGTTCAAGTTGGTGCCTATTTTTAGGTATACCATCAGCTAGCAGACTACTTCTTGTGATATACTGATATATTTGTTTCAATCATTATTATACATCCAATATTTGTATTTGTTCAGCAGATATAAATCAGTGGGTACCATGTAAGTATCTGGAAAGACAAAGGATGAAACAAAACTTTAACAATCTCAGACCCACAAACATGAGTTTATCAATGTGAAAAAGTCATTAAGTGGGGAAAAAGAACATCTCCTGTGGACCTCACACACTCTGCCCTTTCTGACCCTTACCCTCTGCTCTCTCAAACCGGTCTCTCAAATCCCCATCTATGTCTGGCTCTCATTTGATAGGGCAACTGTTCTTCTGGTCTCTCACCCTACAATATTTCTTTTATTTCACTTATTACAACTCACTAATCTATCTTTCAGCCCACAAATTCCTGTTTTTAAACAGCTTCTCCTATCCACTTTCCCACAATAAATTATTATTCAATAATGTTTTCTGTCTTTAAGTAGTTCCCAATCAATAGGCATTAATAATGCTGACTCCTATTTCTCTCATGGAGATTGTGAACATTTTTCCCCAAAACTTATATTTGTCATTTAACGTTATAAGATGCTTGGATTTACAGAAGTTTTGAATATTTTCAGCAAATCCATTAGACATATATTGTGTCAATTAACTCTCCTGATTTTAATGTGATGTGTACCCATTCAGGAGCATAGACACATAGCTAACTAGTATCACATAGGGCTCATATTCAATTTTAATAGTAATATGGTTTTGTTTTGTCCTTCAATCTATATGGTCCACATTTATTTTTCTTAATTAGGAGAACTCACCTGGAGGACATTCTCTGAAAGAAGAACCCATAGGAATCATCATAATTAGAGATGCTACATGGTGGTCAGAAGAGTTAATTGACCTGTTGTATGTGTGAAGAAAATGATTCCACCCATGATCCCTGCCCTAGTATAGGAAGAACTTTCTAAATGATATCCATGCAAAACAAATTTGTTGTTATGTTAACAAGCTCACATTTTAAAAATAACCATTGTATAGCACAGGGAGCACAAAAGAAAAGTTACATCATTGTACCATTTAATTTCTTTATTCAATCTTATCATGTACTGAACATTTATAATTCATGGTGGAAAGCTAAAGTGTTTACAGCTAAGTGAGTTTAAATAACTTTCTCAGACACATATAGATGTTAATTTAGAGGACCAAATTCCATTCCATGAAATCTGACCTAAAAATCCAATTTCTTAATCAAGCTCTATTGCATGCCATGAGAGAGGTATATATAAAAATAATTAGTAAAGCATAGGAGAATAATAATAATGACAGGTATCACTTATGAATGCTCCCATTACACACAAAAATATTTTTAGTTCTCAACAACAAAATAATAATGTCAAAAATTGTTATGTTTGAAGGAAAAAAGTAAGGCACTGGTAGTTAACTGTCATTTAAGTAGAAACTGTCAAGGCAGAATAAAAAAAATGTTTGAGAAATAAATCTATGTTTCACCATTATTTTTTTTAATATTAGCCTTTAAAAATACAAGAGCTTTCAAAGAAAATATATGACATGCCTTCAAATATTCTCTATCACAACAAATAAAAACCCAGCTGTTGTCCATAAATTCAAATAGGAAAATTAAGGGATTGGACATAAAACAAGAGCTATTTCTGCCAAATTAAAAAACCCAAACAATTATAAATATTTAAAAGTGAAATGAGCTCCCATTGCCTATGGGAATCACTGTATGGGGCAGGACTCACTGGCTGTGAGGGACGTCGACCTACAAGGGATCATATGAATTGATAGCTCCTGGAGGTTTAGTTAGATGTTTTTGAATTTTCGCTTGTTTCTCAGAAGCAAAACTATTGACATGGAAGCAGCAACCTACACAGGAACATCACAGTTCATCCTCCTGGGTCATTCAGATGATCCTGAATAGCAGTCCTTTCTCTTTGGGCTGTTCCTGTCCATGTACCTGCTCTCTGTGGTCAGAAACCTGCTCATCATCCTGGCCATCATATATGACTCCCACTGCCATTCCCTCATATACTTCTTCCTCCCCAACCTGTCCTTTGTGGACATTTGTTTCACCTCTACCACAGTCCCCAAGATGCTGGTGAACATCCAGGCACAGAGCAAAGACATCTCCCACATGGAGTACCTTGTTTAGGTGTCTCCTTTTTTTCTGGAATGGATGATTTTCTACTTACTGTGATGGCCTAAGATCACTTTCCAGACATCTTTCACCCCCTAACCTACACAGTCATCATGAACAATTGACACTGTATGTAGTCTTCTGGTTCTGATGTCTTGGCTTATTATTTTATGGGTCTCCCTGCTTCACATTCTACTGATGAAGCCAGTGACCTTTCATGTAGGTACTTATGTAGGTTTTCAAGGTGACCAGCTCTGATACCCTTATCAATAAAATCATTTTGCTTGTAACACAGACCTGCTCTGTGTGTTTCCTGTGATCGGGATCCTCTTCTCTTACTCTCAGATCATCTCCTCCTTAATAAGAATGTGCTCCTCCTTGAGCAGGTATAAAACATTCTCCACCCATAGGTCTCACCTCTGTGTGGTCTCCTTGTGGTATGGAACAGCACTTGGGATATAGTTGGGGTGCACTTGGGCTGCTCTGCTGTGACTCATTCTTCCCAGGCAGGCATGATCGCCTCTGTGATGTACACTGTGGTGACACCCCACTGAACCCCTTCAGTTACAGTCTGAGGAAAAAGGATGTGAAGGGGGCCCTGGGCAGAATCCTTAGCAGAGCACCTGCTTGTCTTTCATGAACCATGAACTTCAGAACAAATGGGACATTGTGGTCCCTTAGGCAAGCATTGTGAATTTTAATATGCTGACTCTTTTTCTTCCTACAAGATATGTTTCTTCATTTATTCTACTTCCAAAGCTTTTACAGCGTTGTTGTGTGTGTTTGTATTTTTTCAGTCATTCCTTATTAATGTTTTCACTCTACAGCTGGCTTTTCATGTTTCAAAGATGACCTTTTACATCATTTTTGTACATATGGTGAAAGTTCTGTATATGATGGCCTCTGACTGCTTTGTGCCCATCTCTTACCTCTTCCTTTCCCAGGTGACCATAAATGCTCACTTTGTAGCTTAGTTTGGGGTCTATTTTGAGCCTTTTGAACTTACTGCTGCACAACTTAAGTATCTCAGAATTGACATTTCAGGGAGTGGAAATGCCAATTTCTTCTGTCACTCTTTCTTAACAGCTTCATGTTGCCTTTTCTGAAACTATTATTAAATATTTCATCATATATTTTATTTTTGCCATCTTGGGATTTCTTCCTATCTCAGGGATCTTTTATTCTTACTATAAAATCATTTATTCCAATTGGAGAAATGTAACATGAGGCAGGAACTATACAGCTTGATCCACCTGTGAATCTCACCAGACAATTTCTTCCTTCTTTTAAGACACAAGCCTGGATGTACATTGATTCAGCTATATCATATTCCACCTAATATGGTGCAGTGGATTTAGCAATGTACAATGTGAATTCCTTCACCAACAGCTTGAGGAACAAGGACATTAAAAATGACTTGAAGAAATTCCACACCACAGCAGTATAATCACAGGGTTTGTTATGTATTTGTAACATGGATGTCAAAATTTAGCTTAACTAAATGAGTAATAGTGTAAATCAGGCCTTGTAGTTTGTGGACTTTAACTCCTTCCCCATCATGTTTCATAGTGCAGTGCAATTAGTCAAGCTTGTGGGGTGGAGGAATTGGAAAATTTTTAAATGGGCACAAACATCCAGTTCAAGAGGATGAAAAATGTATATGAATACTTGGCATCTGTGCAAGCATAACAATGTGAATTAATTAGTGTTACTGAACCAGGAACATAAAAAATAATAATGTCTGTAAATAGGGAAGGGTGGAGGGGTGAAAAGCACACAGGTAATGGGGAAAAAATAAGAATCAAGATACATCATTTACAGGTACAAGCACCCAATGATAAATGTAAATGTATTGTATACCTAAAATGTACTAAATAAAATAATTTAAGCAAAAAAAAATAAATGAAACCAGATACAGATATAGAAGTACTGTGTTTTCTGTCTCATATGCAGCAATTACAAAAAGTTCACCTGAAGGTAGAGGGAAAAGCTATGGGTAGAAGGTTGAGGCAGAATTGAGATGGAAGGTGAATGCTTGCATAGGACAAATGCACATCTTATGCATGCAGGACAATGTCACACTGGATGACAGTGATGTATGAAATTAACATGAGTTAATAAAATAGGGAAGAGATAATTGAAAATTTTTCATAAGCTTTCTGCTGAGTAGAATGAGAAATCTCCCTTCAGAGGACATTTCTTTTCTTTTATTCTTCTTCCTCCACTAATACTAACAATTCCCTGGAGATTTTGAGAATGTAAGACAGCTTGGCTGATTATGAAGTCTGCATATAGAAGCTCCAAGGTCATGTGATTAATAGTCAACCATCAATCTGTGCCTCCAGTCCTTCATGCTGATTGTTCCAGTCTGGCAAGATCTCCCCACCATGTGTCTTCTCCATGGTTGTCTGCATCAGGCAGCTCCTATCTGAATCTGCATTCATATCAAGGCTAACGACAGAGACCCAGATTTAACAAGAGAATTGCAAGATGTGCATTTGACACTCACCCATCAGTCAGAACTGGGCAGAGACGCATCATTATGCAATAAGTGATGAGGGAGATGATGGATGGAGAAGGGTCTAGCAGAAGCACGGTTTTCTTGTCTTCAGAAGCAACATGCAGTTTGGTAGCCATGATGGAGGGCAACAAGATACACAATTTCATCCATGTGGACTCTGAACCTCCTTTTTATGAACCTATGTTAGTGTGGGGATCCTTGAAATCACATCCAATGTTTGTTATTCATTCCCCATTAGTTCTACTTCCCATGGGCAGCATACCTATTTCATGAGATAATGAATCCCTCAAAGCTGTTCTGCAACCCTCTGAAAGGTTCAAGTAAGCAATGGATGGTAAAGATGATGAGGACTAAAATGTCTACATCCTGAATAATTGCAGAGAGCTTCTTAGTAGCCCATCAGTGAGTTACATGTACTATGTAACTCCTTTCATTGCATTTATATAGATTTTCACTTGTTACACATTTTCCATATTATTATTCCATTACCTAAGAGAAAGAAGTAGTATTTTTTATATCTTGTACTGCATTTTTAGGTAGATAAGGCTGAACTATGATTCAATTAGATTGTCTGATTGCAGATTCAGCCTTTTTTTTTTTTATACTGGGGATTGAACTCAGGACCTTGCATTTGTCAGGCAGGCACGGTGCCACTGAGCTAAATGCCCAGCCCAAATTCAGGCTTTTCTCTACAACAGTTCTTTCATGTTGCAGCCTAGACACCTCAAATAGACACTTCCTGCAAGTGTCATTCAAGGAAGACAACCTTGCTCACTGTGTTCCTCCATTTGGGGGTTCCTTATATGGCAGGACTCTACAGAGCATTTGATGGCTCCACCTACACCCCTTCAACAGAGCTGTAGACCATAGTCAAGATTCACAGAAAGAGTAGGCACATAATAGTTTGGTATCTTTCTTCCCTCCACTCCAGGATAATACTAAAACTGTGTACACCCTCACTCATTCCTGTCATCATTCCACTTAATCTCAACAGGTGATTTGTCTAGGACTTGAATTCATTTTTACTCAGAAAATTGGAAAGTTTAAGAATGTGCATGACAAGTAGATGGCATTGAGAACTCTCTATATTTTATTTTACTTCCAGAGAGTGGGAACATAATGAAGGTTATTGTTTAAGAGATGCTGAGGCTGAAAACTTAGATTTCACTCTTTTTGGTGCCTTTCATTATTTCTTTTTTTAAAATGGATTTTATTTGTACATTTTAGGTATACAATATAATGACATTCATTATTGGAAATTTGCACCTTTACATAATCTCTCTTGCTTTTTATTTTTTTACCATTTCCCTGCCCTCCCTTCAACCCCTCCATCCATACCTATTTACAAAGAATTTGTTTCCATTTTTTAATTTTCTCATATTAATACCATTCCTTTCTTTCCTTTCCCCTACCCTCCCACTTCCCCTTCCCCTTTGCCCTTTTTCTTCCTATTTCACCTTATCTATTATAACTTTTAGTCCTTATTGACACGCAGTTTTTCACATTAGAGAAACCATTCACCATTTACACATGTGTGTCCTATTTATTTCATATAAGATTGTTGCCTCAATATGCATAAATTTCACTATAAATGTCTCTAATTTCTCATTTTTGATGGCTGAGTAGTACCTAGTACCTTGTTTTATTAAAAAAACCCACATTTTCTTTATCCAGTCTCCAATTGATGGGCAACTGGGATGCTTCCAAGTTTTAGCCATTATAAATTGTTCTGCTATGAACATGGGCACACATGTATCACTATGGCATGATTCTTTTAATTCACTGGGGAAGATCCCCAGCAGGAGAATAGCTGGGTCAAATGGAACATCCAGTCCTAGTTCTTTGAGGTATCTCCATACTGATTTCCACAGTGGTTGCACCAGTCTACACTCCCACCAGCAGTGGAGCAGTGTTCCTCTTTCCCCACATTCCCGCCCACATTTGTTATTGGTTGATTTCATGATAGCAACCATTCTTTCTGGAGTGAGGTATAATCTAAGCATTGTTTTCATTGGTATCTCTCAAATGACCAATGATGTTGAACATTTTTTTCATATGTTGATTTTGTATCTCTACTTCTTTGTCTGAGAAATATCTGTTCATTTCAGATGCCTATTTTTTGGAGTGGGTTTTTAAATTTGGGAGGTCTGATTTCTTTAAGTTCTTTATAGATTCTAGATAGTAGAACTTGGAGAAACAGCAGGTGAAAAATTTTTCCCATATTGTTTGCCTCTTCACACTGTTGGTGGTTTCTCTTGCTGTGCACAAGCTTTTTAATAAGAAGAGATCCCATTTGTTGATTGTTTGGCCTAGTTCAGAGGCAACTAAGGTTTTGTTTATGAAATCTTTTCCTACACACATATCTTCAAGAGTTCTACCTAACCTCTGTTCCAGCCAGTTCAGCATTTCTGTTTTAATATTTAGATTTTTAATCCATTTTAATTTTGTCAGTGCATGGTGAGAGATACAGTTCTAGTTTTAATATTTGGCAAGCTGAAACCCAATTTTCTTGCCTGAAGGGAGGGTGTTTGGCTCCTTTGTCAAAGATGAGGTGGCTGAGTGTGTTTGGACTTGTTTCTGTATCTTCTAATCTGTCCTAATTTTCCTCAGGTGTGTTTCTTTCCCATACCACACTGTTTTTATCACAGTAGCTTTATAGCATAGTTTCATGTTGAGGGTTTTGATACCCCCTGCCATGTCTCTGTTGCCTAGAATTTATTTTCCTATTCTAGGTCTCTTCTTCCAAATGAATTTTTGGATTCTTTTCTCAAGGTTCCTGAAGTACGCTGCTGGCTTTTCAATGGGATTACATTGAATCTATATAGCAGTTTTGGAAGTATGGCTATTTTCACTATGTTGATTCTTCCTACCCAGGAGCAAGGGATGTCTTTCCCTTTACTGGTAGCATGTCCAATCTCTCTTCTGATAGTGCTATAGTTTGCAGAGAAGAGGTCTTTGCATTCTTTTGTTAGGTTGATTCCGAGGTACTTCATTTTTTTTGGATGGCAGCAGGGGAATGGCTGGGTCAAATGGGACCTCTAGCCCTAGATCTTTGAGGTATCTCCATACTGATTTCCACAGTGGTTGCACCAGTCTGCACTCCCACCACCAATAGAGAAGGGTTCTTTTCTCCCCACACCTCTGCCAATATGTGTTATTGCTGGTTTTCTTGATAGCATCCATTCTTTCTGGGGTGCGGTGAAACCTCAGTGTTGTTTTCATCTGAATTTCTTGAATGAACAGTGATGTTGAACTTTTTTCATGTTTATTTGCTGCTTTAACTTCTTTGTCTGAGAAATGTCTGCTCCTTTCAGATGCCCATTTTTGAATTGGGTCTTTGAATTTGGGGGCCCTGATTTTTTTCAATTCTTTATATGTACTAAATAGTAGACCTTTGTCTGAGGTACAGATGCTAAAATTTTTTTCCCACATTGTAGGTGGTCTCAGCTCTGCTGGTGGTTTCTCTTGTAGTGTAGAAGCATTTTAATAAGGTGAGATCCCAGTTGTTGATTCTTTGTACTAGTTCCCATGCTACTGAGGTTTTGTTCATAAAGTCTTTTCCTATGATGATGTCTTCAAGAGCTCTACCTAACCTATCTTCCATCCAGTTTAGTGTTTTTGTTTTAATATTTAGATCTTTAATCCACTTTGATCTTAGTTTAGTTCATGGTGATAGGTATGGGTCTACTTTTAATCTTTGGCAGGTTGAAATCCAGTTTTTCCAACACCATTCCTTAAATAGGCTATCTTTCCTCCAATGAGGGTGGTTGGTTCCTTTGTCAAAGATGAAGTCACTGAGTTTGTCAGAAGTGTTTCTGCATCTTCTAATCTATTCCACTGATCCTCAGTTCTGTTTCTTTGGCAGTACTATGCTGTTTTTAATTGCCATAGCTTTGTAGTACAGTTTCAAGTTGGTGATTGTGATACCCCCAGCCATGCCTCTGTTGCCTAGAATTAATTTTGCTATTCTAGGTATCTTCAGGTTCCAAATGCATTTTTGGATTGTGTTCTCTAGTTCTATGAAGTATATATAGAAATTTCAATCGGCATTGTATTCAGTCTATATAATAGTTTAGAAAGTAAGGCCATTTTCACTATATTGGTTCTTCCTACCCAGAAACAAGGGATATCTTTCCATTTTCTTGTATCCTCATCCATCACCTTTTTCAGAGTGCTGTACTTTTCAGTGTAGAGGTCATTTGCTTCCTTTGTGAGGTCGATTCTTAGATATTTCATTTTTATGGATGCTATTGTAGAATGAATTGTTTCCCTAATTTCTCTCTCAGTGATTCTGCTATTTGTGTATAAGAAGGCTATTGTTTTTTGATTGTTGACTTTCTATCCAGCTACTCTATTGTATCTGTCAATTACGTCTAGAAGCCTTTTGATGGAGTTTTTGGCTGTTCTATGTAAAGTATCAAATCATTAGCAAATAAGGACAATTTCACTTATTTTTTTCCTATCTTCATTCCTTATACTTCTTTCTATTTTCTAATTGCTGTGGCTAATGTTTTCAGAACTATAGTGAACAGGAGTGGTGATAAAGGGCATCCTTGTCTTGTTCCTGATTTTAGGGTGAAAGTTTTCAGCTTTTCACCATTTAATATGATGTTGGCTGTTGATTTTTCATAGATAGGCTTGATCAGGTTGAGATAAAGACCTTCTATTCCAATTGTGTGTAGGGTTTTTATCATGAATGGGTGCTGGAGTTTGTCAAATGCTTTTTCGGGATCTATTGAGATGATCATGTGGTTTTTGTCCTTGACTCTGTTAATATAGTGTATTATGTTTATTGATTTAGGAATGTTGTACCATCCTTGCATCCCTGGGATAAATCCAACCTGGTCAGGGTGTATGACCTTCTTGATGACCCCCTGCATTCTGTTTGCCAGAATCTTGTTGAGGATTTTTGCATCTATGTTCATTAGGGAGATTGGCCTGTAGTTCTCTTTTTGGTTTGGGTCTTTTCCTGGTTTTGGAATCAAAGTAATACCTGCTTCCTGGGATGAATTTTGGATGCCTTCTTCCCTTTCAATTTCCTTGATGTGTTTAAAGAGTAATGATGATAGTTCTCCTTTAAATGTCTTGTAGAATTCAGCAGTGAAGCCATCAGGACCTGGGCTTTTCTTTGCTGGTAAGATTTTTATTTCATTTTCTATTTCACTCATTGCTATTGGAGTGTTTAGAATTTCTATATCTTCTTCATCTAACTTTGGCATTTCATATGTATGTAGGAATCTGTCCATTTTTTCCTGTGTTTTCCATTGTATTAGAGTACAGGATTTCAAAGTAGCTATTGATAATTCTCTGGATTTCTGCTTGGTCTTTTGTGACTTCACCTTTTTCATTCTTAATTGTATGAATTTGATCCCTTTCCTGTTTATAGAAGGTTTGCTGAAGGTTTATCAATTATACTTATTCTTTCAAAAAACCAACTCTTTGTTTCATTAATTTTTTTGTATTGTTCTCTTAGTCTCCATTGCATTGATTTCTGCTGTCATCTTTATAATTTCCTTTGTTGTATGAGCTTTGGGTTTGTTATGCATTTCTTTTTCTAAGAGCTTGAGGGTCTGCATTAGGTTACTTATCTAAGTTTTCTCTGTATCTGAATATGGACATTCTCTGCTATGAAGTTCCCACATAGAACAGCTTTCATTGTGTCCCATAGATTCCTATATTTTGCACTGGCATTGTCATTTACTTATTGAAACTGTCTGATTTCTTCTTTAATTTCCTCTGTTTGTTGTTCAAGAGGGTGTTGTTCAATTTCCATGTATTTGTGAGAGTTTTGTGGTTTCTTATGTTATTGACCTCCACTTTTATTGCACTATGGTCTGATAATATACAGGTGGTAACTTCAATTCTTTTAAATTTACTTAGACATATTCTATGAGCTAGCATGTGGCCTATTTTGGAGAATGACCCATTTTCAGCTGAAAAGAATGTGTATTCTGATTTTGGGAGGTGGAACACTCTGCAAACATCTATTAAATACATTTTTTAGTAGCTTTGTTCAGTTCTATAATTTCATTGTTAATTTTCGGTCTAGATGATCAGTCTATTTGTGATAGTGAGGTATTGAATTCCCCCACTACAATTGTATTAGTGCTTATATGATTTTCATGTCCATTAATATTTGTTTTGTATATTTGGGGGCATTCATTTTTGGTGCATATATATTTAGGATTTTTATCTCT
>NW_004624977.1:192800-206082 GCF_000247695.1 Heterocephalus glaber | reverse complement strand
GTAGTAGGTCACTGGTACATGTCTTAGATGTTAACTTCCTGTTTCTCATTCAAGTTTACAGTCTGCTCTAATGCAATATGAATTTTTTCACCAGTAGTGATGCAATGATTATTACTAAACATAACACAGATATTACTACTATATATCTTAAGAGTGATACAATATATTTGATAGGACCATTTTTATTTTGGAAAAATATAAGTGAGAACAATACTGAATATACGTCAATTGTTGGAGTTCAAACACACTCCCTCCACCCACATACTACTTGGCAATTTTCACTTGCATAATATGTATACAAGCATAAGAATGTTAAAGAGATACTATTATAATTATATGCTAAAAAATTATGCCATATCTTTTTATCTCTCAGAGCAGTACATCAGTGAAGGCATTTGAAATAGGTATATGGCCTTTACAGAGAGACAAAAAAATCTACACGTGAGTGTAAACAAGTATGTTTTGGGACAATAGGTGTTTATAGTAAACTACTTAGAAGAGCATCAGTTAATTTTAGTAGAAGTTTTTATGAAAACTCTTTATGGATACTAAATCAATATTAAATATATTTTAGATAAGTTTCTGAGATATCTCTAAGACTGAGCATTGTCATTAGAGGTGATTTCTAGCACAGGCCACTACAATGAGGAAGTAATAAATAGACCATAGACATTCCTCATGATGTTAAGGTAGTAATTGCATAATATAAGGCTAACATTAATGACAACATTAAACTTTATACCATTTAAGTATATTATCCTGTGATCTCAAGTTACCATTTTCCTGTTTCTGTAAGGGGTAATTTCATTTATGTCATCACATAAGTATGTATTATATAATGGAAGAGAACTGACTGACATTCTCTCCTTTCTATTCCCTGATGAACTATAACTTCCTTTGCACAGAGGAGAAATAAAAAGTAAAAATCTCCATTAAACAATGAATCAGTTCTTCCTTGGTTCAAAATAGTGGACATACTCTGCATGGCTTCAACACACTTGTTGCACATTCATCAATATCAGGACTGTCCTATACAACTAAAGATAGCATCAGTGGTGATAATTAAAATCTCTTTGACATGCCAGATCTGAAGCACACACCATTAAATGTTTCTATTGGAACACTGATAGTATTATTGAGAGTAGTAAGAGGTCATGTTAATGGTGTGTGTTGTAAGTGCCAGGAAATAGTCTCAGGCAGTGGTTTTCAAACTTGGTTAAAGGAAGAATCACCAAGAACTTGGTTGGATGTCTTCTAAATTGTATAGATCTTTCTTCTCTTTAGCAAGAATATTTTGTGTAATATTCAGTATTGTTTTTCTTAACATATATTAATTGTGGATATTAACATGATTCAGAGTGATATTTAGCTATATGTATAGAGTCTGCATTGCCCATGTCCAGAAACCCTTATTCTGCCCCAATCATCCTTCCCAGAGCTTCAACTCACCTAATTTCAGGAAGAGTCTGTTCACATATGAGGCCGAACATACAATATTAATCTTTCTGTGTCTGGATTATGTTTTGGAAGTGTCATATATATTTTATTTCCATTGATTACTGTGATAAAATATACATTAAAATACCATATTCATCATTTCCAAGTGCCTAGTTCAGTGGCATAAATGACATTTCACTTTGGTGTGAATCTACCAGGGTTGTACATCCCCCATAGATTTTTAACCCTCTGTGGTTGACTGTTTAAACAATTTGAAAATAGTGCCATGCTCCTCTCCCCCAACACTAGTTATCTCCATTCTAGTAGGAAATAATGTGGGATTAAGGTCATCACAGTACAAAAATAATATTCACAGTGAGGAATCATTTACAGATCTAGATATTTGCTGTTCCTGATTCTTCCAACCTATGTTGCAAATGGTTGTCACAGGCCATGGAATTAAACTGCTCTGCTGTGGAGGCTCCTCAGGACACTTTTCATGTCCTTTTTCCACAGGCTGTAGATGAAGGGATTCAGCAAGGGGGTCACAGCAGTGTACATCCCTGAGGCCACAGTATCACGTCTGGCTGAAGGAGATACAAGTGAAGCAATGTACACGCCAAAGCCTGTGCCATAAAATAAGAAAACAACTGACAGGTGACAGACATAGATGTAGAAGTATGCTGGCCATCTGATGATGGGATTCTTGAAATGGTAGAACCAATTTTAAAATAAGAAAAATATATCTCCAAGGTAGGAAGGAAAACAACGAAGACAACAACAAAATACCCACTGTATTACTGGTTAGAGTATCAGAACATGCAAGAATAAAATGTTGAGAAGCATCACAGAAGAAATTGGAAATTTCCACATCCTTGAAGTATGTAAATTGTAAGGCAATAAAATTGTGAAGGAATGAGTCCAAAATGGTGATGTCTCTGTACTTTGAAGGAAATTAAGTTTCCATTGACACTTGTCATTTTCAGCCATTCTAGTTCCTTTTCTCCATCTGGACCCTAGAGACATTTTCCAATGACTTATTTTCTGGATTGTTCTCAACTCTTATTTCCTCTTTCTTATAAATTGTGCTCTCCTGTTAGATTTCCTTCATTCAATTATTTATTCATAAACCATTGAAAACGTATTAGAGGTATTTTCTATTTTGTTCAAGTTGGAGTTTTTTCACTATTTTTCCAGGCAGATTCCACTTTCTTAGAGCCTTTATTCATTGCACACTTTTAGGAATATCATTTTGTCATACCATTCACAATAGCATACAAATATTATAATTTTTCTGATATTTAATAATTAATCTAATTTTCTTTTATCATATTACTGATTCATTTACATATTGAGGAAAATATGCGAAGACTATCTTGACATTTTCATGAAATTAACACAAATATTCTAGTGTTTTCATGTAACATTTCCTCTAACCTCTGTTTTGAGAATAACCATTGTCTATTGTGTTAGCAAAAATGTCTTTGGTTTGTTTGTTTACTCACAGTCTTAACACTGGATAGTAACCCCATAAATGCCTGTTAGATTTACTGAAACATGAGTTTGTATTATGATTATGGTTAGGATCTTTAGTCATTGATGTATGTAATGATAAAACATATTAACTAGGGTCCTTATGTTAAGGAAGCTTTCATTCTTATAAATCTTATTCCTCATGCATTATTTGTTACTCTTTTAAAATAGCTACAGCTGGATATTACTAACTGTACAACTCAGACTACTCAGTTTTTGATTTATGTTTTGGCTTTTCATCAGCTTCGGGATTTATTGTTGCATTATGGGAAATATTTTTTTGTTTTGATAGTATATATTAAACATATGTACTTATCCAGAACCAATGTAACAAATTCCCTCTAAGTCCCTGGCAAGACAATGTTGATCAAAACATTCACACCCTCAGTTCTACAAATAACAGAAATTCCCCCTCCTATACAAATCTCAGTGTCTGATAAGGAAACCACAACTTCTGTTCCCACAGCCTAGTCTATTGCTACTTTTCTCTTCTCTTCTGATGGGCAATGACCCTTCCCTTCTTCCTCAGCTTAAAATTTCCTGCTTTGGGCCAGGGATTTAGCTCAGTGCTTCTGCTGCCTCCTGCACAAGTGCAGGGACCTGAGTTCCATCCCCGGTACCAAAATTTCCTCCTTTAGAGAATACTCTCTTATCCCCCATGACACAATAAACATACTTGATGATGCTGCCTTGAACTAATTAACAATCTCTAGGCATTTATAAAAGTGACACTTTATGTCAGGTATAATGTAAAACTTCATTGCAAATCTTTATTTTTAACTTTATTTTTATTTTATTTTTAACTAACTTTTACTCAAGAACCAAATTTTTACATCACAGCTCTATATTCTGTGTTACCTTGAAAATGAGACCAAACTGGAAAATAATCAGTCTTGAAAATTTGAGATAAAAAAATGAAAGCCTCAATTACCCTGCCTTACCAGCATTAGGGAGCAGCCACTGAGCAAGAGAACAGTGCGGTTTACTCTTCCTGCCTTGGGCATCACTATGGGACTGACAAGTGCTCATTTTCACGTTAGGTCTTATCTTCTGAGAAATATAGTCTGGTTGTACCTTGGGAGAGACATATATCCAAACCAATTATGATGAAAAGGAGAAAATAATGTAACAACATTTAATAATGTAACAAGTTTTAATAAGTAATAAAAATGCAACAAGTAGTTTTGATAACTCGTATTTATTGAGACTATTACCCTGAAGAGAGTCAGTTTTGAACACTGAAATGTTTCAGTAGTAGCAGCATTTTTAGAAAGAAAAAAATAAGGCATCACAAGTGAGCTGCAGCATCAGTATATAAATGCTAACTCATATGATAAAGATTGTTTAAAGGTGTTAAATATCTATTTATTCATTACAGTAGAGGTATTAAAGAAATATGAAGGTTATCAAAGAATGTACATAAACAGTCTGCAATTTTTCTGGAAAGGTGATAGCAAACAAAAATTTGGAATACATCCACAAATTCAAATGGGAAAATTGAAATGACTGAACCAATGCTATGAAAACCCAGAAATTTCAGCTACATTACAAAAAGTCTAAATGATTGCACAAATTTAAAAATGAATTGAGCTACAGCATGGCTGTGGGAACCACTCTCACTGGCTCAGAATGGGGTGAATGAGCTCCATCCAGAGGTGATACTGTGAATAGTGACTGCTTGTCTTTCAGGTTCTGTTCATTGAATGTTGCTATTTCTTCCTTCTCTGAAAGACAAACCAGTGCCATGAAAGGAGATAAGCACACAGGTGTATCACAATTTCTTCTCCTGGGCCTCTCCAATGATTCTGAACTGCAGCCCTTTCTCTTTGGACTGTTCCTGTCCATGTACCTGGTTGTGGTCGGGAATCTGCTGATCATCCTGGCTGTCAGCTCTGACTCCCACCTTCACAAACCCATGTACTCCTTCCTCTCCAACCTGTCATTTGTGGATATCTGTTTCACCTCCACCACAGTCCCAAAGATGCTGATGAACATCCTGGCACACAATAAAGATATTACCTACACAGAGTGCCTCACTCAGGCATATTTTCTTATGATTTTTGTGGGAATGCATAATTTCCTACTGACAGTGATGGATTATAACCACTTTGTGGCCATCTGTCATCCTCTGAAATATATGATAATCATGACCCCTTGTCTATGTGTCCTGCTGGTTCTAAGGTCCTGGATCATCATTTTCTGCTTCTTCCTGCTTCATATTCTCCTACTGATTCAACTGACCTTCTCTATTGTTACTGAAATCCCACATTTCTTCTGTGAACTAACTCTGCTTATTAAAGTGGCCACCTTTGATACCCTTTTCAATGTCAATATCATCCTATTGTATGTGTCAAGCATTCTGTTCATTGTGTTTCCCATTACTGGGATTCTGTTCTCTTACTCTCAGATCATATCTTCTATAGTGAGGATGTCCTCCTCTGCAAGCAGATACAAAGCATTTTCCACCTGTGGGTCTCACTTCTGTGCAGTCTCCTTGTTGTATGGAACAGCACTTGGGGTGTACCTCAGTTTGGCTGTTACTCATTCTTCCCATGAAAGCTCTGTTACCTCTGTGATGTACACTGTAGTGATGCTCATGGTAAACCCCGTCATCTACAGCCTGCGGAAGAAGGATGTGAAGGGGGCCCTCCGAAGTTTCCTCACAAAAGCAGCTTCTGGTCCTTGATGGTTGACTCACATTCCAACTAAGTGGTCACTGTGTTCACTTAGGCAATGCTGTGAATTTATGCATATTACATGCTATTTTTTTCTGCTGATTATTGTAGGGAACGGGGAAAGGGGAACTTGCTAGAACCTCTGCAGTAAGTCCTAGTCTCCTCTGAGCCATGGCAGCACAAGGTGAATTACAGCAAAGGTAGAAAAATGAGGCTTTGAGAAGAAGCTGAGCTTTGGGTCTGATCAGTGCTGCTCTGCTGCACCTTTTATTCAGTACATTGGGAGAAACAAATGTAACAAATGACTTGCAAAGAGTTCAGTACATTGGTGTAAACAAAATGTAACAATCCAAGAACAATGAGGAACTGAGTAGAGGAAGATTTTGTTCCTCCCAGGATGTCTTCAGCTGGTGTAATCTTGTCCTAGAGAATCACAGCATCATGGGATCATTGAGGTCTTAGTTGTGACTGGAGGCCAAAATGGAATTATGTCTGGGAATCCCATAGCTGGGCTGTAGGCAGGAGAGATAGGCTAACCAAATGGATTTTCCCTAAAATGATGTAGCATTGCTCCCAACAGAATATTACACGTGTAACTCCTTGTATTTCCAAAGCACTGTAACTCTGTTGCATAGTTTTGTATCTGTTTCTCTTAACTCCCTCTGTACTTAAAAAAACTTTTATTCCTCATCCATGATCTATAAAGTTTCATATTTGGTAAGTTTTCTAATGGAACTTTCTGAAACTTTCAACATGATGGAAGCTCTCATATCAAGTGCTGACCTGGTCTTCTCAATGTATTGTATGAATACCAATGTTCTTCAGCTTATTTCGATTTATTCCTTTTTGGGGGGGGAAAGTAGAATGAAAATTATCAAAGCAATGTATTTCCCATATCAAGACTATGCTTCATCCTTTACTTGTGTGACAATTTAATCTTGAAATCATTTCTTTCCGATATTTCTCTCTGTCCCCTAATTTCTAAAGGGAAGAGACTGAGACTGGAATGAATTCTAATTGGAATCTTACCCTGACCACACAGTTCTTCCTTTCAATCCTTCTTTTTAATAAAATTGTTTAGATTTTCAAAACAAATTAGGAATCTCCCTTTGAAGTAAGTTTACACATTTTATTCATAATGATATAGTGCTGTGCAAATTCTGAAATACTCTTTGTGAATCTTGCCTTTTTCCTCATCTCTTCTTTTCCTACTTTTTTTGTTTTCTTAATCTTCCCTCTTTCCCTTGTATCTACATTTACATTTTTTTCTATCCTTCTTTATACTCTCTTGCCTTCTCCTCCTTCTTCATTTGGACACTTTTATTTGATAATGCTTACTTGCTGTGTTTCTTTTTTATGGTTGAATACTTTGTAATGTGTACACCCAGAAGCTCCTTATCCATTCATAAATGGCTGGACATGTCGGTGAGTTCCATTTTTTAATACTATGAACAGTGCTACAATAGATATGAGTGCAAATTTATTTGAGTACAGTCATATGTCACACAATGGTGCTTCATTCAATGACAGATGGGATGTGTTGAGATGGTCCTAAAACTGTGATGGAGAACCTTTTAGAGCTTTCAGTGATATAAACAGCCCACTATGGCAAGCATGCCATAGGATCATCACCACTTTGTTAAAACGTGGTATTGTTCAGTGATATCCTAGTCAAATTTGCTAGTGTAACCACACATTATGACATTCACACAGTGACAAAATCACCTAACAAAATGTTTTTCAGAACCTACCCTAGTTGTTAATCATCAAATGATTATACTTGGTTTTTTTTCTTTTTTTGTGTGTAATGGGGATCAGAGTCAGCACCTTGTGCTTGTGAGGCAGGCAGCAGCACCACTAATTCCCTGGCCCAACTAAACTTCTTTTGAATTATTAATGTACCTGGAAATGGAACTAACTGCTGGGTTATAAGGTCTTTTTATGTTTAATATCTTGAAGAATAACCAAACAGTTTTTACATTGTAATATATAAAGTTTCTAATAGTGTACTAATAATACTTTAATTTTTTTATTTAATCTAAATTGTAGCCTTCTAGTGGGTGTTGTAGTAATCAACTTTCCTGACACCCACAACATAAAAGAAAACATTTAATTTTACTTATGTTTTCAGGGAGTTCAGTCCATGATTGCTTGGCTTCAGGGAAGAGATACACAGTGGAAGTGCATGTTGGAGTAGAGCTGTTTGGTGGATGTCTGAAGGGAGGGAGAAGAAGGGAAAAGTTCCAGAGAGGGAGAGATCATATATAGTAACTAAAGCCATGCCTCCATGACCCTCTCAGACACACCCAGGAATGTGCTGCACCAATGCCCTGGGGTGCTGCCAAGCCAATCAAGCTGACACAGTGGAGCTTAACTGTCACATGTGTGAAGTAGTATGGCATTGTGGTTTTGATTTGAATTTATCCATGACTAAACATCGTTTACAAGTGCTTGTTGGAAGTTTCATTATCTTTTATATAGAAATGTCTTCAAAGCTTTGTTCATTATGCAATAGTATACTACGTAGTTTTGCTTCTGATCTATAAGATTTCTTCATATATTCTAAATACATGAACCTTACCAGACATGTGTTTGCAAATATTTCCCTGTGTATGTCATCTTTCTATTTATTTCAAATTTAACATTTTTTGTTGATAACCACATGCATCATGGTATGCATTAGATGTCTTAAAGTTATTTCTCCTCTCTAACTGAAATGTTTGGTCCTTCAATGAATATTTACCCAAGCCCATAACTCATAGTCTCTCAAACCTTCAATTTTCATTCTATTTTCATGACTTGTACTATTTTATATGTCATATGTGAGCTCATGTGGTGTGTATCTTTCAAAGTCTGGCCCATTTCTCTTAAAAGAATGTTACACAGGCTCACCAAGCTGTTCAAAATAATGTTATTTCTTTCTTTATTTGCTTTCTTTCTTTTCACTTTTTATTTCTTTTGTTTTGGTTGGGTTTTTAATTAAGCTCACTGGTTAATGTTATAGGTATACACAATAATCAAATTCATTATAGGGAATTTGTACCTGTACATGATATATTTTGATTCTCCTTTTCTGCCCATTTCTCTCCACTCCCTTCAACCACTGTTCTCCTTATTTACAAGAGCGCTGTTTCCATTTTTTTTCACTTTTTCCTTCTTTTTTGTTTTCCCTTCATACATTTCCCCCTCCCTCATCCCTAATTCCCCTTCCCAATTGAACATTTTCTTTCTACTTCATAATATCCATTATATTGTTCTGTATTTACACTTTTGGTTTCTTGCACCAGGAAAACAATGTGATATTTACAAATTTATGTTTGATTTATTTCACTTAAGATTATAGCCTCAGATCTCCGTGAGAAGCTCGTGTGGTCTGGAGTGGCATGGGTGTGGTCAGGTCCTAGCCAAAGCCCTCTCTGACCCAGCAACTTAGGCCCACAGGCCCCAACTAAAGGCCCACCTGGAAAAGAGCTGCAGAGGCACACAGGCAACAGCCAGAAACCCACCCTGATACCTTCTGTAAGTGTGTGTATACCTCAGCCATAAGTCCACTCAGACACCAGAAACTTGGGTGCAGAGTCCCCAGCCAAAGGCACTCCCAGACAACAGCTATAGAGGGAGGCAGGCCACAACTAGAGACATGAACAGACAGAATCCCAAGTGTGCACAAACTCCAGCCAGAACCCTACCCAGACAACAGGGCAGCACAAGGATCTAGAAAGTCACCATTCAGAACCCAGGAATTTCTGCAGTGGTGAGCAGCAGAAAAAAGGCCTCTCAGAGTCTTGCTTGAATTGAAGACCAACAGGCAAGCAAAAAGGCACCTCAACAAAGGCTCAGCAGGCTGCATATTTTGAAATGAGAAGACACATAAACAAGTCTCAAAACCAGACATCCAGATCACCTAAGGCAACACACAAAGGACAATGAGATAGAGCAATCTGATACTCAACCACCTAGACTTCCTGAACTGGTAACAAGAGAAGATCTGGAAAATACATAATAAAAAATAATTTCTCAGGTGACATCAGAGATTGTGCACATAGTGCCAGATATGATTAATAAATCTAGAGCAGACACAGATAAAAAAATAGAGGAGCTGAGGAGGATGATGCAATCCCAACATAAGAAACAAATAGAATTCATAAAAGAGATGCAAACAGATATCAGGGAGATTAAAAACTCACTTGAAAGTTTACACAGAAGAATGAGTGAATGTGAGGACAGAATTTCACGTACAGAAGACAGGATTTCAATTACTGACCTGGAAAAAAAATTCTTAAAAATAGTAAGGCACCACAAGAAATCAATCCAGCACCTGCTGGAGATGATTCAAAGAAGAATGACATAAGACTGATTGGAGTGAATGAAGAGACAGGAGAGAGTAAAAGAAACATAAAAAAACTGTTTCCAGAACTAGTGGTAGAAGACTACAAAAGCAGGGGGAAAGAACTGAACATATAGATAAGTGACGCACATAGGACTCCAATAAGCCTTGATCAAAAAACTCTAGACCTAGGCATATAATAGTTAACATTCCAGAAATGCAACAGAAGGACAAAAATCTACACGCAATTACAGAAAAGAAATAAATCACATGCATACAAAAGTCTATCAAAATCACAGCAGTATTCTCAACACAAACCCACAAGGCAAGAAGTGCTTGGAGTGATGTATTTCATTCCCTAAAGGAAAACAAACTCCAACCTAGATTAATGTACTGTGCAAAAATATTTTTCAAAATTGATGGAGACAAAAAAACACCTTAGGAACTTCATGAATACCAAACCAGCCCTCCAAAAATTTTACACAAGGTCCTAGGAAAAGACAATAAGGATCTTGACCACAGGAACACCAGCAGAATGAATCCATGAGGCACACCAAGAAATTAAATGCAGGTATGTCCCACCACACCTGGCTCAGAGGAAGGAGCTTCCAGGCCATTGTCCATTATGCCACTCCTGGCCCAGAGGAAGGGCCATCTGAGCCACTGTCCTACCACTCCTGGCCCAGAGGGAGGGGTTTCCAGGTCCTGTCCATCCCACCACAACCCTCTGCAGAAGAAAGGGCTTCTAAGTCACCATCTCAATGATCCTGGCTTAGGGGAAGAGGCTTCCAGGCTGACATATGTCCCATTGGTCCTGGCCCAGAGGAAGGGACTTCTGGGCCACAGACCATCCTGCCACTTCCAGCCCAGAGGAAGGTCTTCCAGGCTGCCATCTATCCTACCACTCCTGGGGCAGAGGAAGGGGCTTTTGAGCCTCCATACCACCATGCACTGCCCAGAGGAAAGGGCTTCTGAGCCACTTTCCCACCACTCCCAGGTTAGAGGTGGTGAGCCACACTAGCGCCAACGGCACCCTCCCAGGGTCAAAATGAGAAGACACTTAAACAAGTTTCAGAACCAGACTTCCAGATCACCTACAGCAAAGCCAAAGGGAAATGAGATGGAACACTGTGATACTCGAACACCAGGACAACCTGAACTGGAAACAAAAGAGGATCTGGAAAAAATGAAATCAGAAATAATTTATCAGATAACAGCAGAGATTGTGCTTGTAGTGCAATAAATGATTAATAAATCTAGAGAGGAGCTGAGGAACATGACAAAATTCAAATATAGGAAACAAATGGGATCCATAAAACAGATGCAAATAGATTTGCAGGAAATCAAAAACTCCATTGAAAGTCTACACAGGAGAATATGCCAATGTGAGGACAGAATTTCAGATATAGAAGTTAAGATTGCAATCAGTGCCCAGGAAAAAATATTGCTTCAAAATTGTAAGGGAACATGAGAAATCAATCCAGCAACTGCTAGACAATGCAAAGAAGAATAACATAAGACTGATTGGGCTCAATGAAGAAAGAGGAGAGTGTGCAGATGACATAAAAAAAAAAACTGTTCACAGAAGTAATGGCAGAAAACTTCCCAAGGAGGGGGAAAGAACTTGACATATAGATAAATGAGGCATATAAGACTCTAAACAGCCTTGATAAAAAACAATTTACACATAGGCATATAGTTGTTAAGATTCCAGAAACTCAACTGAAGAACAAACTTCTGCAAGCAGTTAGAGAAAAGAAACAAATCACATACAAAGGAAAGCTCATCAGAATCACAGCAGACTTCTCAACACAAACCATCAAGGAAAGAAGAGCTTGGAGTGACATATTTCAAGCCCTAAAGAAAAACAGCCTCCAATCCATATCGATGTACACTGAAAATCTATCTTTCAAATTTGATGGAAACATAAGATACTTTCATGACAAAAAGCACCTTAGGAAGTTCATGAATACCAAACTAGCACTCCAAAAACTTTTACACAATATCCTAGGAACAGACAATGATGACCACAACCACAGGAAGACCAGCAGAATGAAGCCATCAGGTGCAACAAGAAATTTAATGTAAAGGGGGAGAATCCAACAAAAATAAAAAGTCATGACAATGAGAAGTCAATATATATCAGTTATAACCATCAATATTAATGGTCTCAATTCACCAATCAAAGAAATGGACTGGCAGAATGGGTCAAAAAGCAAAATCCAACAATAAGCTGCAGGCAAGAAACACACTTAATTCAAAAAGAAACTCATAGACTGAAAGTGAAAGGGTGGAAAACAATTCTCCATGTGATGGGAACATGAAAAAAAGCAGAAGTAGCTATCCTCCTTGCAGATCAAGTATATTTCAAACCAACACTGATTAAGAGAGAAAAAGAAGCAGATTACATCCTTTTAAAGGGAACAATCCAACAGGAAGTTATGACAAAGATAAATATTTATACACCAAATGCTAGTGCACCCAACTATATGAAACAAATAATAACCAAAATGTAAAGTCATATATGCATTAATACAATTGTAGTGGGGGACCTCAATACACAATTGTCACAAATAGATAGATCAACAGAACAAAAAGTAAGTAATGAAATACTAGAATTCAATCAAAATCTTGAATAAATGAACTTAACAGATGTTTACAAAGTGTTCCACCCCTTCAAATCAGAATAAACATACTTCTCAGCTCCACATGGGTCATTCTCCAAAATAGACAACATACTCATGCATAGAATATGTTTAAGTAATTGCGAGGACGTCTCCTGTATATAATCAGACCATAATGTGACAAAATTGGAGATCCATAGCAAAAGAAACTGGAAAAATTGCATAAACATGTGGAAATTGAACAACACACTTCTGAATAACCAATGGGCCACAGAGGAAATTAAAGAAAAAATGAGACAGTTCCTTCAATTAAATGACAATGACAATACAACATATAGGAATCTATGGGACACAATGAAAGCAGTCTTAGGAGGGAAGTTCATAGTAGTCAATACATATTAGGAAAACAGAATGAGCCCAGCTAAAAAATCTGATGCTGAACCTCAAGTTTGTAGAAACAGAAGAGCAGGACAACCCCAAAGCTCATACAAGGAAGGAAATTATAAAGATCAGAGGAGAAATCAATGCAATGGAGACTAAGAGAACAATACAAAAATTTAATGAAGCCAAGAGTTAGTTCTTTGAAAGAAACAACAAAGTTGACAAACCCATAGCCATCCTTATCAGAAAAAGGAAAGAAAAGGCCCAGATCCATGCAATTAGGAATGAAAAGGGTGAAATTACAA
>NW_004624977.1:158515-181839 GCF_000247695.1 Heterocephalus glaber | reverse complement strand
TTCATCTTTTGGATCATAGCTTTTCCAAAAGATGGGAAGTGATATCTCATTATGGTTTAACTTACATCGTGCTCAAGATTAGTGATTTTTCATGTACTTGTTATCCATTTTTATTTTTTCTTTTGAGATATTTCTAGTAAGGTACAACACCTAGTTTATAATCTAGTTATTTGTTTTCTTAGTGTTGAGTTGACTGGGTTCCACATAAATTGGTACATATTCCTCTTACCAGATGTGTGACTTAAAAATATCTGCTCCATCTTATGTTTTCCATTCACTTTGAACATTACTTCTTTTGCCACATGGAGTTATTTAAATTTGAAGCTATTTTATTATGCTGCTTTTGTTTTCATTGCCTACAACCATTGAGCTTATCCTTTGGTTTTCCTCTAACAGTCCTATATTTTCACATCTTAAGTGTAGCTCTTTAATTCATTTTGAATTTTTCTGCAGTGTAAGGTATATAATTTCATTCTTATTCATGTGGATATCCAGCCCCACCCCCATGATTTGTACGAGTTAGTTATTTTTCCCTAGTTTGTCTCTGGAATCTTGGTAAAACATCAATGTGATCATAAATTTGAGAATTTATGTCTTGTCTATATCCTGTTCCACCATATTGTGCCAGTTTTCATGTCAGTACCATGTACTGTTGCCTTTATAATCTCTTTTGATGCACCAGATTATTAATTTTGATGAAATTCAAATTGTCTGTTGTGTTTTTGTTCAAGCTTTCAGTATCACATCTAAGCATCTGACACACCATTTAAAGTAATGAAGATATTCTATTTTTACTTATGAATTTTGTGATTATGGCTACTTGTAGGCTATTGTTCCACTATTAAAATAAATAGTTTAATGTATGATCTAGAGGTAAAACTTATTTCTTTATGTATAATTTGTCTTTGGAAAGTTTCTTTAAACATTATTTTAAAATATTCGATGGACATAAAAATTGTACATATTTATGGTGTACAGTGTAATATTGCAAAAACATGCATAATGTGTGATGAACAGATCAGAGTAATTGCCATATTTGTGACCTGAAATATTTATCATTTTGTTTCTCACAAAATTCAATTTTCTATTAGCTTTTTGTAAATAATATAAGTAACTCTGGTCAACCCTATGTGCCCTACTATGCTATAAAATGTTAGATGTCATGTTTCATATCATCTGCATCCCTGTACCTATTTACCATCCCCCTAACTGCTCACCTTCATACTCATACACATACACATGTACATGCACACACACACACACACACACACACACACACACACACTTTCCAGTTTCTGGTAAGTACTATTCTATTTAATAAATTCTGCCTTCTCATCTTCTGCACATAAGTAGCAGCAAACAATGTTCGCCTTTCAGCACCTCATTGCTCTTAATATAATTGTCTCTGATTACATTCATGGAAGACTTTATTATTTCTGTTGTCAGAAAAATACTTCTAATTATATACAGTCTTCATTTTAAACCATTCATCCATTGATTGGTACGTTAGTTGATTTCACATCATGGTTAGTGTAAATAGCTGCAGAGTATCTATATATTGAGATCTAGGGAGCTAGTTTCAATCCACTCCGTGAACATCATTTTTCTCATCATCATTATGGAAGACACTTTTCTTTTTCCAATGTATATGTTCTTGGTGCCTTCATCAGAGAAGTGTAAATCAAAGTGACATTGAGATTCCATCTCATCCTACTCAGAATGGCTCTCCTGAAGAATACCAAAAACAAGGAATGCTTGCCAGAATTCAGGTAAAAAGGAAAATTTTCACATTGTTCTTGGGAATGTACACTAGGACAACCACTAGGGAAATTGGTATGTAGATTTCTAAAAAAATAGTCTAAACATAGACATATCTTTTGATCCAACTGTACCACTCAGGTATACTCCTTAGGCAATTAAAGACAACATGCTATAGTGTTACATGCATACATATGAATAAAATGTTGCAACTCATTATAGGTAAGCTGTGGAAACAACCTATATGCCCACCAACAGATGAATGCATGAGGTAAATGTGGTATATATAAAGAATGGAATATTATTCACATAAAAAAATGAATGAAATCATGTCCTTCATAAGAAAGTGGATGGAAAGATCATTATGATAAGCAAAGTAAGCCAGATTCAGTGAAATTACATTGTGCTGGAAGTATGGCTCAGTGGTAGTTTGCTTGTCTTGCATGTACAAAGCTATAGGTTCAATCCCCATTACCACACACAAAAAGAAAGCTATGTAGCTCATGTTTTCTCTTCTATAATAAATATGCAAAATTTATTTATCTATTTCCTTATTTTTCATTTTTGTTTTTATTGGTACATGTCTGCAGTACCTAATGATTAAGTTGATACATATACATCTTCATGATTTTTATTGTCCCTTTTCTCTACTCTTTCTCCTTCCCCTGTCCCATCTCTTGGTTCCTTTACTTTCACAAAGGATCTATCTCCTGTTTCTTATTATCTCTTTTTTATTTTTATCTATAATATTTATATTTTTGTTTTTCTCCTATAAGATAAATCATGTGTTAATTAAGCTTTTCATTCTGATTTATTTATTATTATGAGATCAAGGTGCATTTAATTCCCTACAAATGACTCTAATTTATCCTTCTTTATGTCAGAATAGTACTCCATTGTCTTCTCTATTCATTCATACTTTAATAGACATATAGGTTGCTTTCAAGATTTAGTTATTATAAATTATGCTGCTGTAAACATAGTTATACATGTATTACTATAATATGATGTTTTGACACTTTCGGGAAGATACTTAAAAGAGGGAAAGCTAGATCAAATGGAATTTCCAGTTTTAGTTTTGAGGAATCTCTATACTGATTTCCACAGTAACTGTACTTGTTGAAATTCCACCAATAATGCAGAAGGGGTTGTATTCCCCCACAACCTCACAAGCATTTGGTATTAATTTCATGATGATAGCTATTCTTTCTGAAGTAAGGTGTAATCTCAGAGTAGTCTTAATTTTCAATTTTGTAATGGCCAGTGATGTTGAATATTATATGTATTTATTTGCCATTTTTTTTCTGAGAAGTGTATATTTGATTTGGTTGCCCATGTTTTGATTCAATCTTTTATTTTGGTTGGTCTAAATGTTTTTGAGTTCTTTGTATGTCTCCAGTATTAGTTTTCTGTCTGAGGAATACCCCACAAATTTGTTACAATTCTGCAAGTTTTTCCTTCATTCTGTAGATTGTTTCCTTTGCTGTACAGAGGCTTTTTAATTAGATATGATCCAATTTGTATATTCTTGATGTTATTTCCTGTGCAACTGGGATACTGTACAGATCTTGCCTATACCTATGTCTTCATGAGTTTCAACTATTTTATCAACCAGCAGATTGTATTTGAACATCATGATCATTGATGCATTTTGATTTTAGTGTAGTACTTGGTGAGATATATGGTACTTGATTCAATCTTCTGAATGAAAATAGATAGTTTTCCTAGCACCATTTGTTAAAGAAGCTCTTTCATTCAGTATATGTTTTTGACCCTTTTGTCAAAGATCTGATCACTGCTGTCCTTGGGGTTGTTTCTGCATTCTCTAGTCTGTTCCACTAATCCACAGGTATGATTTTGAGTCAGTATCATGCTGTTTTTATCATTTTATGTTTGTAATATAACTTGAAGTCTGATACTGTGATGCCTTCTGTTTTTGTCCTGTTACCCAGGATTGTTTTTGTGGTTCTGAGGCTCTTCTGATTTCATATAAATTTTAGGATTGTGTTCTCTAGTTTTATGAGGAACTGTGTTTCTCTTTTGATTGAGATTGCATTAAATCTGTATATCAAGCCTGGATTTAAGACAATTTTGACTGTTTTTTCTGCCTATCCTATGAAGTAGACTTTTGTAGCCAGGGATGATGATCAACAGGAGAAGGGAGAAAAGATGAGAGAATGATGCAATTTATAATTATCAAGATGTGTTAAATGTACCCATGATTTCCCCCAAACAAACCTCAGCATCATTACTATTGGTACACACTAAAAAATAAAATCTGGTGATTTTAGAGTACATGAAATTGTTTCTGGACTTTTTTTTTCTGTTCCAGTGGTCTATATCACTGTCATATCAGTAACATGATGTTTTGGTTACCAAAGCCTTGTATATATTTTGATATCACATATTGTGATGCCTCTGGAATTGTTCTTTTGCATAGACATTTTTTTTTTGCTGCTTGAATGTACCATCTGGAGCCAAGGTGTAGTAGGGTATTGGAGCTGATTTCTGAGAAACCAACAAAAAATACAAAGCTGGCTTTTGAGAGAGGTTTCTTAAGGCTAACTAACAGGCATAACAAAGTACCACAGGGTCAATTCCAACTAAATAGTGAAAGAGGTCACAGTAAAATCCACAAAACACACCTGACATGTCACTAAGCATATTTAGTGGTGTACAGACATATGATTCACTTAACAGTAGCCACTCTAGCTTACACCAAGAAGGAGGTTTGACAGATTAATCTACATTTTCTTTGTTCCATTGAATGACCAGCATTCCAAGTAACTGCTTCCTTAGCATATGATCAACATGGCATCTTCTACACATAACACTTGGTTCCACATTTTCCAACTTCCTTTAGTCAATCATTTATTGAGGCCCTTCACTCTGTCAACTGAGCACACGTCCTTGACTTGGAAGAGTCTTGGACGTGGAAAAGGGACTTTGCAGGGACATGATGACAAAGATTTCCTAGATTTTCTCAGGGATGATACTTAGTCCTTCTGGATTGGGATTTTTTTTTTCCATTTTTGTAAATAATATCATTACTATTGGATGGGGATTACATAAAATATGTACATCACTTTAGCCATGATGAATATTTTAATCCATAAAAAGTATTTGTCTCTCCAGGATGTGTGTGCATGTGTTAATGTGTGTGTTGCAATTTTTTCCACTGGAGTCTCAGTTTTTAAACAAGAATTGTTTGACTGATTTGTTTCACCGTATTTCAAGGTAGTACATATTTTTATAGCTATTGTAGATAGTGTTGAATAAACCATTTCTTTGTCTTCTTGTTGATTATTAATATAAAGAAACACTACTGATGTTTGTAGTTTGTTTTTATATACTGTAACTCTACTGAAATTAATTTTTTCAGTGCAGGAAACTTCATAAAGGGCTTTGCATATACTAGGCAAGTTCCTTACTACTGAGCTAAAATTTGTTTATAAGTTCCAACAGATTTTTTCAGGGAATGTTTAGGCTTCCCTAGAAATCATTTCACTTGTGAAAAGAGATAGTTTGCAATCGTTCTCATTTAGAAGCCCTTTATTTCTTCCTTTTACCTAATTGCTCTGTCTTGAACTGCCAGTATTATGTTGAATAGAAGTGTCAAATATAGACATCCTTCTCTTGTTACAGATCATATTGGAAATATGTTCCACTTTTATCTCTTTAGAATAATCTTGAATCTTATTTTGTCATTCTTGGTTTGAGTTGGCAGAGGGGTGTTCTTTTTATTCCTGGTGTGAAGAGATGATATATTTTAAAGTTTCTTTTTTCTCTGTATGATTACAGTTACTTGTACTTCATTTTGTTGATGTGTTAGATCATGTTGATTTTATATATTGAAAAATTCTTGCATGATTGGGATATACACAACATTATCATGGTGTAGAATGCTTTTTCATCAGCTGCAGGATCAGGTTTGCTAATAATTTGTGAAGTACTTTTTACTGTTATTTTCATCAAATCATTGGCTTTTTTACCCCTTTCTTGTTGTTTTCCTTGGCTAGTTTTGGTATGAGGGAAGTTGTGGTCTTCTAGAATAAGATTGGGAAAATGCAAACCCTTTCAATATCCTAGATGAATATTTGGCTGGAATTAGTGTTAGTTCTTCTTTACTAGTTTGATAGAAGCCTCCAGTGAAATCACCCCAATATATATTCTTTGCTAACATGGACAAGACCACAATTCTAATTCTTTTCTCAAGTTTTGTATATCTTAGCATAATGTAATAATATAATTCAATCATCTTCACTACACTTATCTGGTAGCTTTATACTCCCTTTAAAATATTTCAGAATATCTAACAATACTGAAGCCAATATGTAAGCCAGGGTTACAGCCTGTGTAAGTCAAGTTTTCCATAACTGAGAAACAATTCCTAACACACACAACTTAAAGAAGTTGTTTAATTTAGCATAGTCTCAGAGCATTCAGCAATGGTCAGCTAACTATAAAGCAGAAACATCTTGGTGCAAATTGCATGGCAGAGGATAGCTGCTTATTCCATGTCAGCTGGGAAATAGAGCAGCAGAACAATACCAGAAAGGGAGGGGCAGGAACCAGAAATAGACTCCAACCAGACCTCCACACACCACCTATACACTCAAAACCTGTTCAACCAATACCCTGGGCAAATCTCAGTCAATCAGGATGACATTTCACTGTAACACCATATCCTGTTCTTGGACAACAAATACATCTCCTTAAACAATACTTAATCTTCAAATAAAGATAGAAACACATTCATAATTCCACCCAACATATTTCAACTATCCAGTATACAATCAGAAAAATAGCAGTCTGTTCTCCAGAATCACAACTGTTCCATCATTTTTCTAAAGTCTCTTCTGAGACTCAAGGCAAATTCTTAGTCACAAACTTTTGGAAAAATACAAACAAATTTCATAAACTCCAGGGGAAATGTCACAGGTAAAACATTCCCATTCCAAAAGGGAGGAAGACAGAGAAAGGAGATCAATGAAATTAATCCTGAAATCCACCACAGAAAACATTGTTCAGTAGTTCCATCTCCATCATCTCTGGAATATAGGGTAGGATGTGAGTACCTGAGGGATTTGGTGACCCAAGCCCTGAGACCTTGCTGGTTGCAGCTCACATGATCTGTCTTTGAGCTGGCTCCACTCATAAAGCTCAACTTGATTTGACAGACATTCTGCATTCCTGATATTTCCAACATCTTTGGGTCTTTCTACATCTTTGGCTTAATTCTCACAGGTTCTCAAATTGCTCCTTCTCTTGCCCTTTGTCTGGCCTTCCAGGGTTTCCTTGGAAATCTGACTGGAAGCCTCCCTGACCCCACAACCTATAGATTCTGCATGCTGATGAAATCAGCATCACATAGATGTTTATGTTGAGATCTGCTAGTGCATGGAGGAGTAGCCAGGCCCCTTTGAACCAAAGCTACAGCAACCTTTGAGTTCCTCTTAGGCTAAATATAGTGAAATAATTCTTGGGGCACAAATTTGCTAGATGCCCTTTCGTGAGAACAAATCCCAGGGGCTCTACTCTCAAATAAAACGTTTACACTTTTGCACCCTTGAACCTACAATGGATAAGACATTACTGATTTGTGATATATTATGAAAACATTTTCCTAATATTCCTGTACAAAGTTCTTGGTTTCTTTTAATGACACTAATCTCTCCAGCAACCATATCTGCTTTGACCATAATTTAACACATGATTCCTTATGGGCCAAAATTTAAAATTTTCAAATTGTTCTACTCTTATTTTGTTCCAATTATTTCTATAAATGTTGCTAAAAGCAGCCAGCAGCACCCATGCCACAGCCTCAATTTTGAGATTCTTTAAAATATCATTTTCTAGTTATAAGTAAGAAACACTATGGTGCAAGCATGTTGGAGAGCTGGGCTGCTCAGTTTTTGGCAGTTGGGAAGCAGAACAAGGAAACAGTGCCAAAAAATGAGTGAGGGACCAGACATAGACTCCAAGGCTACACCTGCATGGCCCACCCAGACAACCAAAAATGTGCTCCACTGATCCTCCAGGTAGATTCAAAAGTCAATAAAGTTTAAACTCAACCCTAATCATCACATTTCAAGCTAACTTGTGACCCCACAGACAGGATTCAGGCTCTTGCAGGACGACTGTAAGATGTTTCCCTCATTTCCTTACCACAACAAACTTTCATGAGGTATCTAAAACATGGCAATTACAGGCTTTCTAATATTAATGGAGAATGGATAAGAAAAAAATGAATATTCCCTATATTGTTTTCTGTCTTCCTCTACAAAACTGGAAGCTTGAGTGTAATGTGTTCTTCTATCATGTCACACCATAATAGCTTTTCTGAGTAAGGTTTATTTTTGAAAGATGCATCTGTATATTCCATTGCTCATGGGGCACATAAACATAAAATCAAAATTTAAATCATTTTTGTATTAATGTCAGTGGCAGTAATCATAGTCACATTGTTATGGAGCCATCAATGTTAAGCATGCCCATAAATATTTATTCCTCTTTCACTGCATATTTGTCCATTTAAAACTTTCCATTCTTTTCTTCCCTTACATTGGCACCCTCAATTCTACTATGTATATGACGAAGAATTAAAACCCACAAACTGCAAACAGTCTGACCAAGCAGTCATATAACATGTCTTGATGTTTACCTTTGCTGAACTTCCCAAACTCTACTCCAAATGGATGTAAAAGGACTGAGATTGGTTTTCATTTGAAAGGGTCTCATAAGGGTGTTTTTAATGTCCCTATTCCTCGGGCTGTAGATGAAAGAATTCAGCATAATGATGTACACCACTGAGGCCACCATAGCTGTGATGAGAGAATGTGACACATTCATGCAAATGTGCCTTCCAAGGCCAGTTCCATAAAGTAAACAACTGCCAGGCGAGATCCACAGGTGGAGAATAATTGGTATGTTCTGCTTGAAGATGAGACTCTCTGGTTGGGGGAACAAAATTATAGTAAGAAAAGAAGATCCCTGAGATAGGAAGAAATCCAGAGACAGCGACTACAACATATGTGACTATATTACTGTTGAAAGTATCAGAATTAGTAAGATTGAGTAGTTGAGAAGGGTCACATAATAAATTAGAAATGTCCACACCCTTAAAATATACAAATTCTGAGAAAAACAAAATGTGAAGCAGTGAGTCCAAAACACTAACTAAGAAAGACACCCAAATTAAGAAGACAAAAAGGAAAGAGTTCATGAGGACTGTGTAATTCAAGGGGTGACAGATGGCTACAAACCAGCCATAAGCCATCACCACCAGAACCATATCATCCATACCACAATGAAACAAAATAAAAAAATACATCTGTGTCAGACAATTCGTACAGGAGATGGCTGTGCTGTTGATTTGGATATCCACAGTCTTCTTTGGGACTGTGGTGGAAATGAAACAAATGTTAGCCATGGACAGGTTGGAGAGGAAGAAGTACATGGGAGAACAGCCCAAAGAGTATATGCTTCAGGTCTGGGTCTTCTGATAGTCTCAGAAAGTAGAATTCTGAGACAATTGTTTTATTTTGTGGTTTTATATTGCTTGGACAGTATTGACAAAAAAATTTACAATTGGATAGATAGATAGATAGATAGATAGATAGATAGATAGATAGATAGATGAAGTCTACTTTTCCATTCATAGAAAGGTGGGGTCCATACATTGGGTATTGTGAATAGTCATGCAATAAACTTCCAAATTCAGATACATTTTTGCTTTTATCCATTTTAATTGTATGTGTATACCTTTGTAGTATATAATGTTCACATTCTTTATGTGGAATTCTTTTAGATTTCCTCAGTATTATGATTACTGAATCTTATTTTAGTTTAATTTAAAAACTTTAAAGACACTTTCTTTTTAAAAATTGTCACTAGCATTTGTTTGTGATACATACTAAATACAATCATCATGAGGAATTTAAGTATATACATATCCAGTCTTGATCAATTTGCCTCCTCTTTCCTCCTTCCTATCTCTTCCCATCTCCATATTCCCTTTTCACTTCTACAATGTCTATTTCCCTGTTTCCTATCATCTTTTATTTTGATCTTTAAATTATTTATACTTATAAACATCTTTCATGTCATTATTTAGGGTAATTCTTAAGTCTTTAATTATTCTGAAGCTATTGCAAATGTAATAGTTTTCCTCTTTCTTTCTCAGTGGGCTCATTGTTGGTACACAGGAACTCTATTGAATTTTTGGTGTTGATTTTGTATCCTGCCCCTTTGTGGAATTTGTTCATTAGAACTTTTTTGGTCTTCAATGTAAAGGATCATATCACTGACAAATAAAGATAATTTGACTTCTTCCTTTTCTATGCACGTCCTTTTTTGCCCTTTCTTTTGGCTTATTGTTCTGGATGATATTGTGAGTACTATATTCAGCAGAAGTGATGCAAACAGACTCACTTTTCTCCCAATAGATGCATAAAAACCTTTGACAAAGTCCAATGCCTAGTAAAAAAAACCTGATAAAATAGATATATGAACTTAAACTGATAAAAGCCATTTATGAAAAATCTACTTCTATCATATCAAATGGGGAAAAACACAAAGAATTCTCATTAAAATCAGGAATAAGAAAAAATGGAAAAGTAGCCTTTAAATGTATAAATATATATAATATAAATTTATACATAAATATATCAACATATATCAACATAGTATATTAGTATATAGTATATGTGCTAATATATACTTAGAAATATATACTTTATATGCATATATACAGAGAGAGAGAGAGAATTTACATCAACCACGATAAGAAGAAACTATTAAATGAAATAAGGGAGGTGCATAAATATAAATATTTAATGATCTCATTCATATATAGATTTTATAAAGCTGGTTTCATGGAAATACAGCAGAATAGTGACTAAGAGATTAGCACTTTGGCAAAATGTTGGGCAAAGGATGAAAAACTCCATTTAGATTTGAAGAATAAGTTCAAAACATAAATTTTAAAGCATGATGACTATAGTTAATGATGCTATATTATATTTTTGGAAAATGGGGAGTGGATAAGTGTTCTCTCCACAAAAATTAAAACTATGTGAGGTGATGTATATGTTAACTTTCTAAATTTAACCATTTCTTAATGAACTTCTAAACATCACATTGTACATGTCAAATACATACTATTTTGTCTGACAAAAATAAATACATTTGAGAAATTTAAAACTTAAGAAAAATAAAAAAACTTTTCCCCTACATAACATGATAGGCACCAAATGATCCATAAAATCTGCAGTCTTCTCAAGAGTGTATCACAGTATATTTTTCTTGTGGTTGGTCCCTTGAGGAAATTGAACATTGCTTATAGTAAATCATATGTCTTTCAAGTCAAACTAAAGAGAAAAAGTTCCTCACTGGAGGAAATAAATTATTCTCCCTCCCCATTATCTACATAGTCTCAAAATACACTGAATATTTTCCATTCTGGTATCTTCCTTGTATCCCAAGATGGCTGAATTGTTTGGAGGCCAGAAAAACAATGGAACAATGTTTTTAATTAGGAGGTGTAAGAATTCATAATGGAGACACTGGTAATTAGAAACATATCTTGTTTCCCTTCCACTTACTACTCTGGTTTCAGCATCTGGGCTTCCTGGGAACAGTTCTTGGAGAAGAGAAAACTTCTGTGTTAGCCATCAGAGAGAGACAGTGTGTCCCCTTGAGGGGAGGTGGAGCAAAAAGCAAAAGAGGAGATAAGATTTGTACTGAGAATGGGGAGAGACTTCCAGCTATCCTTTTATTTCCTTTTCTTACACTTTGGAGCCAAAAGTCTTTCCTCAATATCAATGATTTCCTTGTGAATTCGTAACTCCTCTCCATACTTTCCAATAAACCACAGGCTCCTGTTAGATTTCCTGCATCTAATTACTTGTTCATTAACTACTTCTCCAAAGACCTAGTATGTTCAAGATATTCTCTACTTTATCCCGTATTTGACCAGAATTTTATTTGTATTCCCAACCCAATTTGACCAGTAGATTTGACTTTCTGATAACCCTAGTTACTTCTATATTACAGCAGATAATATTTCACCTATTTCCTCAATACCTTCTAACATCAGTGTTATTATTTTTGACTTGCAAAATACCTGGTCCTATTTCCTTTTTCATATTACCAACCCTTTTAAATATTCATAAAAGTATCAAATGATTGATGTTGAAGGAGGCTTTCTTGATATGATTGTGAGTTTAACACAAATACTCCAGTGTGTAACCTTTTTTCTATTGCTTCAAAGCAACCAAGTTTTCAGGTATGAAAATCACCTTGGTTTCTTATTTTTACAATCTCAGCTCAGAATGCTCCACACATATATGGCTATTAAATTTTCTCAGATGCATTTTTCAATTGGGATTATGGTTATGATTTATCTTCATTGACTTTCTTTTCTGGGTTGAATTCTGTTAACCAAAACCTTTATGTTAAGCAGATTTCTATTCCTAGAATTGGTCTTTTTTTTATCATGTGTCATCATTTAAAATAGATATGACTGTATTTTATTTAACTTTACTATTAAAATTTGTGTCTATATTCAGGCATATGATAAGCTTGAAGATTTCACTGTGTTATAGTAGACATTTTGGTCTCAATATTTTTTTATATTTCAAACATTTGTATTTGTTCAGAGCTTTTCAATGTGACAAACACCATGTAAAGCCCTCATAAGGGGAAGTGGGAGCCACAACTGTAACACTCTCTGCACCACAAATATGTAGAATATGTCCTTCTAGCACCAAGATCATTATCACACAGAACAACCATATACTCCGTTCTCTCAGCACACTTCTTTCCTTTTTTTTGCTTTCATTATCTCACCAGATTGACAATGACTTCTCCTTCCTCTTCACCCAAGTTTTACTATTTCAAAGAAAACTCTCCTGCTCACTTTTCAACATTAATCTGGCCCTTAGTGATGTTTTTCTCTCGAATTAATTAATAATCTCTAGGCATTCATAGTACTAACCCTCGATGCCATGGAGATTGTAAATATTTTTTGGCCTTTCAATCTCTATAGGATAATTCTATTGGTATGTTTTAATATTTTAATCAAGCCAATCAATGTATATTTTTGTCTTTATGTTTGTTGATTTTTAACATAATACACCCCATTCAAGAACATAGACAAGTGAGCAGAAATCCACATACACCTTGTATTTGAAGTTAATGCTGGTGATCTTTTCTTCCCTCTTATTTTCTATGTAGTCCATATGTTTCTTCTCTGCAAGGAAAAATTCCTTGGGCAAGAATTCTCTGAAAGAAGGAGGTATCAAAATCTCCCTTAACTGGAAATGCCATATGGCAGCCAAAAGAGGTAATCAGCCTGCAATGTTTATATTGATCAAAGTCCTATCTATGATGACAGCCAGAGTTTAAGGAACTGTTGCTAAATTATACCCATTCAAGATTCACTTATTGATATGTTAAGAACAGAAGTTCACATTTATGAAATGCCCATTGTATCCCAGGGACCAAAGAATGAATTAGATCACCTCATTTACTTTTGGTTCAACAAGACCATATAGTGATCATGTACTTTCCTGCTACAGAAGTGGCATATTTTCAGGTAAGAGAGTTTAAATAACTTTTACAGGATCACAAATGTGTTATGTTTGACTAACATCCTATTCAGGGAATTCTGACTCAAAAAAACAATTTTAAAATCACAGATGCATATGTTATCTTGGGAGTGTTACTTACCCAAGATTAAAAATAAAATGAAGTATAAGAATTATCGTTTATTGAAACTTTTAGTGAAAACAAAGTATTTTTAATCCTTAGAAACAAATAACAGTAATAAATATGTATTTAAAACTGAAATAAGGCACTAAGAATTTTCAAATTCCTATGAAGTTCCAAGTCATAGAATAAATATTGTGTTAAAAATTCATGTTTATTTGCTATTGTAGAGGTACTACAAAAACAAGTATGGGGATTATCAAGTAAAATATATGGAAGTTTTCACCCAGTTTTGAAAGGTAATATTAAATCTAAAAATTTATTTATGTCTATAAATTTAACTAGGAAAATTAAAACAAGGGCATCAGTGATATAAAGTGAGAAGAATCTCTGCTACATTGAGTTAACAAAGGAGAGTAACATCTGAATGAGAAATGAATTAGCACTTGTCTGAATGAACCACTGTTACTAGAAGGAACCAATAGAAAGTGAAGTGATCTGTTTCCATATTACATGATAAAGTGTGAAGTAAATGCTGTGACATTTGGCTGTGCTCTCAAAATTTATTTTTCTTCTATCCCAGAAGATACTTCATGGCATGAAAACAGAAAACTACACAGGTGCATTGCAATTCCTCCTCATGGGCCCCTCACAGGATCCTAAATTGCAGGTCTTTCTCGTTGGACTGTTCCTGTCCATGTAGCTGATCACAGTGCTCAGAAACCTTCTCATCATCCAGGCTGTCACTTCTGACTCCCACCTCCACACACCCATGTACTTCTTCCTCTCTAACCTGTCCTTTGTGGACATCTGTTTCATCTCTACTTTGTCCCAAAGATGCTGGTGAATATTTAGACACAACGAAGGTATTTTGTACACAGAGTGCCTCACGCAGATGTATTTAGTTTTGGCTTTTATTGGAATGGATAATTTACTATTAACCTTAATGGTATATGACCACTTTGTAGGCATCTGCCTTCCCCTGAAATATGTGGCCATCGTGGACCTCAGTGCCTGTGTTTTCTTGGTTCTCATATCATGGCTCATCATGTTCTTTGTCTCTTTGCTTCACATTCTACTAATGATGGGCACTTGTGCTTGTTCCAAGCTTTAGATATTACAAACTGTGCTGCTATAAACATGAGTGCACGTATATCGTTGTGGTATGATTGTTTTAATTCCTTTTGGAAGATACAGAGCATGGGATTAGCGGGGTCAAATGGGACCTCTAATTCTACTTCTTTTATGTATCTCCATACTGATTTCCACAGTGGTTGCAACAGTCTGCACTCCCGCCAAAAAATGGAGAAGGGTTCCTTTCTCCCCACACCCCTGCAAGCATTTGTTATTGGTTGATATTTTGATAGCAGCCATTCTTTCTGGGGTGAAGTGGAATCTCAGTGTTGTTTTCATCTGCATCTCTTGAATGACCAGTGATGTTGAAAATTTGTTCATATGTTTATTTGCTGCATTTACTTCCTTGTCTGAGAAACGTCTGTTCATTTCAGATGCCCATTTTTGAATTTGGTCTTCGAATTTGGGGGGTCTGATTTTTTTCAGTTAGGTGTATATTCTAGATAGTAGTCATTTTTTTATTCTTAAGTTCTTTTATTGGTACATTTCAAGGATACAATACATTTACATTTATCATTGGGGGTTTACACCTGTACGTGATGTATCTTGATTCTTATTTTACCCAATTAACTGTGCACCCTTCACCCTCTCCACACTTCCCTATTTACATAGACATCATTTCCATTTTAAAAAAAAATTCTCATATTTTTTTTTTCCTTTCGTTCCTTTTCCCTTCCCCTCACTTCACCCCTACGTCTTTGGAAATTTTTTCCTATTTCAAATTATCAGTTATTCATTTTAATCTTTTTAACCCTTATTTACACTTCAGTTTTTCACACTAGAGAAACTATTAGGTATTTACAGGTCTGTCCTATTTATTTAACTTAAGAGTATGGCCTCGATATACATACATTTAGATATAAATGATTCTAGTTTCTCATTCTTTATGGCTGAATAGTACTCCATTTAAAAAAAAAAACACATTTTTATCCAGTTTCCAGTTGATGGGCACTTGGGCTGCTTCCAAGCTTTTGCTATAACAAACTGTGCTGCTATAAACATGGGTGGACATATCGCTGTGGTATGATGCTTTTAATTCTTTTGGGAAGATACTCAGCAGGGGAATAGCTCTGTCAAATGGAACCTCTAGTCCTAGTTCTTTGAGGTATCTTCACACTGATTTCCATAGTGGTTGCACCAGACTGCACTCCCACCAGCGATGGAGAAGGGTTTCTTTCTCCCCACACCCACACCAGCATGTGTTATCATTGATTTCTTGAGAGCAGCCATTCTTTGTGGGGTGAGTTGGAATCTCAGTGTTGTTTTCATCTGCATTTCTTGAATGACCAGTGATGTTGAATATTTTTTCATATATTTATTTGCTGCTTTTAATTCTTTGCCTGACAAATGTCTGTTCATTTCAGATGCCCATTTTTGAAATGAGTCTTTGAATTTGGGGGCTCTGATTTTTTTTCAGTTCTTTATATATTCTAGATAGTGGTCCTTTGTCTGAGGTACAGCTGCTAAAATTTTTTCCCCACATTGTTGGTTGTCTGTTGGCTCTGTTGTTGGTTTCTTTTGCAGTGCAGAAGCTTTTTAATAAGATGAGATCCCAGTTGTTGATTCTTTGTGCAAGTTTCTGTGCTACTGAGGTTTTGTTCATAAAGTCTTTTCCTATGCCAATGCCTTCAAGAGTTCTACCTAACTTACCTTCCAGGAAGGTTAGTGTTTCTGTTTTAATATTTAGAACTTTAATCCACTTCAATATTAGTTTAATACATTGTGATAGGTATGGGTCTATTTTTCATCTTTGACAGGTTGAAATCTAGTTTTTCCAACACCATTTATTAAATAGGCTATCTTTCCTCCAATGATGGTGGTTGGCTCCTTTGTCAAAGATGAGGTGGCTGAGTACATCTTCAGTTGCTTCTGCATCTTGAAATCTATTCCACTGATCCTCAGGTCTGTTCTTTTGCCATTAACATGCTGTTTTTATTAACATAGCTTTGAAGTATGGTTTCAAATTGAGGATTGCGATACCCTCTGCCATGTCTCAGGTGCTTAGTATTGCTGTTGCTGTTCTAGTTCTCTTCTGGTTCCAAATGAATTTGTTTTCTCTAGTTCTGTGAAGTTTATTGTTGGAATTTCAATCAGCATTGGATTGAATCTATATAGCAATTTCAAAAGAATATCCATTTTCACTATATTGGTTCTTACTATCCAGGAGGGATAGGGATGTCTTTCCATTTTCTTGTATCCTCTTTGATCTCTTTTTTCAGAGTGCAGTAGTTTTCAATGTACAAGTATTTTGCTTCCTTTGTTAGACTGATTCCTAGATATTTCATTTTTTTGGATGCTACTGTAAAAGGAATTGTTTCCCTAATTTCTCTCTCAGTGAGTCTGTTATTTGTGTACAAGAAGTGTATTGTTTTTCCAGTGTTGACCTTGTATCCAGATACTCTACTGACTGTCAATTAAGTCTAGAAGTCTTTTGGGTCTTTTGTGTAAAGTATCATATCATCAGCAAATAATGAGAGTTTAACTTCTTCCTTTCCTATCTTTATTCCTTTTATTTCATTCTCTTTTCTAATTTTTGTGGCTAATGTTTCCAGAACTATATTGAACAGGGGTGGTGATAGTGGGTATCCTTGTCTTGTTCCTGATTTTAACATGAAAGTTTTCAGTTTTTGACCATTTAATATGATATTGGCTGTTAGTTTTTCATAGATAGCCTTAATCAGATTGAGATAAATAATTTATATTCCAATTTTCTGTAGGATTTTTATCATGAATGGGTGTTGAATTTTGTGGAATGCCTTTTCTCCATCTATTGAGATGATCATATGGTTTTTGTCCTTGACTCTGTTAATATAGTGTATTACAATTATTGATTCATGAATGTTGAACCATCCTTGCATCCCTGGGATAAATCCTACTTTTTCAGGGTGTATGATCTTCTTGAGGACCCTCTGTATTCTGTTTGCCAGTATTTTGTTGAGAATTTTTGCATCTATGTTCATTAAGGAGATTGGTCTGTAGTTCTCTTTTTCGATTAAGTCTTTCCCTGGTTTTGGAATCAAAGTAACACTTGCTTCGAGGAATGAATTTGGAAGCCTTGCTTCCCTTTCAATTTCTTTGATGAGATTAAAGAGTAATGGCAATAGTTCTTTAAATATCTTGTAGAATCCAGCAGTGAAGCCATCAGGACCTGGACTTTTCTTTGATGGTAAAATTTTTATTATATTTTCAATTTCGCTCATTGTAATTGGGGTGTTTAGAATTTCTATATCTTCTTCATTTAACTTTGGCAATTCATATGTATCTAAAAATCTGTCCATTTCTTGTGTGTTTTCCATTTTATTAGAGTACAGGTTCTCAAAGTAGGTATTGATGATCTGGATGTCTGTTGGATCTGTTGTGACTTCACCTTTTTCATTCTTAATTGCATGGATTACCACCTTTTCTTTTCTTTTTTTGATAAGGATGGCTAAAGGCTTATCAATTTTATTTATTCTTTCAAAAATCCAACTTTTTGATTCATTGATTTTTTTGTATTATTATCTTAGTTTCCATTGCATTAATTTCTGCTCTCATCTTTATAATTTTTTCTCTTGTATAAGCTTTGGATTTGTTATGCTCTTCTTTCTCTAGCAGCTTGAGGTTCTGCATTAGGCTATTTATCTGACTTTTCTCTGTTTTCCTAATATGGGCATTCACTGCTATGAATTTCCCATGTAGAACTGCTTTCATTGTGTCCCATAGATTCCTGAATGTTGTAGTGGCATTCTTATTTATTTTTTGAAATTGTTTAATTTCTTCTTTAATTTCTTCTGTGACCCATTGGTGGTTCAAGAGTGTGTTATTCTGTTTCCATATGTTTGTGGGGGTTTTGCGATTTCTTATATTATTGATCTCCTATTTTATTGCACTATGGTCTGATAAAACACAGGGTGTAACTTCAATTCTTTTACATTTACTTAGACATGACCTATGAGCTAACATGTGGTGTATTCTGGAGCATGACCTGTGTGCAGCTGAAAATAATGTGTATTCCAATTTTGTGGGGTGGAACACTCTGTAAACATCTATTAAGTCCATTTGTTTAATAGCTCGGTTCATTTCTAGAATTTCCTTGTTATCTTTTTGTCTAGATGATCTGTCTATTTCTAATAGTGGAGTATCGAGGTCCCCCACAATTGCATTAGTGCTTATTTGGTTTTTCATGTCCATTAATATTTGTTTTGTATAGTTGGGGGCATTCATATTTGGTGCATATGTATTTAGGTTTGTCCCCTTCACAAGGATGTAGTGACCATCTTTGTCTCTCCTAATTAGTTTTTTGGTTTGAAATCTACTTTGTCTGCAAATAAGATTGCTACTCCTGCTTTTTTCTGTGTTCCTGTGGTGTGGAGAACTGTTTTCAATCCTTCTACTTTCAGTTATGAGTTTCTTTTTGATTTAGGTATGTTTCTTGAATAGAGGATATTGTTGGATTTTGCTTTTAATCCATTCTGCCCATCTATTTCTTTTGATTGGTGAATTGAGGGCATTAACATTGAGGGTTATAATTGATAGATATTGATTCATCCTTGTGATGTTTTACTTTTGTTTGCTTTTTTATTTCTTATTTTTTCCCCCTTTCCCTTTAGTGCCTTACCTTGCCTGGTTGCTTCCCTCTGTTGGGCCTCATGGAGTTGTGACTTTCATTATTTTTTTCTAGGATATTGTTTAGAATTGCTTGTAGTACTGGTTTGGTGTTCCTGAAATTTCTCAGTTGTTCTTTGTCATGGAAGTATCTACTTTTCCCATCAATTTTGAAAGATAATTTTGCTGGATACAACAGTCAAAGTTGGAAGTTATTTTCTTTTAGGATGTGAAATAGTTCACTCCAGTCTCTCCTTTAGTTCAGGGTTTGTTTTGAGAAGTCTGCTTGATTCTCATGGTTCTGCTGGCACCTGCACGGGTATATGGATCACTGCCAGGCATGAGGGCTAGATTGGTGTGTTTCCTGCAACCAGGGAGCCCACTGTAGTGTCCATAGAGATGCATTTTTTCTTTTTTTAAAATTAATTTTATTGGTATATTTTAGGTATACAATATAATGATGTTCAAAATATTTCATTTTTTATGCTTTGTGAAAAACGTGGTTTCCCAAATGTCTCTCTCAATATGTTTGTTGTTTGTGCACAGTAATGCTATTGATTATTGACAGTTGACTTTGGACCTAGTTACATGAGCAAATTTGGCTATTAAATTTAGAAATCTTTTGGTGGAGTATTTGTGGTCTTTTGGGTTGTGTATCATGTCATCTGTAAATTATGCTAATTTAAGTTTTTCTTTTCCTATCTATATTCCTGTTATTTTTTCTCTTACCTAAATTCTCTGACTAATGTTTCCAGAACTGTAGTGAATAGGAGTGGTGATAGTGGACATCCTTGTCTTGTTCCAGATTATAGAGTGAAAGCTTTCAGATTTTGACCATTTAGTATGATATTGGCTGTTGGTTTAACATAGATGACTTTTATCAGATGGTGATAAAGACCATCTCTTCCAATTTTCTGTAGCGTATTCATCATGAGGAAATCACTAACAGAGTGAAAAGACAACTCACAGATTGGAAAAAAAAATTGTCAGCCTTTCCTCAGACAAAGGACTACTATCTAGAAAAAGAAATAAAAAAAAAATCAGACCACCAAATTTAAAGACCCAATCAAAATCTGCCATCTGAGATGAATGAAGACTTCTCAGATGAAGAAGTACAAATGGTAAATAAATAGATGAGTAAGAATTTAACATTACTGGTCAATAGAGATGTAAATTAAAACATTTACATTCCACATTACTCCAGAAAGAATGGAAATCAAGAATCTTTCACTTTTCATGGGAGTGTAGACTGGTGCAACCATTTTGGAAATCAAGGTGCATATTTCTCAAAAGAGTAAGACTAGAAGTTCCATTTGACCAATCTATTCCCCTTCATGCTATCATCCTTAAAGAATTAAAAGCATCATACCACAGTGGTATATGCATACCCATGTTCATAGCTGTACAGTTTGTAGTAGCTATATCTTGGAAACAGCCAAAATGCCAATCAAGCAGTGAATGAATAAAGATTTTTTAATATAAAATGGAATACTACACAGTCATAAAGAAGGATAAATTTGAGACATTTTTAGGCAAATGGATGCATGTAGATGCCATACTGTTAAGAGAATGAATCAAACACATATTTGTAAATATCACATTGTTTCTCTTGTGTGAAAAACTAAAAGTGTAAATAAGGACCAAAATGTATAAGACATTATGAAATAGGAAGAAAATGTTCAAATGGGAATGGGGAGATGGAAGATGGAGGGGAAAAAGAAGAGAGACAAATGAAAAACCAAGAAAGGTAAAATGGAAACAATTCTTCTCTTAATGGAAAGTGGAAGAGTAGTAGAAAGGAGAGGAGAGGAATAGGAAAAAATAAGACTGAAGACATATAATGTACAGGTATAAATTCCATATAATGAATGTGATCATTAGGTATATCTAAATTGCACCAATAAATTTAACTCATGATAAAGAAATTAATAGAAGCTGAAAAACAAAATACACAATGTAAAAATATAAAAAATGATTGATTAGAAATTGCTTAAAATAATGTCAATAATAAAGAAAAAGGCCCAATATTGCAATCCATCAGGAAAATGCAAATCAAAACTTCTATGACATAGCATGCCACACCTGTGAGAATGGCTGTTACCAAAGCTGGAAGATAATTGTTGATGAGGATGTGAAGAAAAGAAATCCTTACATGTTTTGCCCATGAATATAAGTTAGTACAACCAATATAGATAAGAAAATAAAAGCAGATGACCATGTATTATTATATAACCTCCATGGCTTAATGCATGCAGATAATAAATATCCAAATTGGACCATATTAACCCAACTTAAGGACTTCTGAAATGTAACGGAAGTTGACAAAAAATGAGAAAATCAATGTCGATAAAAGGAATGGGTTTCTGCCTGTACTCAGGAGGAATCTCAAGTGTACTTTTCACTTTGTTAAATTTTCCTTTTACAAAATATCCTGAGTCTGGCATTTGGTGAACACCTGTAATCTTAGCACTCAGGAGTGAGCAGAGGAATCACCTTGAGCTAGTGGCCAGCCTGGGATACCTAGTGAGTTCAATGCCGGCCTGAAATACATAGCAAGATACTGTTTTTAAAAGTCCTCAAATTTTCCATTGTTCATTGTAGTAAAACATACATAACCAAATATGTAATTTTAACCAGGTTTAAGCACAGTATAGTAATATTAATTACATTATCATTTTTTATAACCAAAAACACCCATCTTTCATCTCCCCAACTGAAACTTTTCAGCCTCATAAATGAAACCTAAATTTCACCAACCCTGAATCAGTCATTATTCTCACATGAATCACAAAAAACAAATTGAAAACGTCAGTATTCTGAGATCATATGAGAAATAAGATGGTGTTTACAGGTGAGTTAGGGGTATTCAATTTCACCACATTTTCAAAAGAGACATCCCAAATGGATGCAAAATAGCCTGGGATTAGACTCTCCAACAGTGGAGCCTCTTCAGGGTGCTACTAATGTCCCTGTTCCTCAGGCTGTAGATGAAAGGAGTCAGCATAGGGGTGACCACAGTATACATCAGTGTGGCTACCATGCCCTTCCTGGGAGAATATGATACAGATGAACCAAGTTACACTCCAATACTACTTCCATAAAACAAGCAAACAACTGACAGTTGAGAACTACAGGTAGAGAAGGCTTTGTACCTCCCACTTGATGATGGTATTTTTAGAATGGAGGAAATAATTTTACAGTAAGAGAAAACTATCCCTAACATGGGAAAAAAGTCTAACATTGTACCAACCACATACACGACAAGGGTTTTTATGAAGGTATCAGAACATGAAAGGTTAAAAAGTTGAATAGGATGGCAGAAGAAATTAGTAATTTTGACATGCTTGAAGCACGTAAATCACAAGCCAGTTACATTTTGCAACTGGGAGTACAAAAGGCTAATAAAGACACACACCAAAAGTACTAAGACACAGAGAAGGCAAGGATTCATAATGATGGCATAGTGTGGAGGCTGATGGCCAGAAACCAGTCATAGGCCATAGTCAGGAGCACGTTATCCATACATGCAAATAGGATGAAAAAAGACATCTATGTCAGGCAGCCCATATAGGAGATGACTCTGTTGTGAGTTAGGATTCCCACAATCAACTTTGGAACCATAGAAGATGTTAAGCTGATGTCAGCCAAGGACAGGTTGGAGATGAAGAAATAAATGGGCATGTGGAGGTAGGAGTCAGAGATGATGGCCAGGATGAGGAGCAAGTTCAAAAGCACTGCACCCTGGAACATGGACAGAAAGAGTCCAAAGAGCATGGGCTGGAGTTGTGGGTCCTCTGAGAAGCCAGTGAGATAGAATTTGAAGATGTACATTACATTATGTGTTTCCATAGTGCTTGAACACCTTTTCAAAAAATTCACTGGAAAAACAAAATAAATACATAGCACACAAGGCTCTCTGTCTGTAACAAATTCCAGTATTCACAAGAAAAATATACCCACCTAAGTTCTATAAATCTTAAAACATAGTGATCCATTGTGAGAAACTCCATTCTCAGGAACTCTTTCATTACTGGATTATTTGTTATCCACCTCTCTCTGTGCACTCTCACTTTATACACACTCTAGTGGCAAAGTAAGAATATTTGAGATGAGAAATCTATGACCCCAGTAAAATA
>NW_004624977.1:132759-153360 GCF_000247695.1 Heterocephalus glaber | reverse complement strand
CATTTTTCCAGAAAAGTCAGACATTTTCATTTACATCAACTTATTCTTGAGATGTATCTTCAAAATATCCCTGTAGTCTGTCCAGCAGTGATCTCATTGAGATAAGACACAAAGAATTTCATCATCATATAGAAAATAACATGAACCCCAGTGGAGGAGACTGCTTCCTGTGGGGGAGGGAGTGAGCACTTAGCCCTCCATCAAGGACCTGCTGCCATATGCAGACTGTGTGTGAATGTCTCCTCCTCCCTGTGTTCACATTGCTTAAGGAAAATAAGGAGAATGTCACCCATCTCTACATGTGGAGTAACAAAAGAATATTTGGAAATGAAGAATGCCATCAATGTGAGGTTTTTTTTTAAAATAAGGAGTTCCTTCCTTATCCAAGGAGAAAACTACTGATGCAGTCAACAGTATTCAAAAGGTGATAGAACTTGGACTGAAGTTCTGTAACACATCTTAGCCCAAGACAGGAATTCACGTGCTTCCATCATTTTGTGCCTTTATAAAACAAACATATGTATCTCTGCCAAGTTTTTCAATTATGGATATAGATGAAAATGTGTCCATGACTCAAACAGAAGCAAGAGATATCTTTATAGTCTCTAAATCATTGGGATATTTGAGGAAGAAACGAATGTTCAGAGAGGAACTTACCAAGCACGTTTATGTCACTCTGAGTAAAGACAATTATTGTGACTCAAGGAAGAATCCTTTCAATGTTTGACAGAGGTTTTATTTCTGATGCCTCCTCTGTGCCAAAGTATAGGCTCTGGGGAATCAGATGTAAAGGACAGCATATCATTCCTCTGCAAATGTTCACATATAATTACACAAAGACAAAAATGTGCTGCTACAGAAATAGGAAAAGAGTAACTGAGATACAGATTAACAATGTAAGCATGCATAAAGCAGGAAGAGAAAACCAGTGAAATGAAATGAGAAACATAGAACACATTGCTCAGTGCCCAGTGTCCAGGAAGCCCTCAGTACCAGTTCATGATGATACACTCACTGTCCTCCTCTACATCCTCATTACTGTCCTTTCACAGTGCTTAGGAAATACAGCAGAAGGACACATTTCCTTCTGCTGTGGAAGAGACCCCAATGGGAAGGAGAAACAGGGTGTGTAGAAATCAAATATGACATAATCATTCTACTTTCCCCACTACACCCAAAAACACACAATTTCTATTTCTCATAACTAATATGTTTCATATTTGTGCCTTCTCATCTGTCTACCAGGCTGTCTTTTTGTCTTCATGGCAAGGAAACTACTTTCAAGGGTCTTTTCTACATCCATGAGGTCCCTCTGCACTTACTAGATGATGCTGTTTCTCTGCTGGATCACTGTAAAGAAGAGAACATCAAAAGATCCTCCTGTGTCTGCTGTCCAATGAAGGCTCAGGCTCTGTCCTCAGGATTCAATTAATGCAGACAGAGAGGAGCTTCCGAGTGCATACCACCATGGGCGCTTGGACACAGGTATAGGACGCAGTCCATTGGAGTCACCAAACTGAAGGGGTGGAGGCACAAGCCGATGGTTGACAACTATATGTGGAGGCTCAATATACAGAGTCCACAATTAGCCAAATTGGTTCCTGCCATCCCAACCTCGAAGGGCTTCTCAACACTAAAGGAAAACAGAGAGATAAGAAAAACAGGTGTCCAGGAGAGAGTTTGGGGTTTTTTGTACTCAGGTAAAACTGGCGTGTTCTAATCACTTCTCTCATTAATGTATATTTTTAAATGTTCATCTGCTTTACTTTCTTCTTGGAGAAAAATCAACATAAAATATCTTACAATTTTAATTGTATTAAGCACACACCCCCATGACTTTAATTACATTCACATTGTTGTGAAATACTCAACATATTGTATCTTTGTGAACCTTTCACTTCCCAAAATGAAAATTTATAATCAATTTTAAAATCCTCTCTTCATACAACCATGAATTAAAATCATGAAAGTACAATATTAACATAACCAGGCAGGCAGAACTTACAATTCCAGGCATTGTTTGGCTTTTTCCAACTATATTCAAATGGCTGTCTCTTGACCTGAGATTAGACTATTGTGATATGGGATTTGCCAAGGTATTTAGAATGCCCCTGCCCTTGAGGCTGTGGGGGGATTTCAGCACAGGGGAGATCACCATGTACATCACTGAAGCTGCTGAATTGCTTCAGACAAACCTGATGCATTTGAGTTAATATATACTCAAAACACCAGTTTCATAAAACAAGCAAACTCCTGACAGTTGGCTCCATATGTAAAGAAGATGATGATCAGACTTTCAGATTTAGAAAACAATTTTTAGTAAGATAAAAAGATCTGTAAGTTGAGGGTAAAGAATACGGCACCATTCATATATTTCACTAGGTTTCTGGGGAAGTTTTGCAACTAGGGCAGTTTAAGGAGGTAGTAAGGTTTACACAAGAAATTATCAATTCTCACATTCTTGAGGGAAATAAACAATAAGACAATAAAATTATGGAGATGGGAGTGCAAAAGGCTAAGCAAAAATAAAAATCTAAACCAAAGAGCCACAAAGGAAGGGTTTGTGATGGCTGAGTAAGTTAATGGGTCATGGATAGCTACAATCTGTTTATAAGCCATTACTGGCAGATGCATGTCATTCAAGCATCCAAAACTGAGCAAAGGAGACCTCTGTGTCATACAGCCTTCATAGAATCTAAACTTGTGAGTTTCAGTGTTCAAAATCATCACCATGGGGGGAGCATGGTGGAGACAAAAGTGATGTCAGTCACAGAAAATTAAAGAAAAGGACATGAGGGTGTGAAGGTCAGAGTCAGAATTGATAGCCAGGATGCTGAGAAGGTTTCTGAGCACAATGATCAAGTACAAGAAATAATCCAAAGAGGAAGACTTGGAGGTCTGTATATACTCTAAAACTTCTGGGAGATGGAATTCTAAGGCAAATGTTACATTTCTGGTTGCATATTCTTGTATATAATTTTTTTTTAAAAAAAAGATTTGTAAAAAGAGAAATATTTGAACAGGTATCGAGTACTCTGTATATATGTTGAATCAAGTATTCATTAGTAAAATATGCACACTTGATGTCAATGCACAGTTGTCACAATTTCATTTCTTTCAATACTGGTTTCTAGTTGATCATGAACTTCTATACACACCTACTATGGAGACTCACCCAAACAATTAAAAGACCAGAACTTTAGAGATAATATATTCATGATCATAGTGAAATGAACCCTACTCTTTTAAAACAAGAATAAGAAATATACCTCTATCTCAACAAAATGAAGAAAAGTAGGAAGAAAGAAAATATATCTGATATTATTCTGAGAAAAGAGTACAAATTCCCTGGACTTAAAGTATTCATAAACACACAATAGGAGTTTGGACTGGATTATACAATCAATAGTTCATATAAGTGGTTCATGGCAAGAAAATATTGTTATATGCCAGTTATCTCTCAAGAGGTTTTCATAATTTTAGTTTTTTCTGATTTCCCTCTATGAATGCTTAAGTGTTCATCAAAATATACTTTTAAAACTATGTAATGCCTCTCATGGCCTTCATGAACTCTAAATTTTCATAATTGGCTTTTAGTTAGATATAACATCATTGACCAGAAATGCAGCACAAATACACACTGCACTAGTCAGCAGCTAAAAAATAATAAAATGTTAAGAAACGCTTATGATTTTTTTATTTTGTTTAGTCTTTTTGTATCAATCCCATCCACCACCCAAATATCATGTGAGGTGATCTACTTTCATATTTTCATTTTCTGTTCTGTATTCTCTAGTTATATGTTTAACCTCTTTTCTTCTTTGTTTAAACTTAAGCTTTTTCTTTTATAGTTAAGCATTTAGCACTAGTGAGAAGACAAAAGCAAAGATTTGAGTGCCACCCTCCTTATGTGTACTTACAGATTTTTCTTCAATCCTTATGGACACATGAATTGCAATATCCATACCTCAGGTACGGGAAGAACACTGGTCCATTTTTTGATCAGCTCTTACTATGAAATAATTGGGAAATAATGGAGAGAGAGAAAAATACATGAAATCATGTGAAAGCACATTGGAAATTTTACTATATGTGATATTGGGATAAGAGTCACACACTTCATATGATGGTTTTTTACTTGTTTTTGTTTTTGTTTTTGTATCAAGGATTGAACTCATGACCTTGCACTTGTAAGGCAGGCATGGTGTCACTTGAGGTATATCCTCGACCGTAAATTATTTTTAACAACATAAAATTTACACAATAGTGCACTTCATTTTTGGTATATTTGTACATGAATGTAATATACTTTAATCATTTTTAAAACATTTAGATTGAGAGAAAATAGAGTATTTCACTCTTATTTATAAATATTTTTAAGTGTAGATTTTCAAATGAACAAATAGCCTGATATCAACTTGAAAAAAATTTCACCAGAATATTTCCATATGAACTTTAAGCCATCCTTTCTTAAATCAGGGTTCAAAAACATTGCTTTAGATACACTGTGGCATTTAGAAATGGTGCACTAATATTACATGTTATTATTTTCAATAAAACATTAAAAAACTTGAAAATGTAAAAATTTAATAATATTTCCTTCATAACTATGCTTTTGATATTTGAGTTATTCTGTATGAAAATTGAGTTATTCTTATTTCATAAGTGTCTTTATGGCATGTGATCCAAGTGTGATGAATACTGCTACTGGTTGACATCCGACTGAAAGGCAGGATCATGAACACATTGTGGTGTGTCCTCATCCACCTCTTTCACAGGATGTGGATCAGTGAAAATTCTGGATCTTCCCAGAAGGCAAAATGACCATGAAGAGCTCAGCACCCAGACCAGGACCCCTCTCACTATTTATTAACGGGTGCTGAGTTCTGTGACTGTGTGAGCTCCATTCCATCATCCCCCACAAACACTGAATTCCAAACAGAAGGGTTCCCATCTTATACTGAGCCCTAAGCACCACTCAATTGCTAGGCTGGGTAGAGATACATTGCATGACACTGAAACAGAATTTACTTCAGTTGGAAATCCAGAGAGGAGCAGTGTGGTCAGAAGGTTTGGCACAGTACACTCACCCAGAGTGGTGGAAAAAGTGAATATGTAGCCGGGGATTTAGCTCAGTGTTTCCGCCGCCTGCCTCACAAGTGCAAGGACCCAAGTTTGATGCCTGGTACCAACAACAACAACAACAACAAAAAGTGAATTTGTAAGCAGTTGTGGGAATTATTTCAGAGGGAAGGGAACAGAGATTGAGGAAGCCCCTCTAGATATCAGGGGAAGACTGGGTGCTAGACTGCAGTCCCAGTGGTCCATCAACATCCCTGAGGCTCTTCACTCCCTAGTAGGCAAGAGAGGAAGTACCTGGAGGGAAAGCAGGTCAAGCACTGGTGGACACACACAACCTCCTGGTCCTAACCACAGAGGACAGGAGCTCAGCCCCCCACAAGTGCTATTACACAAAGCCTCTTCATTTTTGAATTGAGAGAGTAGAGCACATTGATCGAATTCTGAGTGCAGTGTAACTAGGACTGAAAGGATTTTATACTTTTGTGGGCTGTTTTGTATGTGAATTTTTTTCTCTTATTATTTGAAATTACTTTTGGAAAGACACAAAGGGATGTTGTACTTATTCTCAGAAGACCATAGGAATCTAGGGTATGGCTCTTACAAATCTGCACCACGTTTTCCATTCCCATGGGTTGTTGCATAAATTAAACTACATTATTTAGTTTTATAATAAGTTTGTACCAATCTTCCTGTACCCTTCACAATGTTTTGGTTCAACTCCCACTTCCTTTTCCTTTTCCTTACTTCCCCTCTCAGACACACTCAAATCTCCCACCTTAACCCTTTCTTTTGTCTTTCAAGAATACTGACATCACAATGTATTTTTATTTTTTCTTTCTCCTTGTTCACTCTATCATCTTGTATTGTTTTTTAGAAAGAGGAAAAGTGTCAGCAATATCCTAGTAATAGGGTAGAACTAGAAGTTCATGCTTTTATTTCCATAGTTCCTTACCTGGGCATGCTAAGTTCTACTAGGCAAAGAGTTGTTTTGCAGGGTGAGCTAAATTAGCTTTCTGATTTATAAATCAGACACAACCTCCCTGTACCTTCCAACATGCCCCATTGAAACTCCTTTCTCCATGCCTCTATACTTTCTTTCCATTTGTACCATCTCAGTGCCTCCTCTCTCCCTCTCTGCCTCTCTCTGTCTCATATTGTGTGACAAAAATACTATTTGCCCATAGTATTTTTAATAATTTTACTTTTATTTTTTCTGTTTTGCTTTTTTTCAATCTTAGAATATAGTGAGGTGTTTTTATGTGAAGTGGAAAAAAGATTTAATTATTGCTTTATTTTCTATAGTATGTTGATGGTCCTGTCAAATTAATCTTTAATAAAATTTTTGTGTGGAGAATTCAAAAACAAGCTTTCTTGGTAGACATTACTTGATTCCAACATTCTTACACCTTCTCTCAAACTCTTCTTTTTGCTCCCTCTTCTTTCTTCTTCATGTCCTCTGAAACACTCTTTCCACCATCCCTCTCTTCCAGATATGAGAATAGTATCAGCAAAGTTCTATATCTTTTCTTTCTTTCACTTGTTATTTTCCCCCTTTTCTTATTTCCTTTTTTTCTGCACTATAACTTTCTATTCTTCTATTTTTACTTCTCTTACTCTCTACATCTCACCATACTCATCACCAGAATTCTTTTGTTATCTTTCTGCCTTAGAAAGAGTACAGAAATTTTAGACAAGTTTCAAATTATATAACTGATATATGATTGGTTCTGTAGATGGTGATATAACTACTAGTTTTTCTTTCCTAGTAACACAGTGACCAGGGCTCTCAAAATTACTTTGAGTAGGTTAAATAGGTGCATGAACACCAACACATAAACAAAGTAAAAATCATCTCTGACAGAGACACAACAAATGAAGAGATCTCTACAGTAGGGCAGTGATTTCTACCCAAATTGATACTAGCCATTATTATCTCTCAGTTTAGCATTACCACGTTCATTCAATCAGACAATAGCCTAGCTTCCATTGTCAAATTACCCAGGAGGTGTCCATGTTACTTCATATACAATGCTCCCTTCATTCCCTCTACCAACTTCAGTCATCTGGAAAGGTAGAAAGGCATAACGGCCTACTCAAGCCTCACCTTCCTAGGCTCATACTCAGACACTATAAAGATTTGGTTTTTCAATTTTTTCTGCATGGCATTGTGGTGTCCTTGGGGGTCCTTGCACTGGATGGACTAACCTGGGGCATGCTGTGGGTCCTCCATGGACCTCAGCATAACACAACCCTCCCCTTCTGTGGGCCTGGAAGGGACTCCGTCCCATCCCGGCCCTCACGAGACTTGGGGATGTGCATGTCGCATGGGCCGGCACCTCACGGGGTCAGCGTTATCCCTGAGAGGTGTGGGTCTTTACTCTGGTAGTTTACACATCTTTCAGGTGGAGGAAAAAGAAGTCCCCAGATGCTAGACTAAGAAGGACTCTTCAAAGAAGAAACCACAAGAAGGTGGGCATGAGTCACCACCATGCATGGCAAGAAACCCCTGCCTGCCATCTCCTGGGAGGATATGAAGGAGGAGTCCCTGCAGGAGGAAGGAGCTCACATGTGCCACAGCCCCAGAGACCCAAAGCTTGCAGGCTGTCCCTGAAAAATGACAGGCCCCAAGCAAAACATAAAAAGAACAAAATGAAAAAAGAGTACTTAAATTAAGATGTGAACAGATTCATGGAATACCTGGGACAGAACTCTCAAATGATTCCCAGTCAGCAGGTGATAGTCACAGACAGCTGGGAAGTAAGGGAAGAAATTGAAGTTGCTTTGAAGAAATATATTAGTTGGGAAAGAATATGATTAGAGAGACAAGCTGCCAAGAAAAACACAATGATGTGTTTTCATTGTAGAAAACCTGGCCATGGAGCTGCCAACTGCCAGCCTGCCCTTGAGAACCAAGACATGGGCACTGGAATATGTTACCTGTATGGGTCCACAGAGGATGAAATAACCAAGTGCAGGGCCAGAGTGGACCCAACTCTGGTGAATTTCCTTTTCCAAAACGCTTTGTTTGTGGAGAGATGGGGCACCTGGCCCAACCCTGTCCTGACAATCCCAAAGGACTTTATGCCAATGGTGGTGGTTGCAAAGTGTGTGGCTCTGTGGAACATCTGAAGAAAGATTTCCCTGAAAATCAGTGTTCAGATAGTGTGGTCACCGTTGGTCACTGGGCAAAGGGAATGAATGCTTGACTATGAAGAAATTTTGGATCCACCTAAAGTGCAGAAACCCAAAACAAAGACAACTAAGGTTGTTAAATTCTAGTAATGATTGATGCAATTATTAAGTGCCACCTCATTATTTTACAAGCTGGGGCTATTTTACAAGTTTGAGCTGGGCTCCCTCTCAGTTCAGCCTGTGTTGTAGATACTGTGCTGATCCACATGGAGTGAAACAGTTTGCTGTTCTCTGTCTACCAATGAGTACTTCTCCTACTGTTTGGAGAAAATCACTGGAGAGAAGTATAAGATGATTAAAGTGGATACTCTGAACAGACCCCTTTGATCAGACAGAACTTAGTCATAACTAAATGGTCATACACCTGATTGTAAAAATCATCTTTTCAAAAAGGCAAAATTATGCATTAAAGTGAATTGTCCTTAAACAAAGCATACTCCTTTGTGTCTGTAGATGAATTTTTGGCTATATTGTTCTCCAGTTTCAAAATACCAATTTATTACTACAATAGAAATTTATTTATAAGTTGCTACAAAAATCTGTATTTTAAAATTATTGAATGAACTGCATTTACTCTTTGCTTATTTTTCTGAATATCTCATTCTAGAATGAACTGTTATTGTTTATGGATATGCATATAACAATCGCTTTGGAAAGGTGTTTTATGAATCCTACATGGGGTAAACTAGGATTTGGCTTAATCCTTGTTTTAGTTTTGACATGAAAAAATTGCTAAAATTGAATGAAATCTCAAAAAAAAAAAAATTTGGTTTCTCTTCTCCTGATTGCTCTCTCCTCACATTTGAGCCCCTCTCCCCCCAGGAATCTATAGAATACAGTCGATTTGAGATTTTATATGGCCACACTTTTCTGCTCAGGCCAAACCTCAGCCCAGAGGCCAGTCCCATCAGAAACTGTCTTCCAGATCTGCTACATGCCTGAAAAGAGACCTGACACACTGCTAATCTTCTCTTGCCTTCTGACACCCACCCTTGTGAAGACAGCCTAACCCAAATGGCTGTATCTCTATGAGGCCCTCCCCAGAGGGTATGTCACCCTTGATAAAGCTGTTTACTAATGATAACTTGCCTGACTCTTCCTTGTGAAAATCACAAGTAATCTCCCCTACTTTGCTCAGGCTGAGTCAGATTCCAGGAGACACTTAAATGCCTTGCCCTTCCCTCTCCTGTCCTTTACCCAATTCCTTCATTCAGTCTGCTTAGATTTTACTTGCTTTTATCCTCAGGCTTCCACTCTCAAGTCCTTGCTTACCCTTATGTAGACAAAAGATCTCCTGTTTCAGGAGACTATGTGACTTCTCCCCAAAGCAGATCAAATTGTTTCCTTCCTCCTGGCCCTGCTCTTATTCAATGACTGATAGAGAGGACCCTAAACATCCAGTGTTTGTAGGTCCTCCTCCTCCTCCTGTCTCTTCACCCACCAAGACACAGATAGCCTCATTCCACTTTCCATGCCATTGAAATTCAGCACTGGTAATGGAACACTCCCGTGTTCCCTTGGTGTCTGGCCAACAGTGGAGACACATGCCTTGGCCATTCTTCCATGTTCCATTAGGCCCTGATCCTACCTAGAGACAACTTCTGTTGTTCCTGTTTGCCACTCTCATTACCTCTCTCTGCTCTCCATGGGAAATCTCCTTCCCTCTATCCCTCCTTCCCCCTAGCCTCCCTGTTGCCATTAAAGCCTAGATCCAAAAATCTTAGAGACATATTATTTTCCTGACTTACTAGCATTCTCTCTCCTAAGATCTTTCTAACAGCCTCAAAAATAGATGACTCCATTCTTACTATACAGCATCAGATAGATTCCCTGGGAGCCATAACCCTACAAAATAGCAGGGGCTTAGATCCTCTCACAGTGAAAAAAGCAGGTTATATAATTTCTAGGACAAAATGTTGCTTTTATACCAACTAGTTGAACATAGTATGAAATGCAACAAAAACGTCTAACTAAAAATGCTTTAAAAATTAGATAGCATCTCCCAACTCTTTGACCAATATTTGGAGCTGGCCTTTTTGGCTCCTTTCTTAACAAGACCTCTTTCCTCTATTCTCCTTCTCCTCCTTGGGCCATGTCTCTTGGTAGTCTTTTCACAATTCCTACAAAATTTAATTCATGTTATCACCAACCAGTCAATGCAACAAATATAGATCTGACCATCTGCCATGCTGTCTCATCCCCCAAGATCTCTCTTGCAGTTAAGGGGTCCTCATTGTTCACTTGTCCAGCATGAAGCAGCCATGAGAAACAGCACTCATCTCCCTTACTCTCCTTTTTTATGTTATAATAATAAAAATATGAGACTGTCACTCCCATTGGTTAAGACATCCACATGGGCCAGAGTGCCCACCATTTCCATGGCAATAACATGGGCAGCAGCATATTGCCAAATGTAATGGAGGCACCATAATGCCTTAGCAGCACATAATGCCTTTGTTCAGGTATGAATGAAGAAAGTAAATCATGACCCAGCCACTGGTGTTCCAAGAAATCTGATGACATTTGCAACCACCACCCAACCCAAGAGTCATGACTTCACTTTACCCACACAAATTTCTCAAGGAAATAATCCCTCCTCTTCCTTTTAAAAGTTTTCTTCTCTGACAATTCTAGGCTAGATCCCCTTTACTCAGTCTACTCACAATCAGCCAACCTGAACATAATGAACAGCCTCATTGCCCACACAGTGCCTCCCCAGGTTGTCTCTCTCCTTCCCACATCTTTGTTACAAGTGGGAAAGGCTAATGCATCATTGCAAAGTACACATTAACCAAATAAGACTTTATAGTAACAACAAATCTTTCCAGTATAATTAATCTGCAAGCCTCAGTGCAAAAAAAAAACCCCTAAAAACAAAAACATTAGAAGACAAGATAATGAAACACATCCAAACACTCTAAAACCCCCAAAGCTGATCCATGGAGCATGGAAGGTAGATTGAATACTATACAGGCAGTGTTTACATCAGGAATTTTGCTACATTATTTATGGATACTAAACCATCTAAAATCCTTCTTCGTCTCTCTTAATCAGTGTTGGTTTGAAATCTACTTGATCTGCAAAGAGGATAGCTACTCCTGCTTTTTTTTGGGTTCCTGTCACATGGAGTATTGTTTTCCACCCTTTAACTTTCAGTCTATCAGTTTCCTTTTGAATTAAGTGTGTTTCTTGTATGCAGCATATTGTTGGATTTTGCTTCTTGACCCATTCTGCCAGTCTATTTCTTTTAATTGGTGAATTGAGACCATTGACGTTGATGGTTACAACTGAAACATATTGACTTGTCATTGCCATGACTTTTTCTTTTTGTTGGGTTCTCCCTCTTTTCATTTAATTTCTTGTCATGCCAGATGGGTTCATTCTGCTTTGCTTCCTGGGGTTGTGATCCTCAATGTCTGTTCTTAGGATATTGTGTAAAATTCTTTGGAGTGCTGGTTTGGTATTCACAAAGTTTCTAAGGTGTTCTTTGTCATGAAAGTAACTTATTTCTCCATCAATTTGGAAAGATAGCTTTGCAGGGTACATCAATCTGGGTTGGAGGCTGTTTTCTTTTAGGGCTTGGAATATGTCACTCCAAGCTTTTCTTGCCTTGATGTAAACCATCTAAAATCTTTTGAGTAAGAGACACAAATGTATTCACACAAGAGTACCCAATGTGTGCTTTTAGATTTCCTAGCTATTCTCATAGGAATTTAATGTAAACTTTATTTTGGGTATCCTTTCTGAAGGTGAATGGATTGATAAAAACAATGACAGAAGATGTAGACAGTGGCAAGGATATCCTGGCTTGAGGGACAGAATCAAAACTGTGCTGAACTGTCATGGGTCTACATTCTTTTGCAATGCACCTGTGGTCTACATCTGTTATTTCTATAGTGGGTGCAGCATTGGTTTCACAATAATCCATTCTATGCTTTCCCATGAGGCCCTCCAGGAAGAGCACATGGAGCAAGATGTCTCTTCTTAATTGACAGAGAAATAAAATGCTTCATCATCCTTTCAGAGAAACAACCTGTCAGGATTTGCAGTCAACATCTCCTGTGTATGAAATCTGATATTGTAGTTCAAAAAAGCTTCTTTTATTCCTACTTAATGGCCTAGTACCAATTATCTAAAATGTCATGCTCCCCTATTTTCTGTAAAATAATAATATTGGTGTTAAAACAAGTGAAAGATTATGTATTTGAAAAGAATCAAACTATATAAAACATATAACTCAGGTCTGGCATTTGGAAAGATTTCCATAACAGATCATAATGTAAACATTATTATCCTCTTCCTTCTCCTCATCATCACATTTATAAACTGTTTCTAGAGTGTAGGAAGCAGGCTGATTATTCACTCTAACCTGAATTTGGAGTAGCTATGTGCAGAGATCATAATTAGACAAATTTTTCCATTCTATCCAAATCTCTAAGGACTTCTTATTGTAGTAAAAAAAAGAAGGAAAATGAATATTCACAAAAGATATTGGGCCTTTCATTTAGTCAAAAAGAATCTTATGCATAATATTCACATTTATTTTCTAAGAACCATCCTGTTTTTCCACTTTATTATGGAAACATAAAAAATGGCCATTAAACTATTTTAAGTGCAGAGTTCAGTGGAATTAATGGCAGTCTTATTGCTGTGTGATCATCACCATCAAACTCCAATAATTTTTCATGTTCAAGCTGACACCTCTTGCCCATTTTATTTTTTGTACCAGTGATCAAACTCAGGACTTTGCATTTGCAAGGCAGGTGGCAGATCCATTGAGTTAAATCCCCCAGCTCTACCCATTTTTAAAACTCTCAAATTTTTAAGCCTATTACACTCATTTTACTATGAACCATAATGAAAAATTAAATGTACCTATATGCAGACATAATGTGACCCAGAAGGCAGAGTGCAGAGTTCTAGATATTTCATTTTCTGGCTTTTGTATCCTCCATTCTAACTGTACACCAGGCTTGACATTAGACTGTTCTTTGCAGCATCCTCAGAGCCATATTTTTGTGTCTAACATATACTTATTCATTATTAGTACATGTTTGCTCTACATAATGCTTACATTCATCTCAAGGAGTAGGGACATGTATGTAAAATATCATATTAATATCTGTGTTTCTCAATGGATAGATGAAAGTATTTAATGTATGTAAAAACCACAACTCACACCTTGAATGCCCAGTTTAAATATACCATGGCTTCAAGAGAGAATTAATGATCCTAGAGAAAATGTAGAGACTGAATCTTTGAAAGACCAAGACAAAGAGGTTTTGGAAACTTCATTTGAAGCACTCTCAAAATATAAGAGAAAACTTGTTGAAGAGAGGCGAGGTTCTGCTGTAGCCTTACAACCACTTAAAATAAAGAAACTGATTCTGAATCCTAATAGGGTAAGTAAACCACCCAAAGGTATAAAAAAAAAAAGCAACCAAAAAACCAATTTTGAAGTAATCTTGGAAAAATTTGACATTTTATGCAATTTTTAAAAAGACACCATGTAAAAAAGCCTTAAGACAAAGTAAGCTACATTTAAATATATTCTTGGGATCCTGTATGGTAATGCTCCTTTCAGACATGTAATATGTCTTTATAACAGTGTGGCACAAATATACTGAAATTTAAATACACTAAGTTCAGAAAACAATGAAAAAATGAAAAAAGGAAGCCTTCAATAATATGATAATAAAATGGTTGTTTTATTATGGTTATTTAATTCATTATCTACATTGTTATTTAATGCTTATTTAATTTATAATTATCAATTAAATTTGATAGTTTATTATCAAACATCATGAACCTGTCATCTTTCACAAATTTTCAGCTTCTTGAATCTTCTGATTTTCTTTTTTTAGAAATGAAGTCCTCATTCAAATTTTGTTTGTATTTTGAAAATTATTTCGTATTTAAATTATATACCTAACTTTGGTGGACTTCCGCTTTTGATAAATTTAAGCTAAGTCCACATAGTCCATTATTGACCAAAAATATAGTATTAGTTTACACTGTACTGGCAATGATGAAAGAATACTGAATTACTGTGAAACACATTTGAATTTTTTTTATTTTATGCAAGTTTATTTGTAGTGACTCCATTCTATCTCAATAAAGTATCCAGGAAGGAACACATCTTCATTCTACACCAAGTGCCCTGGGATGACTGCCTTTTGTTTTTCAGATCATAAAACTCATGAAAACCTCAGGTTGGAACTCAATCCCCACATTAGTCGCATCATTTTGAGCCATTTAGTAGATTTTCACATCCATTCTTCCTTATATATTGGTTGCAATTCTTTCACCTAGACTACTTAAAGGCAAGTTGTGCTTATTATTTTGATCATTTTGGACTATGACTACTTGAGAAAAATGTAAAAACAAATCTACCAAAAGTAATGAAAAACATGGCAGTGTCTTTATCTATAAGATCAAGACAATTGCCTAGCTCATAGTGTTTACAGTGATTTTTAAAATATTTTTAAATTTCATGTACTATTAGTGCTTTATCCTGTTTATGAATATATTAACATGAGGGTGTTGATCTTTCATATATCAAGATAGTCTAACCTTGAATCAAACCTGTTTTTTTTTCTTTTTCAGAATATCTGCATGTTAAATTTTTGGGGATCATTTCTATAGCACATCAGAGAACCACAGTTTTCAAATATTTCCTGAATTAAAAAAATTAAACATTAGTATTACCTATGAAAGTGGCCACTAATAACATATTTTAAGTATAAACATGTAGTGATATGTGCTTTAGAGCCAATATTTTACAGTTATTTAAATTACCAGCTATAAAGGTTGAGTTCTGAGTTCCACATGGTTCCATTCTACTACATACCTGTATTCCCAAAATGAAGGGTTGTCATAGAGTTTGAGAGGACAGAACTGAATATTAAAATCTCTGTCACTGACTTCTACTCTATAGAGAATATATGTCCATCTCTCCAACTTTGTATTTATGCTGCATAACAGAAACAGAGAAAATTATACCCATCTTCACAATGCGTGTGTCAACTCAGAAATACTTGGAATTTTATAAAATATTGCAATTGCATTGTTTCCTCAAATAAACAACTCATTTTCTATAGTTTATTGGTGATGACTCATTATTATAGAAATAGTTTATTGATGAAGACTGTTGGCAAACACCAATGAACCCTAGAATGATGTGGCATCAAGATGTGAACCAAATTAAGCATAGAAGTTACATGTCCTTCTTCCCCTTGTTTCCTTTTTAGTTTTAAAAATGCTTTAAAGTGCACAAACATATTTGTCAATACAAAAACTAAATTAAAAAATTAAAGAATCTCATGATGTACCTCTATAATGAATTTGCTATATTATTTGGCAGTTTACATTTGGAATATTCATAGGACAGTGATTTTTACTGTATATGTTTGTAAAAATTATAATTGTAATTATCATAGGAAATATATATATATATATCACATCTTTTTCATTTTCACTTCCCATTCCTCTCCCAATCTCCTTCTCCATCCTTCTCACCTAATCCCAAATTCCCTTGTCATCTCTCCAAAGCCTGTTTCTCTGTTTTCTATCATCTCTTACTATTTTGTAAACCAAGAATACCTCCTCTACAATCTCTGAATAACTGAATAGTGAAGATGCTGAAATTTTAGGTATATTATCCACAAAAGAGACATAAACAGGAGCTATGATTTTCTCTCTTATTCTTTTCAACACTCCTAAAAAGGATAATCACCAAGTGTGTTGAAACAGCACTGATAACAGTTAATTTTTGTGGGGAAAAAAAGAAGTATCTATCCAGGTGTACTATTTAGAATATATAAAGAACTTAAAACAATCAGATCTCCCAAAGTTAAAGACCCAATCCAAAAAAATGGGCATCTGAAATGAACAGACATTTCTCAGACAAAAAAGGAGAAATAGCAAATAAACAGAGATTCCATTTTTGATATCTCCTCCATACCAAATGCTATGTAGGAGTCAAGGATCAGAAATGAGTTCGTCATATCTCTACAAATCCATAGCATATAATGATGTAAGAAATATTTCAAATGTTGCATTAAAGAATTAGGAAAATAATTCAAGTACAGGATATTTTAGTTGAGGAATATGAAGAGTAGCATTCTAATAACATTTACTTTATAATTTACCCTTATTTTATACATTTACTATGCATTAATAATTCAGAAAGCACCTATGTCTGTTTATTGTTTGTTTAGTTCAGTTGTGCCAACTAGAAATAAACTCAAGGCAATTCTGACTCTTAGAGACACTAACACCCTCCCCTATATCACAAAAATTATAAACAGACTGATAGATTCAAAATATAATTATCAGGCTCTGGATCCAATGCACTAACCTTCATTGTTTCCCAACTATGGAAAATTTTTAAGTTAATATCTAGAGCTATAAATTACAAGCACATCTGAAATACACTTTTAAACTCTGGCAAGTTGAATGAGCAGGAATGAAATCAACCCCTAACTGTATATCACCTTTTCAGATCAAGTGGGCAGATTCCTAAAACTTAAGATAATGTAGACTACCACAACAATGTAGTTCAGAGGGGGTGGAGGGAGTTGTGTGCAGGATAATCACATACCTGCTCTTCCTGTGATCATTGCCTGTGATCTAAGGCTGTCCTTCCTGTGCTGGATAACACACATTGACTTTTCCTATACTCAACAAGGAATCCACAAAAGAAGTGCATAGAAAGCAAAGGAAGTCCTCCTGGAGTGATGGCAAAGGGCCCTGTGTCTCTAGTTGACCAAGAAATTCAAACATCTTTTCCCTCTTTTTTTTTAACCCAAAAACCTGATAAAAATTACACAAAAATAGTCATCCTTTTTCTGGAAAAAAATTGATATTTTTTTCTTTGGGAAAGACTGTACTGAAATGAAATGAAGTAAATAAAATAAAGGAAATGAATCAAGTTATAGAACGCAAAGCTCAGAGCCTGTAATCTAAAAATCTCTCAAATATAGTTCATGACATTGTGCTTACCCTCACCTTCATCCTCTTTTCCTTCATTCCCCTCAAAATCCATTTGGAATGGTGAAGAACAGTGCACAGGGGTCCAGTTTAAACTTTTGTTGCTGAGATGCCTATGAATTACAACAAGTGTCAGAGGAAAGCAAAAATGAATGAGTTATCTGGGACCCTTAACTCAACACAAGACAGAAACTGCACACTCTGCATAGCTTAAAGTTTTTCTGTTAGTATTCTTTTGTCAGGTTTCAAAACCCATTCATTCTTTTAAAGTTGTAAGAGCTCCTACTTAAGAAAGATTGTATGAATACAATGCCACAAGTTTCATACAACACATGTTCAGATCCAGCTACTTGGGAATTCCTCAATATTAGTTCATGATGTTATGGTTAGTTTCATCTTCATCAGCACCATCATAATGCTTCTGGAGCACTGAAGTAACTCTTCAGATACACCTATAATCTGCTTTCATGAATTAATGTCTATGGAAAACAGGAACAGTGTGAGAGGAAAGGGAATTTTTGAATGAGATTTTGGGTCCCTCAGGACAACCAAATATACAAACTTCACAGTATTCATAGCTGAAATTGTTCATAACACTGTAATTCCATCTCACCATGAAAACTTTCATGTATTTCTCCATGATGTGTAGCAATTTCCCTTTCTCCAGCCTCCCCCCACTTTCAACCCTTACTGGATTAGTTTGTGTCTCTACTGGGTTATGTCGCACACACAGCCCCAGAAAACCCTATGATCCCAATCTGACACCTCCCTGAGAACTAGTGAAGATTCTATAACAACCTGGATAATCAATCATGTCAGATATGGGGTTCCTACTTCAGATAATTACAAAAGAGGAGACAGAACATTGTTGAAAACTGGGCTGAAAGCATTCAAAGGAAATCCTGGCGAAGAGGCTGATTATGGACAATTTATCATAGGATCTTGGGAGGTCAGTGCACACAGCTTGTAATTACTCAAGTTGGTCCATGTCATACCAGCCATAAAGACTTCTGAAACATAATGGAAGTTAAATAAAAGAAGTGAGAAAAGATGAATGTCCACAAATGGTGTTGTATCTTCTTCTATTTAGGAGATGTTTCAAGGGTACTATTAACTTTTTAAATTTTCCCTTTCAAAAAAATTCCCAACTTTTTATTTCCCTTGTTTACTGTCTTAAAATATGTATAAATAAATGAACCATTTTAAACGCTGTTAAGCACTACATGGAAACATCCATTGCAGTGTCATTTTTGTGCAACCCTCAATCATAGAAAACTACAGAAAACTTTCTCTTTCTTAAAGTTTGCATCCATGTGCAAAACCCTAAATACCACATCCACCCAAGCAGTCATGATTCTATTATGAAATGTGACATGAAATTGAAAGCATCAAATACTGGAAATAATACAACAAATGAAGCAGTGATTTTTGTGTGTTCAGTTTTATTTCATTACCCAATTTACATATCAAAAAGATAATAAAGTCCCACTGTTGAGCCTTTTCAGGGTGCTAATGAAATCCTTGTTCCTCAGGCTGTAGAAGAAGGGATTCATCATGGGGATGACCACAGTGTACTTTGGTGAGGCCACCATTCCCTTGCTGGAAGAATATGACACAGCTAAAGTAAGGGACCCAGCAATGCCTATTTCATAAAATAGGCAAATAAACAACAGGTGAGAATTACAGGTAGAAAAGGCTTTGTACCTCCCACCTGATGATGGGACTCTCAGAATTCTGGACACAATTTTAGAGTAAGATAAAAGGACCCCTGCCAAATATGACAGGAGCAAAATATGTGACAATGTTTTTTATTAATGTATCAGAATGGGAAAGTGTTTGGAGTTGAGAAGGATGACAGAAGGAATTAGCAGTTTTGACATCCTGGAAGCAAGTAAGATGTAAGCCAAGAAAAGTGTGCACTTGGGAAGCAAAAGAGCCAAAAAAGACAGACCAATATTAGTACCACACAGAGGCAAGGATTCATAATGACTGTTGTACCCAGTGAGAGAGAACCAACCAGATCCTGATATTAAATCCACACAGGAGTTTATTACAGGCCAGATCTGAGCCGAGCATTGGACTCCAGCCTGGACTGGGGTTTGACAAACATGTTTTATACACTTTTGAGGGCAACAGTTCCTAGGCCCCCCTATGGCATAGAACTAGTAAAGCAAGCAAAAGGTACAGAAGTGGAACGTCCTGCTGTTTGAACATTTGTAAAACAATAGCTGATTAATTGTTGTTCCTAAGAGACTCTCTAAGGGGAGGAGGTTTCTAAGCTTCCTCCTTCTGAGTTCATCTAAAGGGCAGGCACGTGGGTCCTTCAGCAGCAATATGGAGTCTGTCTTGCTAACCAGGGTCCTTCAATGACTACATAGTACAGGGGGTGGCAGATGGCCACAAAACAATCATAGGCCATCACAGTCAGAAGCATGTCAACCATATGCATGAAAAAAATGAAAAAGAAATTCATGTGGATCAAGCACCCCACATAGGAGATTACCCTGCTGTAAAAGTTGATGTCCACAATTATCTTTGGGGCTATAGTGGAGATAAAACATATCTCACCCAAGGACAGGTTCGAGAGGAAGAAGTACATGGGGGTGTGGAGGTGGGAGTCCTAGATAACAGCCCAGATGATGAGCAGATTCCAGAGCACCTTGATCAGGTACATGGACAGAAACACTCTAAAGAGGATGGGCTGCAAGTTTTAATTGTCTGAGAAGACCAGCAGATAGAATTCAGAGACACTTGTGAGACTGTATATTTCCATGTTGGTTGAGCACCCTTAATAAAAGGATTGCATTGGAAAAATGAAACAGATACCCTAGATTCCATATTTTGAATTGAAATCATCACAAGTAAACTCCTTATATTTGAAGGCTAAGACATTCAGCCATATTTTTTCTGTTCTGAAAAACCCTATTTCTCAAGGACTTTTTCATTATTTGGTTTCTTGATGTCCACATCCATCTGTACACTTCTACTTTACAGACCCTGCTCTGAATTCTGCTAGGAGACCAAGAACTTTAGAGTTCAGAAGTCCAAAATCCTAGTAATATACAGCTCAATCTTTTAAGAAAAAAGAATACATATTTATGCCATCCCTCTTAAGAATGATAATATTGGTAGAAGTTTTTAAAACCAATAAAAAATACCTTATTTTATTCTCATAATATAGTATCAATCCTCCTGACTTGGGGTATCTACAAATACTTTAAGATCTAGGAATGCAGTCTCTGAAAATTAAATTAAATGTTTCATAATCTGAACACATTTTTTTAAGCCAGTTATCTCACACAAATTTTTCATCCTTCTTGATTTTTCTTTTCTTTT
>NW_004624977.1:115343-132650 GCF_000247695.1 Heterocephalus glaber | reverse complement strand
TTTTTTGGCATGAGGGATCAAACTCGGGACCTTGCACTTTCAAGACAGGCACCAGAACCACTGGGCTAAATCCCCAGCCCCATTCTTGATTTTTCTGATTTCCCTCTTTCAAGGTTGTAAGAGCTCACTCAGCTTTTCATAAGCTATTTAATATTTAACTCCTAACATTTTCTCTGAAGAACTCAAATTTGTATAAAGCCAAATCAAATACATGCACATAATCTGATTACATATGAGCATGAAAGTGACATTCAAGCAGCCCTATTTCTGTTAATAATTAGTGATAATAAACATATTTGAGATTTCAAATTTTACACAGGTTTATTTTAATCACTTTATATATTATCAGCAAAATATTTGTTATGTAAGACAGTCCTTTCCTTTTTCTCTTGATTCTGTATTTCATAATTCAGGGTAATTTGCTTCTGTTTTTGTGATCACAACATGGCTGAGTCCAGTTCAAGACATTAGAAATAAGAGAACTCCCAAACCCAGGCTGAATTCCTGTCTCCCTGTCTCTGAAATGCATTTTCACATCAGTTTTCCCTGAGAGATGAATTGCATTTTTCAAATACAAGAGAATTTCTTCTATATAAAGAAAATTTGGTCACATAGTTTTGTCAGACCACACTGGTTTCATTGGAAAGAATGTACCTGAAAGAATGAAAATATGCCTGAAACTGCACATGCAAAACAAAAAGCACGTGAAATAGCATAATACTGTATGTGTAATTCTAATACACCTCTTGTAATTTCCTACATTTGCAAAATAGGGGTAAAATTATCTACTTTATAAGATTACTGCAAGAAATTGTTTTCAAAATCATGTATTTAGAATCAGTGTTGGATCTAACTCAGTAATAATAAATAAGTAATAATAAATATCTGAGGATATATCAACATATCCAGATGTCCTAGGGATTGATTTAATCATAACCTAATTTAATCAGAAAATCAGATCTGTATTTCAGAGGTTTTTGTCACTTTCTCACAAAAGAGTTGGGGAAAAATCTAAAACTATTTCATGGAATTTACAGAAGGCTCCACAAGCATTATCTTTCTAAATATAACCTATAAATAATAATATTTACTTCACAATTAATATTTTTATTCCTTAATTTTATTGGTACATTTTAGGTATACAATATGATGACATTCATCATTGGAAATTAGTAGCTTTACGTGATATATCTTGGTTCTTATTTTTTCCCCATTCCCTTGACCTCCCTTCAAACTCATCCCTATTTACAAAGGTTGATTTCTTTTAGGCTTTTAGGGCTTGAAATCCTTTACTCCAGGCTCTTCTTCATTTGAGTGTTTGTGTTAGTCTGCTGTGATTCTGAGGGTTTCCCTTTATATGTGATTTGCTTCTATTTTCTAAGTGCTTGTAGTATTTTGTTCTTCCGTTGGGTTTCTAGAATCTTGAATACTGTAGATTTTAAATTTTCAATCACAGTAGTTGGAGTCCCATATCCCTTACTTATCTGGATGTCAAATTCTTTTCTCCTGCTTGGGAAGTTTTCTGGTATTACTGCTCTGAACAGTTCTTTTATGTCATTTGCAGTACCTTCTGTTTCTTCATTGACTCTGATCAGTCTTATGTTATTCTTCTTTGCATCATATAGCAGCTACTGGATTGATTACTTGTGGTCCCTTACTATACTTAAGAAATCTTTCTTTTCTTGGTCACTAATTTCAATCCTGTCTTCTATATCTGATGTTCTGTTCCCACATTGGCTTATACTGCTGTGTAAATCTTCAGTGGAGTTTTTAATGTTCTGGATATTTGTTTGTTTCTGTTTTATGGATTCTATTTGGTCCCTATGCTAGGATTCCATCATGTTCCTCAGCTCTTGCATTTTTTAAATCTGTGTCTGTAGTACAGTGATTGATCATGTCTTTCACTAAGAACAAAATATCTGTTGTAATATGGGAAATTTTTTTCTGATTTTCTTTTTTTCCTGAACTTCTTTCATTGCTACTTCAGGGAGTCCAGGTGGTTGAGTATTAGATTAATCCATCTCATTTTCCCTTGGGGTTGCCTTGGGTGATCTGGAATTCTGGTTTTGAGTCTTGTTTACATCTCTTCTCATTTTAACAGATTCTTTCTGCTGCACCCTTTTTGGGGTGACTCTTTGCTCACCCAGTGGGCTTCAATGCTCAGCAAGCCAGAGAGGACTTCTCTCTGCTGCTCACCATTGCACCAATTCCTGCGTTCAGAATGATGGCCTTCTGGGTCTCCACACTGCACTATTGTCCAGGCAGGGTTCTGGCTAGGCCTGCAAACACTTAGTTATGTTATCTGGGTGGTCCTCTGGTTTGGGTCTGTTCTCCTGTTCAGCAGTTCTCTGAAGGGCCTTTGGCTGAGGGCTATGCACCTGAGTCACTGGAGCTTGAGTTGGCTTCTTGCTGGGGCCTACATGCATTTACCAGTACTTTCTGTGTGGGCCTCTGGCTGGTGTTTGTGTGCCTGGGCAGTAGTTTTCCAGGCAGTGCTTTGGCTGGGGCCTGTGCATCTAAGCCACTAGTGTTTAGTTAGGACCCTGGCTGAGGCCTGCACAAAGGAGCTGCTGTTGTCCAGATAGGCTTGTCTAATGAATGCATTTTAAATTGCTTTGTGAATAATATTTCCATCCTTCTCCACAAAAACAGACAGTGCCCTGGGATGGGAGTCAGGACACCAACATTTTAATATTGTGTGTTTTCCTCCTACAATACACAGAGTAAGTATAAATCTCTACACGTTTTTTCTTATAATACTTAATGTAAAAAGGGAGAATAACACTCATTTCCCCAGCATGTGTGGCACATGACAGAGAGAGAGAGCGAGAGAGAGAGAGAGAGAGAGAAAGAGAGAATTAGAGAGTGAAAGAGAAAAAGAAAGAAAATACAATGGCTAAAGTAATCATGAGTTTATTAGTACAATTGCCAAGGGTCACTAGAGCTTTGGAATGATGTGAAAGTGTGAAATGTTTCTTATCCCAAGCAATAAGGTTTACATGCAAATTTCTCTTTGTGCCATTTCTACTTTTTTATACCCATGGAATTATTTATAGCAGCAAAATTCATAACAGCAAAATTTTGAAAGAAGTTTATATGCCTAGCCACAGAAGAACAGAAGAATGAACAAAGAAAACGTGATATATACATACATATATATGATATATATAAATGTAATATGTGTATATGTATGTATGAATTCTTCACAGCCATAAAGTTGGATCCATTTGACCTGTTTGTAGGAAAAGGCATGCATTTTGAAACCATAATGCTAAGTGAAATTAATGAGACACAGAAGGTTAAATACTATATGGTTTCTCTTATATGAGAAACACAAAATATGAATAATTTAAAGAGATAAATAACAAAGAGATAATAAAAGCAGGGAAGCAAATTTTCTGGAGATGGGAAGGGGACCTAGAATGGGGGGAGAGTACCAGGAGGGGAAATGACACTAAAAATGACTAAATGCCATATGTCTATGTACCAATTCCTCAAGATGAGTATAATCACTATGTATCTCAAATATACAGCAATAATAACACACAAAAAGAAATTCTCTGCCATGGTCTTTGAATAACTGAATTTTATTGGTTTTGTTAAAGGGAAATCTAAGTCTCAAATGTTCATGACTCACATGTTCACAACAAGAGCCACTTTGTTTCCTTTCAAGCTCTATCGGACACATATACTAAGGATAAAAGTGCAGCTAGGAAAGCTCCAAGATTGTTGAAGCCACACTTATTAAGGATGATTTTCATGAACCAAAGAATGGTCTCTTCCAGATATAATAGAATTTTTTTCCTGAAGGCTCAACTTCCCAAGCAAACATGAGCTTTGAGAATTCAAAGGTTTCCCAAAATCTTCCCCAAACACATACAATATATTTACTTTAGGGAAGAAATTAAATGTCTATTATACAAATAGAAAAATGGTGACTTCAAGTCAGAAGGTATTTTATTTATGTCCTATGAAGAGTAATATAATCATTATTAATGATTTAGTTTACATTATTTTCTCTCATCTCATACTTCTTGTATATTAATTAGGAACATGTAAGGAAAATGTACCACTGTTCAAAACTTGCTCATTGCAGTTGTCCCAAGTAGAAATAAACTTATACCAAAGCTGAACCTAAGAGATACTTAACAAAACAATTAACCAGGGCCAGGGATTTAGCTCAGTGGTTCTCCCGCCTGCCTCGCAAGTGCAAGGACCCAAGTTCAATTCCCGGTACCAAAAAACAAAAAAAAAAACAAAAAAAAATTAACCATATTAACCATCATTCGATATCCAGTTCTGTGTCATTAACTACTTTAATGGTGTTGTGCAACCCACCATCAACAATCTCCAGAAATTTTTCTTCTTCACAAACTGAAACCTCAGACACAATTTTAAAACTCCTCTTCCCTGCTCTCTGAACCTGTGCTATATACTCTTCTACTAGGAAATGTGATGAGGAATTAAAATCATCAAAGGCCAGAAAAGAAAGTGACTAAGGAGGTAATATTTACTAGTGTAGATGTTTAATTTTTGCTTTGGTTTCCTATCTTCATTCACAGTGGACTGCACAATTCTTGAGATTAGACAGTTCTGTGGTGGATCCTCCTCAGGACAGCCTTAATATTACTGTTCCTCAGGCTGCAAACGAAGGTATTTAGAATGGATGTGATCACAGTGTACATCACTGAGGCCACCATAGCCTTTCTGGGGGAAGATGACAAAACTGAACCAAGGTACACTTGCAAGGCTGTCCCATAAAATAAGCAAAAATAGACAAATGAGACCCACTGGTACAGAAGGCTTTATATCTCCCACCTGTTGATGGGATGCTTAGAATTGAGGAAACAATTTTATAGGAAGAGAAGAAAATTGCAGAGATAGGAAGAAAATCAGACATGGTGCCAACAAAATACTCTACAATGCTATTGGTGAAATTCTCAGAGCAGGAAAGACTAAGATGTTGAAAAGGGTCACAGGAGAAATTGGAAATTGCCACACATTTGAAGTAAGTAAATTGTAAGATGATTAAATTGTGCAGCTGTGAATCTATAAAGCTCAACAAAAAAGACAGTAAAACTAAGAAGACACAGAGTCAAGGGTTCATGATGATTGTGCAATGTACAGGGTGACAGATGGCCACAAACTGGTCATAGGCCATCACAGTTAGAAGCATGTCATCTGTACATCTAAAAAGGATCAAAAAAGACATCTGTGTTAGGCAGCCTCCATAGGAGATGACTCTGCTGTGAGTTCAGATGCCCATAATCGTCTTTGGGACCATGGTGGTGGTTAAGCAGATGTCAGCCAAGGACAGGTTGGAGAGGAAGAAGAACATGGGTATGTGGAGGTGGGAGTCAGAGCTGACAGCCAGGATGATGAGCAAGTTTCTGAGAACTGTGATCAGGTAGATGGACAGGAACAGTTGAAAGAGAATGGGCTGCAGTCCAGGGTTATCTAAGAGACTCATGAGATGGAATTCTGCCACGTGTTAGATTTTGTGGTTTTATATTGCTTGGACAGCTTTGAAAATGAAAGGAGGGTTAGAAAATAGACAAAAATATATCACTCAGAACTATGTCTGTCTATCAGAGCTTTGTATAAAGAAATTTCTTATAAAGTCTTTACATTTGGCTGTACACTTTTGGAAATATTTCAGATTTGTCTCAAGTAGACTAGTTTCTATATTGTTTTTGTGTTATTCTCTTTATACTCTGATACACACTTACATTACTCACTGTAGTGAAAAATATTATGCAACTAAAAGCATTACAGGTAATACTTCTTTATTATAGTAAAGACCTCTGTTTTTTATTTTAATGTGATACAAGTAGATTTTAATAAAGAAAAAATAAAAGTCATTCTATGAAAAATTAATTTTCATAAGAAAAATTACTAGAAAATGACAATGGTAAATTCATTGTGTATCATGATCTTAAAAGAATATATTTTCATTTGCTAATCTCTTAGCTCATTTTTAATAATACTGTTGATACAAGATCTCACTTCATGCACCAGGCTGGCCTTGAACTATCCAACCTCATTCCTCAGCCTCCTAAGGACTGGATATACAACATTTATTAATACTCTATCAGAGCTAAGACTATGTTAATCAAGATTATTCAAAATAAGTTTGAGTGATCATAAGCACAAAACAAGATTACTTGCCAATCAAATTTTTCTAATTCTTTCAATTTCAGATTTCACGCCTTCCAGGAAATAAAGGTTAATTTAAACATGCAGATTGTCTTTTAAAAAGTTATGTAATACATGTTTTACCTTTCTCTCATTGGTGAGACAAAATATCCAACACCCAAAGTTAAAGGGAGAATTGTTTGTTTAGCTCACAGTTTGTAAAGTTGTCAGTCAACAATTGGCTGGCACCAAGGTACAGTGGCCTTGGCAAGGAGAAACAGTTTATGGCAAAGCAACAAGGGGTGACCACAACCCTTTCTGTCTCTTATATCTTGTCCAAGCTAGTAAGGGCAGATAGCGAACATGCCCCTAATCCTAGTGCCCACAATCCTAGCATTTCACCATATGAGTTCCAGCATCCCACATTCTAGATCCATCCACGTCTTAATAAGTCCCACCTATTACTGCACGAGGCTTTGGGGGAAAGTCTAAACACAGTTATGTATTGCTAACACAACTTTTAGCTTTGGCTTTGCTGGACTTCAAATTTTTATGAATGCCCTCATAACAGTGAAGCATCAATGATCACATGTATAGTGTTAGTGTACAATGACTCTATCAATAATTGAACAAAAAAGAATTTTAAGGAACACTTCTTAATTTTTGATTTTATAGTCTTAATGTATCAACCTCATAAAATTATAGAAAAATGTCCTTTCTATGAAAATACTTTTCTGGGTTTTTTTGCTTTTTTTGAGGAGTTGGGTACTTAAAGTTTGTAGTTTATAGTGCCATGGTAATACCACTTCAGTTTATTTTCCTAATCATAAACACTCTTATTTACAAATGAGAATCCACAAAGTCAGGTTTCACAGGCAGCCTTCCTTTCCCAGTTAGAAGCATTTCTTGTGAATCCTGCCTGTGCTAGCAAGATGTGTTGACTGTTTTCTCTACTACTGATAAGGCAGGCCTCTAGACAAAAGTTAAAAAAAAATCTTTGATATATTAAAAGCTTCCTGAACCTTTCTGCCCCCCTAGTCATGGTCTTCAACATTTATGTGTGTAGGGGAGAAAAATACCTTTGCTGATATGTTGTGGACTTTGGAACTTTCACCATGGACTTATAAAATCTCTATGATGATTTTTGTATGTTTAATGAGGTTGAGCTTTATTTGGACTTTTTCTCTTCACTAGTGAGTTACAATCTCCCCTTAAGCTTTTCTCCAACTTGGAAGTTCATTTGACAATCCCTTGTAATCATACCACTCCTCCTTTCAGGAAGTCAGTCTAAGGCTACTTGCAACAACTGTTTTGTCTTACATTAGGTAACATAGCAATCAGTAACTTGAATTTGTGCTTTTACTCACCAACTAGAATATGGAATTATTTTGGACAGCTTTTCTCTTCCTTCATGGGTGCATAGGAAGTTGATAAAGCTGCCTTTACTATGTAGTTTGTGGCTGCTAGGAGGACTTATGAATTTCAAATACTTAGTGAATTTAAAATGGACCCTAAAGGAGTATCTTTTTCTTGCTGCTAATAAAAGTTGCCTAAATGACTGGGTGGACAACAGAAATTTCTCAGAGCTTTCTCTGCCCTAGGGTGCAGGACAGAATCTCTGACTTGCCATCTCTGCATGTGATCTCTTTTGCAGGAAAAGTGCACTAATTTGATTGTTGGCCTATTTTCCTCCCTCTCAAGGAACTAGAAAGCAGTGGTTTTAATCTTTTGGTTTTCTAGCAATACTTCCTTTTATAAACATGATTGTTATGGCAGAAGTCAATTGTAACTTGTGATTTGAGAGTACCTACTGGAGTAAGGATATGAGTTACCTGAGAAAGATACAATTGCACTCTGGTAACAAGTAGATATTCCAGTCTGATTTTATTTTCTGGGTCTCTCTCCAGATACCCTGGAGTGGAATAAACCTTTCAGGATGACCTGGGGATACTCTAGGGGACACAGGTATCAAGCAGAGACTTATGGGGTGTCATATTTTTTTCTCTTGTTTCAGATTAGGAACTCCATATCTGAACCTTGTACTCCTTTGGAAAGTATTAATTCTCTACACCCATGTGTGGTATGCCTACCTCCTAAAGCCTAGTATACAGGAGAAAGTACTATGATGCTATCTCACAATTAGAATTATAATGTAAAAGAAAGAAAATAATCAAAATCATTTTATGTTGAGATTTTCTTTACATTAAGAAGTAATTCAGGCCAGGGATTTAGCTCAGTGGTTCCACTGCCTGTCTCCAAAGTACAAGGTCCCGAGTTCCATCCCCAGTACCAAAAAATAAAAAAAAATTAAAAATTAAAAAAAGAAGAAGTAGTTCTTGCTTGTGTTTAAATGTAAATGTGGGACATAGAAAAATGAGAAACACCTCACCCTTAAGACATTCAGTACCTCTGAGCCCAAGGCTACTCCTTGGCATTTAGAACATGAGAACAAAGTTTCCAAGATAACTTTAAACCTTGACCACCAGGTGCTGAGGGTGGAGTTTCAAGGCCAGCCATAATTAAAACCTCCATGAGGTTATAATCATCCTTAGCTAACTTGTTCAGGTCCCTCAAAGACAACATCCCTTCCAGGAAGTAAATGGCAAATATGAGACTATCTGTGTTCACGTGTCTTTTTCTCTCAGTGATCTAAGACAGATCAAATGAGACCTGAGAAAGTTTTCACATGACCCTGATATGAACATTGAGGTCTTTAGAGGACTTACTCAGACCTATGGATTATATTAGAAAAATGTAATATTGCTTTTAAGTCAAATATTGATTTCTAATAAGACAAGTAGTATTACAACCTGCTACTACATGTAGAGATAAATATTTTCTTAATTTTGGAACCTCAAAAGGCAGGCAGCCAGGGGAATAACTTGTTCCTACTGGGACACGTGAAGTTCCTATACAAGACCCCCACTGGCCTGCCAATCAGATAGGAGATTAAAATATAAAACATTATCAGGCATGTATTCTTGAAGATCTAATATGAGAACTAAGCCCTTCAGTTAAATTGTCAAGTATTTCTCAGGAAAAAGATGAGGACATCCCTAGATACTGATTTGATAAAAGGAAATACTATAGTATTTCTCAAATCACTGTCTTGAAATAGGTAGATAGTATAGTGTTATGTGTACACTCAGAAGATCTTTCTAGCCAAGGCACCTGTATTTTGCTAAGTTTTCTGACAGGGGTAATAATGTTTCTATTTCAAAGGCACAACACTGCAGCCTTGGGTAGAATATTTAACCCTTATTGTAGCTAAGGTAACCCAGAGTCTGAGGGATGAAAGAATAAAACCAGTTCCTTCTTTCCATAGCCCAAGACCCTTAAAACAGCTAAGGCCATTCTTAGAAATCACAGGCTTTTGTGGCCTTCAGATAGCAGGATATAGTGAGATTGTGTGACCCATCTATCACCTTATTAAAAAAGCTCAAGAGACAGGCACCTGGGACCCTTATTCCCAGACCACATTCCAGAAGCATTCGAAGTGCCTGCCACATTTGAAGTGCCTGCCACAGGACACTGTTTTAGTTTGTATGTTAATAAAAGGTAAGACATGGCTTTGGGAGGGTTTCTACAACATCAGGGACCTGCTCAACAGCCTGCAAGGTATTTAAATTATAAATCAGATATTAGAGATTCAGAGTAATTCATTAAAAGGATAAACCATAAGCAATATAGTTAGAATGCTTCCATTCTCTTTAAAGAGGCAAAAATGTGGCAAAAAGACAATATTAATTGTCTTTCTACACCTGAGATGGTTAAGATTTAGTTCTTGTGCCATACTTAGTCTCCCTTCTGTCCCTTCTCCATTGCTCTGCCCCTGAGAAATAACACAGTTCTCAACAGTGTGTGCTTCAAGGCAGTCCTCTGTAGCTACTGGGTTTCAAGATAAAGCTTCCAGAATGGTGCGTTTCCCTCCCTAGAACCCTCCCAGAGTAAAGCTGACCTTCACTTATCTCTGGGCCATATAGAAAACTGGTCTAGGTTGAATCCTGAAACTCAAAAAAATGTAAAACTTTTAGTCCAAATTTATCTGTCTTTCAGTCCTCAGGCAAAATTAGATAATGATAACAGCTAACCCATCTCTGGCCACTTCCTTGCACCTCTAGTCTGCCAACAACAGACTGGACAAGGTAAAGTCTAAGGGACACCTTAGATTGGGCACAGAATAAGAAAGATAGACAGGATACATCCTTCCCCTTTGTTTCTTTTCAAAATGAACACAAAGCTGTCCTAGGTAGACACCCACAGCACAGCAGGTTGGAGCCTTGGCAGGCCTTCTTCTCTGACTGGAATTCATACTTAGCTCCAAAGAGTTCACCCTTGTTTCTCTTACATGCAAATCTGACCTGAGTGGGTCCTCCTAAGATAATTAAAATTGCCTTTAACTGTTCGTCACTCTGGAGGCAACAGCTACATGTGACTGTCAAACAATTATGGTTATCAAAGCAATAATGAGAAGCCTGTGTAGCTGGATATTTCAGTCAGATAAACTGTCATCAGCTTAGGGCCCATTTTAAAACTGTTTTTGCTTTCACAGATGTAGAAGACTTTTATTCCTTTTGATTCTTATTACAAGAGATCTCTGTTAATTGATCCATAACCTTCTGACTAGTCTTTTTATAATTATAAACCTAAAAATTATAAAAGTTATTATGATACAACTTGGCCAAATACATCTGACTGCACTCTGGTTTATAAACAAGTTGCCTTATGTGTGTGTCTCTCTGTCTGTTCAATTTGTTACATGTACAGCTGTTATGTTTGAGCTTTTTTTTTGTTTTTTGGTATTTTGAATTTTTTAAGATATTTGCCTGTAACTCAAGTTGGCTTGTAGGTAAATATAATTAAAGATATGCTTCCCCCAGGTTGCCAGATTATCCAACTGGTTTTACAAATACAGTACATATTGTTGTCTATATATAATATCTCAGGAATCTTTCATTGGTCAAAAATAATTCATTAATTGTTATGATTGGGCTCTCATAGTTTATCTAAAAATTGTTAAGATAATTAAAAAAGACTCAGGCTTAGGAAAACTACTTGACAGGACTCCTCTTGGTAAATAAAGGAATGGCTGCCTGGAATAAATTTATTCCAGCCTTTGTTCACAAAAGGGACCCCAATAATTTCCATAGCCTTGTGGGAAATACATTGCTAAATATATTACTCTGATATGTATACATTGCCATGGTCAAAGAGCTAAATTTCTTTGGGAAAAAAATAAGATTTTTTTCAAAACATTCTTGGTACAAAAAATTAAGGGACAAAGGGTTTCATATAACTGATACTCATTGTTATTTCATGGTCTACTAAATTTCACTCATGCCTTCTGGGTGTACAGGTCTTCTAAGATATTGTTTATGGTAATGATCTTTTTTTGACTGAGGCATCTGCCTTTCTCTTGTGCTCCAGTTACTTGTGATAAGAGAAACATATCAAACCAACATGAGATAACCAATCAAATAATAGTTTTTCTCAAGAACTTATATGACATATATGTTATATGTGTCACCACACTTAGGGATGCTCAGACACCAAACACTCAAAACTATGTCACACACTAAAATTAGAAGCTAGACATTATAAACTTCTAGGATACATTTATAGGGAAATATATATGTTAAATAAGAGTTTTATTTATATCATTTAATGTCTTGTGATCAGATGGAGGTGTTTGAAAGATTATTCCTTATTAAGATGGACATGTAAGTGTTACAAAGAAAATGTCATCATGATTGTCATGCTAAAATACTATGTGTGGCTCTTGATCTTAACTTTCTCTATATAATGTATAACTGTTGTCTGTTAACATTCTTCAGGGATTCAACTACTAAAACAAGCATGGTTGATAAGAAATAATAGCCCTCTAACTGTGCTTTATTTCAAAAGTGCTTAATGTCCAGGCAAAATTATAATAGTAACTCACTGCTCCTACTGCACTATGAATGTCACTGATCTTCTCTTCTCAGTGTTCAAGAAGTAAATTTGGAGACCAAAACTAGAAAGGTAACTAGGTCATGAGGACAGCCAGTATATTGGCCCTGGTCCTTCAAGGGAAACAAACATCCAGGACACAAAGGAACTTTTACTACTGGATTGTACATCATTGGTAAGTCACTCAACTTCCTGAGCAGGGAGATTGTTGGGCACCAGAGGAGAAATGTACCATGTGCCAAAAGAGGGTCACAAAGAGAGAAAAGTCCCAAACATTCACTGAAAGAAACATGGTCAAACAAGGCCATGACCCATCCTGATGGCTGACACTGACAGAGGAGCTGAGAGGCTCTATGCGTGGTTCCAACATAATGCTGAGGAGACTTAAATGACCTTGATAGCAAACATTTCATACTGATTGACACAGGTCTCACTTTAACATGGTCTTAAACACCCAGCAAAAAAGAAAGAAAAAGATAAAAATAATGCCATAGTAATAAAGATAGATATGAAAAGAAGCTCCAGTCACTGAACCCTTCTGGCAGTATCCAGCTCTACCAGTAGCTGACCATGGTTATGGATCATTAGGAAAAACTATAGTAGAATCTATGAGCTGAATTAGAGTTTTCTATTTCTCAGTGAAATTTGTTCTTCAAATTGACTCATTTTCTTATAGCTAAAACTAGAGCAACTTAAGACAAAGTATCAGGCTTATAGATAACCTCCATCAAGGAGTCTAAGAGCTAACAGTTTAAAATCACTGTTTCAGTTTCTAAGTGTGACTTTCTCCCCAACCTGCCCTTCCATTCTAGTGTGCTCATGCTTAGATTAAACATGCTTAATTTATTAAAAGTTTTGTTTATTCTTCCCTAGAGGCTTCCAAATTCCAAGCAGTCATACAAATTGATCCAATGATAAACGCGCTAGAATTCTTTTACTGGGATCTACCAGATCAACTTTGTAAATAGCTAATAACTGCTAAATTACACAATACAACTTCTATGTTGGATTCTGAAGTGCCCTGGACCTTCTCCTTATGCTCTGTGGGAGGCTGTTACTAGTTCCTCCCAATGAAAACCCTTGTTAGCTCTAGTCATAGCAGTCCTGCTGACCTTATAATATGGCCCCTGTATTCTTAACTTTTTCTTTGGCTTTGTCCCCGCCAGACTCAAAGCTATAGAGCTACCAAGATGACAATGCCTGGTGCCTATCAAAGGCCTTTAGATAGACCCTCTGTAGAGTAACTTGGACTGCTGATCACAACAACAACCCTCTTCAGCTGGAAGTAACCAGAACAGTCTTCACCCTTTGCCCCCTCACAGCAGTTAGGGGTGCTTCTTCTGAGTGGGGTATATTGCAGATAGATAAGTTAATTAGATATCTTGTAGGCAATTAGACTGGGACAGCCCATGAGGAGCCAAAATGGAGGATAGTCAAGGAACCAACATGGAGGACAGTGAAGACACATTCATTGAAGGCCAGCATTGTAAAAGGGGAGAAACTACCACACCCATGTAGGATGAATAGCGTTGCTTGATATTTTAAATAGGTATCTATCACCTGGGTGGGGGGGCATGGACTTAACCCAGCCTTTCAGGGAAATATCCCTGACACTCCTTACTGAAAATCCTTGTATGCTTGCTACATGACTTGCTCTCCTATTTGAGCCCCATTTAATCAATATTACCTGGGTGACTGTACTTGTAATCTTATTGGTTGGTCACTGTTTTGTCCCACCTCATGCCCACCTTGTAAATTTCCACTGGGTCTTGTAGTTTTGTCCCACTTTGTGCCCACCTCACCATATGACTGTGCTGTATAAAATATCTTAGAAAAGTGGGGTGGGCAGGCAACCCACTTTCTGGTTCCCCTTCTGAGTCTCTTAGACAAAAGTTCTCTTTCTCTCAATAAATTTTCCTACTCTTAAAAAAAGAAAGAGTAGGGAAAGGAAAGACAGAGACAACTCAAATGAATTTGTTTCCAATTTAACAGCTCAGTGTGGTATTTGATATTTCTCAATGCATTGTATTAATTAGGAACAGTGGGAAGAAGTAGAAATTTTTCATATTATTTTAATCTTCCTTGTTCTTGGTTTCAATTCACCAACCAAAAGAAATAGACTCACAAAATGAGTCAAGAAAGAAAATCCAACAATATGTCTCATACAAGAAACACACTTAATTCAAAAAGAAACTCATAGACAAAGTTAAAGAGTCGGAAAGAAAACCCACATGACAGGATCTGCCCCCCCCCCCCCCGCAAAAGCAGGAGCAGTTATCCTCTTTGCAGATCAAATGGATTTCAAAGCAACCCTAATTAAGAGAGACAAAGAAGGCCACTACATCCTTCTAATGGAAACAATCCAAGAATAAGAGATGGCAATCATATATATGTGCACCAAATATTAGTGCAACCATCTATATAAAACAAATACCAATTGACATGAAAAATCAAATAAACGCTAATACAATAGTACTAGGGGACCTCAATACCCCACTGCCACAAAGAGATTGATCAACTAGACAAAAAAATGAAAATGAAATATTAGAATTCAATCAAACTCTTGAACCAATGGACTTAACAGATGTTTTACAGAGTGTTCCACCCCACAAAATCAGGATACACATTCTTTTTGGATGCACACAGGTAATTCTCCAAATACATGCTCATAGACCACATACTTGCTCATAGAATATGTTTAAGTATGACCAAAGGAATTGAAGTTATCCCCTGTATATTATCAGACCATAGTGTGATGAAATTAGAGATTAATACAAAAAGAAACGACAAGGATTTCATAAAAATATGGAAATTGCACAGCACACTTATGAATAATAACTGGCTCACAGAGGAAATTAAAGAAGAAATCAGACAGTTTTTACAATTAAATGACAATTCCAGTACAACATATTAGAATCTATGGGACACAATGAAAGTGGTCTTAAGAGGAAAATTCATAGAAATGAATAATTATATTAGGAAAACAGTGCATGCAAATAAACAACCTAAAGCTGAACCTCAAGTTTCTAGAAAAAGAGCAGGACAAACCCAAAGCTCATACAAAGGAGGAAATTATAAAGATGAGATCAGAAATCAATGCAATGTAGACCAAGAGAATGATACAAAAGATTTCTCAGCATTTCTAAGATCTTATTTTAACTTCCTCTCCTTTTGGTGTTGGCATTATAGATGTTGGAAACTTATGGAGATTTTTTACTAGCTTGAATAAGCCTTCAGTTCTTTTTTTCTCCAATGGTATTAGTGATATATAATAAAATGATTGATGCATCATATTTATTTGATACTTCTTATGTATTTATTAATACCTTTTAATTAAACACTCCAGGGGCAACAAAAAGGTGTCAATATTTCAAAGTAGATTGTTGTTTTATTTAACTGATACATAAAATTATTCATATTTATGGGGTACAATATAATGTTTTGATGAATTATACATTATATAATATCTAAATCAGGGTAAACATATCTATTTCTTTCAAATGCTTATCTCTTCTTTATGATAAAACCATTTGAAATGTTTTCTTTAGCATTTTAAAATGCCCGTACACAGTATATTTTCACTATCTTTAGCCACTGTTCTAGTCAACAAAGTACATGTGTGCACCCATGCTTATCATAGGACTATTCACAAGCATCAAGAATTAGAGACAACCTAAGCGCCCATCTTGCTCCTATCAAACTATACCAGGGTACACTTTAATCACTCTTTCTCCATACCTCCCTCCTTGCTATTTGCTACAATCTCTGTGAACTAGCATGCTGCTCTCAACTTCCATGAGATCAATTTTTACCTTCCATATATGAATGAAGTCACATGGTATTTGATTTCTGCATCTGACTTATTTTACTTAACATAATGACTTCCAGATCCATCCTTGTTATCTCATGACAGAATGATGTCCTTTTATGACTAAATAGTATTTCACTGTGTATAGCTCCTCCACTCATTTTTTTCATCCATTCACCCATTGATGGGTGCTTAGGTTGTCCTACTTCTGGATGGTTGTGAGTAGTTCTGCAATAAACATGGGAGTGCAGATGTCTCTCCAACAGATTGATGTCATTTCCTTTGTAGTTCTATTTTTAACTTTTATGAAAAATATTCACACTATTTTCCACAGTAGAAAGTCTGTTTATTTCATCCTATTTCTAGAAATGACCTCCCATTACTTCTTCAACATTCTCATAGTGAAGAATCACTGGACTCTTTGCACTCAAATGGTGGAGGTTACAGAAGGGCATGAGAACCAGGAGGCTCCATAAGAACCATGCTGCACTGGTAGAGGCTTAGCTGCTGCCTCTCTCATTTTCTACCAGAACGCTGCACTTAAAGCACATTAAAGTCATGTCTTTCTACTTTCTAGCATAATCTTCAATTCAGCAGAGCACCAACATCTCAACAAATATTTCCTAAAAGAAATCAACAAGTGGACAGAATTTCCTGAACACTAGGTATGTCTACAGACATCTCCCAGTTCCTCCTGGAATTGGTCCTAGTAGTACAGGGCTATGAGATCCCCTGCTATCTGCTACACCAGAACAGCACCTCCATCAAAATCATGCAACCCACAGCAATTCCAAACCCAAATGTCCTCTGTGATCCTGATTTTTCTCTAAAGAAGGAAATCACCTAGCTCCAGAATATATTTTCTTTAGATATATTTGTGATCTCAGCTTTTGAGCACTTTAATAAAACATGCTGCTGCTAGTTGGGTGTGATTTCTTGATTCCTTTAATCAAGAAATCACAGGCCTATGGGAGGCTGAGGCAAGATGATCACAAGTTTGAACTCAAACTGAGCATTAGAAAATAGAAAAAGCACTGGAGATGTAACTCAGTGTGAAATTCCTGCATTCAACCCCAAGTACTTCTAATACTAATCACAATAATAATATTAATGAATTCTGCTTATTGGTTTATTTCTCATGGATAAAGTGGTTTGTATGTAAATAGAAATGTCTTGAAATATTGCATTAAGTATCATATGTATAGAAGTGTGTCAAAGAAAACAAAATTTGGAGATTGCATTTACTTGATTTGAAGAGAAGTTTATTACATTCCTAATCAAAGTGAATATGGAAGAAAGTCTGCTGTTTAGCTGTATGCAAATAAGTGATGGAGGAGATTTGAGAACACACCAAATGGCAGTATTTGTAGAGATAAATATGAAAGCAAGAGACTGTGTGTTGAGAAATTTACAAT
>NW_004624977.1:81068-114218 GCF_000247695.1 Heterocephalus glaber | reverse complement strand
CAATCACCGTTACCCATGTTAAAGATCACAAGTTCAAGGACAGCCTGGGCAACTTACTGAGCCTCTGTCTCAAAATAAAAGATTTAATAGACTGGTAATATACCTGCCAAAAAGATGTAAATTTTATTTATTTGCTTAGAATTATTTTCTTTATTAGCACAGGTTTTTAGGACAAATGTTTACATTCTTTGTGTAGAGTTGGTACGTGTTCATAATACATCTTACTTCTTTTCAACCCCATTTCCCTTCCTCAAACACCCCTCCATCCATTCCTTCATCATCTTCGTTTTTGTACATGTTTTCAGTACACAATGTTTACATTACTTTTGTGGAGTTGGTACATGTACATAACACATCTTAGTTCCCTTTTTAATCCCCATTCTCTCCCTACTTCTACTTTCCTTCCATCTTTTGTTCCTCTTCCACTTTCAGAAAGATCTATTCCCATACTCCCTGTCAGCTACCTTTTATTTCACTCTGTATTTATACTTTGAATTTTTCATATAAGAGAAACCATGTGATATTTAAATTTGTGTGTCTGACTTATCTCACTTAATATTATGGTCTCAAGGTGCACCCATTTTCCCACAAATGACTCAAACTTATTTTACTAGCAGAGTAGTACTCCATTGTGTATGAATATCACATTTTCTTTGTCCATTCATCTGTTGATGGACATACAGATAGGCCTCTTCAAAGATTTAGCTATTATAAATTGTGCTGCTATAAATATGGGGGTGCACATATCACTATAATATGATGTTTTCAGCTCTTTCAAGAAGATATTTACATTAAGTGAGTTTTTAAAAGACTTTTTTTATCTTTCTAGTGTGCTTGGATCATTAACAATAAGCTACAGAAGGCCTCATAAGTATGATAGGATTTAGAAATGTTCAAATGCAGTCAATACAGAATGCTCCAACATTCTTATTAAAGACAGGTAAAAAAAACAATATTTAGATATGAAACACAAAGGAGAGTGAAAGCCATGAGAGCTACAAAATGCAGTGATGAATGAGGTGGGATTTTCCTGACTTTACAACATGCGCTGCAAATGAAATCATAATGTCTTTCTTAGGAGTCCCACATAGCTTTCTTGATGTTTCTGTTTCTTAGGCTATAGATGAATGGGTTAAGCATGCTGTGGGGTGGATACAGTATTGAGGCCACCACAAACTTCCTTGGAGAAAGTGATACAGCTGAACTGAGATAAATCCCAATACCTGTCTCACAAAATAAGCAAACCACTGAGAGGTGACACCCACAGGTGGAGAAGGTTTTGATGGGACTCTTAGAATGGATTAAACAATTTTATGGTAAGAGAAAAGGATCACTTAATGGGAGAAAAGGATCACTTAATGGGAGAAAAAGTCAGAGATGGCACCAACAAAGTCCATGACTATATTATTGGTGAAGGTGTCAGAACAGGCAAGGTTGGGGAGTTCTGTAGGGTCACAAAAAATTTGAGAAACTTCCACATTCTTAAAGTAGGTAAATTGTAACATGGTTTAATCATGCATCTGGGAGACCAAAAGGCTGATAAGAACTGACATTAAAATGAACAAACCATAGAGGCAAGTGTTCATAATGACCTGATAATGCAAGAGGTGACAGATGGCCACAGAGCTGTCATAAAACATCACACTTAGAGGTAGATTATCTAAACATCCAAACAGCATTTTTAAAAAATTCTGTGTCAGGCAGCCTGCATAGGAGTTGACTCTGTTGTCAGTTTGGATATCCATGATCTTGGGAAAGTAGTAGAGGTGAAACTGATATGAACCAAGGACAGGTTGGAGAAGAAGAACTAGATTATGGTGTGGAGGTGCAAGTCAGAGCTGATGTCTAGTATGATGTGCAAAATCCTGAGCACTGTGATCAGGCATATGGACAGAAACAATCCAAAGAGAAAGGGCTGCAGGTCTGAATCCTCTGAAAGATTCATGAGATGGAATTCTGAGACCTGTGTTATATTTGTGCCTTTATATTGCTTGGAGGCCTTTTGGAAAATAAAAGTCATTTTAAAAAGTACATAATTTAACCACTTAACAGTTCACCCAAGCGTCAGTTGGAGATCACATTTGTTTATATTACATAACTTGAATATTGTAATATAAGTCTAAAAATATGTTAGAACCAATATAAAGTGTATAAACTGTATGTTAAAATTACTGCTCATTAACAAAACAGAAGAGAACAATTATAATTGCAATTCTCATTTGTGTAGTTGGTTACAGGGTTATAGTTGATATATATATATATATAAAACTTCATTTTTCTACTACCCAATCTGTAGTCCCTTGGCCATCAGCAAATACATCAGCAGGTCTCTTTCTTTTACTAGTAGGGTGGCCTGTACCTTTGTTACTGAAGGTTCTCGACCATCTGTCATCCTAACTATTTCCTGTTGATCTTAAAACAGGGCATGTTAATAGCAGGAGGTGACTTAAGGTTTCTCTTACACTTCTTTGTTTCCTTCACTGTGGAGTAATAGTCCAACTTCTCCGTGGGAGTTCAAATCAATTATCCCTGCCAACACCATAATTCCTTTTTCTGCTTGTTTATTCAGAGGCATGAGGAGCACAAAATGATCAGGGTGAAGTCTTGGCTCCAGTTCAAAGGACTCATTGTTGTGCTTTCTGGTACAAAGTCCTCCAAAAATACGACTTCTAGGACAACAGAGCATAAAGTCATGGGAATAAGAAGCAAAAATCTTGCTAGTGGGTCACTAGGTGCTCTTTATCATGGAAATGTCTTATTGATCCATCAATTTTGAAAGATAATTTCACAGGATATATATCAGTCTAAGTTGGAAATTGTTTTGGTTAGGGCTTGAAATATTTTATTCCAAGCTCTTCTTGCCTTTAAGTTTTGTGCTGAGAAGTCTACTATAAAGCTAATAGGGTTACCTTTATAAATGATTCACAGTTTTTCTCTAACAGATTTTAAGATTCTATTTTTTGCTAGATTTCTGGCATTTTAAATACTACATGACATGGAATGATTTTTTTCTGATCATGACTTGCTATGTAGTTCAGGGTCTCACTATGTAGTTCAGGATGGCCTTGAACTCAATATGCAGGCCAGGCTGGACTGAAACTCATGGTGATATTCCTACCGCAGCCTCCTCAGGGCTGGGATTGTAGGCATGTACAACAGCTGTCTCTTCCAGGGTAAGCTCTTGACTTCTTTGTCAAAGTTCAGATGACTTAGTATGTTTGGGATATTTTTGTTATCTTTTATTCTGTCCCATTGACTTACATATCCTTTGTTTCCCAGTCCAATTTGTTTTTATTACTTTAGTTTATTAATATAGCTTGAAAAGTGGGATATTGATGCCTCATGCTTTGTGTTTGTTTTTCCCCCCAGATGGCTTTTGCTATTCTGGATTTCTCTAGTTCTACAGAAATTTTCACAGAGTATATTGTTGTGGTGGTACTTGTTGTTCTGTGAAGAATGCTGTTGCTATTTTAATTGAGATTGCCTTAAATCTATATAGCAGTTTTGGTAGTATGACAGTTTTGACACCATTCTTTCTTCCTATCCAGGGACAGGAAATGTCTTTTCATTTTCAGATGTCTTCTTCAGTATCCTTTTTCAGAACCCTGCACTTTTTCACAATTTCTTTAGTGATTATTTCTTTCTTTTCCCTTCCTTTCCTCATTTCCTTTTTCCTTCCTTTCATTTATTCGCTTTCTCATATGTCACACATGCTGAGAAGATGGTTGTAATTCTCTATTTTAAATTAAGTAGTATAAACACAGGGGTGTGCAGAGATTTACATCCATTCTCCATACTGCAGCAGAACATCATCCAACACTAAAATGTGTGTTTCCTGATGCCAACTGTCATACTTACTGGGGTGATTTAGAATGTTATTTTCAACATGATATAAGATTTGTTATTAGTTATCTGAAAAACATTATTACTCATTGGACCTGTATGATATTTTGATATCTATGTTGAGAAAAAGAAGATTCACATGAATGTGACTAATTTATACGATAATTGCTGATATTTTTTGAGACAAATTATGTAGGTGATTAATAGTAAAATGGCACATGCATCAATTATGAAAGTCAGGCAACTATTCTTTCCCAAAATTGGATAGAAATTCTCTCTTGAATGTTATGGAGAAAGAATTTTGCAGAGATTTATCAAAATAAAGTAACAAACTAAATTATATCCATCAGGCAATGTTATGGGTCAGTTAAAGAATTTGAAGTATGCCTGTATGCATTTCAAAGAGAGTTGAATATGCATGTTGATGCGAAGTAGCACATTTCAAATGCAAGAAGCATGGTAATGTACAGAACTTAAATATGCTTTAGGTGCTTGGGGGCAAGATACAGTACATATATAAATATTGATGTGTAAACATAGCAAGGAAAATCTACCCACCAAATTCCTATCAGTAATTGCCTTAATGAAAGTGGTATGTAGGAGAATGGAATCATGCAGACTGGAACAAATCATATTTCAGAAGTAATTATTCAAATCATGATAAATATTAGTTATGAAGCAACTATTAAATGTTTATACTTTCAAATGCAATTGGTTCTTTGACAAAAATAACATGCAAAATCAACTCACTGTTTCTAAAGGCCAGGACCTATTCAGGGAGTGGGTCTCAAGTTTGATTTAATAAAAGAAAACAAAGAATTTCAGATGCAGGTATTTTGATTAAAATAATTTTGGGTTTATGCCATAGTATATGGATACACCGTGTCATATAAAGTTTTGTTTGTTTGTTTGTTTTTTGGTACTGGGGATCAAACTTGGATCCTTATGCTTGTAAGCAGGTGGCGGTACCACTGAGCTAAATCCCCAGCCCAATGTCACATAAATTGATAAATAAGATTGAGAATCAATATTCTATTCAATTTGAATAATTTTTTCATTTTTGAAAACAATATTTAAAGTAATTATTTTGCCCATATTACCAATGGCAAAACTGCTTGCCTGTTTTTATCCATAAATTTAAGGATTTTTATATTTTGCAAATGTTCCCAATTAAATCAAATTAAGAGCTGACAAAATAAAGAACCCTAGTACTAACACACTGCTAAACCCAGCTCTTACTAAAATCAATATACAATGAAAGAGTGAATGAAGAGAAAGAAAACATAAAAATACATTGTGTTGACAGCATGTTGTAATCCAAAAGAGAAAAGGGAGGTGGGGTATTTGAGAGTCTATGAGAGGGGAAGTGAATAAAAATAAAAAGGAGCAAGGAATTAAAATGAAACACCAAAGAGAGTACAAGAAGATTGGCATAGATTTATTACAAAACCAAGTACATAACTGTTAACCTTATGAAACAATGCTTGAAATCACAAAATCTAGTGTAGATTGGTATTAGCAATTGCTCACATTCCTATATTCTATCACAGAACACCTTCCTTAGCTCTTTCCAAAGCAATTTCAGATGATAGGAGAAAAAAAGGCACACACAAAAAGACCAAATAAAGAGTCCTTTCAAAATCTAGTATAATTTTTCAATTTTTTAAATGGAAATATACTGAATTAATATAATGTTTAGTGTTTTAAAACAATGTGAATGTCATTAAAGTCATTAAAGTGCATACTTAATGTGGCTAAATTGTGAGGTTTTTGTTGAGTGTACATGATTATAAAATGAAATAAATGTAGATAGACATTTAGAAATCACACATAAATGACAAGTGGTTCTGACACAACAGTTTTACCTGTGTAAAGGTAGAAACTCTGGACATTTATTTTCCTGTAGAGATTGGTGTGGCATGGACCATTGTGGTTAATTATGTGCCTGTGAATGGAATCTAGGTTGTGCCCCGAACCCTTCAGTTTGATGACTACATCACTTCATGCGTGTGTCTCAGCTTCCATGGTTTTCTGCATCAGGAAGCTCCTACCTGACTTTGCATTAATTTCAGTATTGAGGACAGAGACTGAGGCTTCATTGGGCAAAAGACTTGGCAGGGTCTTTGGATCTGCTCTCCTTGACTATGACCCAACAGAGAAATAACATCAGCCAGTAAGTGCAGAGGTAACTCATTGATGTGGGAAGGATCCTTGAAGTGTTGCTTCCTTATCATAAGCACAAACATGACAGGTAGCCAGATGGGAAGGAACAAATGTGAAAAATATCAGGTATGAGGAATGGAAATTTTATATTCTTGGCTGTGGTGAGGAAAGCAGAATTATTAATTCAAATTTGTTTTCTTCACACCCCATTTCTACTTGATATTGGAGTCTTTCTCATAGTAGTAAAAATGTGCCATTCTGCAGTGCTTCTCATGTGCTCCAAAAGAAGGAAGAAGATGATAATAAAGATGTTGAAGTGTAGGATAGTAACAATTATTAACCTGTTTTGAGGGCTTGCTATATTCTAGGCAATGAGCAATGTGTTCTATGCAGCCGGTTTCGTTTCATGTGCTTTGTCTTCCTGGAATTTTAAGTGTGCACATAGTTACTGCGTACAGAAAATGGAAAGGACAGTCATCTAAATGAAAATGGCAATAAATTATTAAGTAGAAAAATGTTAAGTAACATTTGAATTGGGCTATGTGATTATAGAAACAGGGAAGCACATGAAGTGTAACCCTGGCAGGCTGTTCCCTTAACAATACTACCAACCATGTCACTTCCTGCTCACTCCAGGAAGAGGCCCTTGCTCACTTCACTCTTCCTTTTTGGAGGTTCCTGATAGATCCCAGAGCAGTGTATGGCACCTGCTACATCCACCAGAAGTTGGACAGGTACAGATCACAGGCAAAGATCATAGAGTGTACACTTGATAATTCACGTTACTTTCCAGTCACCACTGCAAATATTCTTGCAGATTCATTCTTCCACACAAACTCAAATGGAGGTATGTCAAGACTCCCTTGTATTTCCATTTAGGATATGAGTTAAAATGTAACTCATATGCCCCATGTGATTAAGAACTCTGAACAACTACTTCAATTTTTTTGTGGGTTGGGAAACAACGAAAAAATTTAGTGCATTGGACAGCATCTGTCAATTTAATTTTTAATTTATTCAAGTCTATTTCCTGTTTCTTTGCAGCAGTGAAAGTTTTAAAATTCTCTGAGATGTTGTTGTTATTAGTGTTGATTGCTAGTTGCAGCAACTGAACAAAGGATTATGCAGATATGGAGTGTTCCCATATGGATTAATGTGCATAAAATTAGAGCAAAATAAAATTTTGTTATTATAATTAATTTTAAGGATGATGTTTATGCCAATTATGTCCTCTGAACTAAATTACTCTTTTCCTACTTCTGTAGCTGGACTTTATACTTTTGTCTCTGTGTATTTATATGCATATATTTGGAGAAGAATCATGTACAGTCCTTTACATCTTTACTGATTCCCTAGAGCCTAATACTTGTTTGGCAAGAAGAGGCATGAAAAATAAAAACATCTATTAAACATTGAATGGACACTTCCTCAGGTCAAAATGCTTGTCTTTATTCAGCAAGATGTGAAAATGTGTGGCACGTTCCTATCTTCATGTTCTTTCTTTTCACAACCGTTCTATAGATGAAGAGGGAAAATAATAGTTGTCTTTCTCTCTGTCATGGACATGTGGTCCTGTAATCCATTTTATTGCATCTACATCCATTATTTAAAAATACATCAGAGATATTCATAATAGGTTTTAAAAGGCACAAAGAGAAGGGAGCAGGTGAATGTATGCCTCACTCTAAGATGAATTATAGAAGTTCATATCACTCTAGGCTGTGGTGCCATTGGAATACAGTTACTGTATTCATCAATAAAGTTCTTATTGACATAATGATGTAATTCTTTATTTTGAAACAAAATCTTACAATGATTGCCTGCTTGTATTCCAAACTTCCTTTAGTAACCACACACACATGAAGATGAGTGCTGCTCTCTTATTTTCCTCAAGCAGTATGAGCATGGAGAGTTAGTATATGTGCTGCTGAAGCGAGCACAAGCATGGAGAGTTAGACAGATTCACACATGGTGCATGTTTCAGCAGGTCAATGACATGGGACTGAACTGTTAATTTCCCGAGTTCCATTCCAGGGCAGAGTCTCATTCACTGCAGCAAAATGGATATGTTGTTTATCTAAGATAAAATTTCTTCATGTATCATCCTACAGACTTAATTAATGGACAGAGTCCAGGGATATTTTGAAGTTTTACCTAAGATCAAGACTTTGGAAGTGATTAAGACTGATGTTTCTGGGAAAAAAATAGTAAAATATTTCATATATTATTCCTTGGAAATCAAAGTATTTCCAACCAATATACTATACTGTATACAAATATTAACTTGTCTGATGGGAAGAGAGGCAGAAGAACTTTAAACAGACTGTCATAATAATAAACTCACAATTCATATGAAGTTTCTCCAGGTAATGATTTTCATTAGTTAATGAAGACTGAAAACCTCCTGTGTGTGAAAATTCTCTATTTCATAAGCAATAAGTTCTGTGTTGTACACAACTTACATGAGCTTTAGGTGCTTTTTAAGGTAAGTTTCTAAAATAAACTGTGGATTCATAAATTAGTATTGGCCTGAAACCTTTGATGGGGAAATCTACTCATGAAATGCACGACATCAAATTCCTTGGAGTACAGATTGTAAGAAAATAGAATTATAGTGAGATACCAACAATTTAAATTTCATAGGTTATGGTTCAAATCTCTAAAAATATTAGTTGTGATTGAAATATTAATGTATCTTTAAATATAAACATATAGAGTGGTAATATTATTTTCTGACTGTCAGGAAATATTCTAAAATAGTGGTTCTCAACTCTAAGGTAAATGAGTAATCAAAAAACTCAAAATATAGGTAGTTTGATAAGTGTATTGGTGTCAGTCTAGCTTGTGTGAATATATAAATATACCTTCAGGATATATGTATATATTAGTGTCACCAGAGATTCAAATCAAATATTTTCAAACACTTTCTTACACCAACTATATAAGGTAGGTTATTATTATTCCAATTTTACAAATAAGAGGAAATTACATTATTTATGGGTATGTTTAAACTATTTCATGTGCTTTTTATTTTGTAGGTGAGTTTCAGATGTGATAACATTATTTCATGTACCCTTATTTAGTTTTATTCACAAGTGAATTATAGTGTGGCCTGAAAAACAAAGTGTCTAATTTTCTTCCAGTTAACCAAACTAAGAAAAATATAAACCATGTATCTTGAAAGATTGATATGAAAACTCTGTCAATTAGAATTAGCAAGGTTTAAAGTTAGCCTGTGCCTTGGAATTTTTCTTGTTTCTAATTCGACCACTGTTTTTGATTAGAAAAATAATTAAGCATATTAGCATGCTCGTATAAAATATGGGATTAAGAAAAAGAAAAAAGCACAGTCTTACATTGTAGATATTTAATGATATTGTAGGAAGTGATAAAAGAAAGCTGTATAAAATTTAAGATGTCAAACATGCCTCTTACAGCATACTATTCCCAATCATTGACAAGTACAATATGCACTAATGCCACATCCATAAGTAGTACATCATAAAATTTTACACATGCATTTAAACTTGTTTATTCAAATTTGAGTTAACCATAGATGAGAATAGGAGTTACATATTAAATAAATTATAGGCATCAGTGGCTGGAGCAGATCTAACATCCTTGAGAAATGAACATCTGAAAAAGAAAGAATGATGCAAAATTCCTGGGAGATACCTGACTGGCTCAACACTATGTATTTCTATTATGAATAATTAACTTTAAGTTTCAGACAATGCAAACCTAGATATTGTACTAATTATAAACAACTTATGTAAAGGAATTTGTACCATTTTTAAGAATAAGCTATATTTGAATGCTTCTTAATTTACTTTAATAAGATCATCTTTCAGTTTTAAGCATTATGAGTATTTTACTGGGATCATAGAATTGTGAACTCTCATGTTCTAACTTTGTAAACTAGAATGCAAAGTAGGAGTGTATAGAACGACATAGATAATGGATAACTTTCTAATGAAGAGATCTTGAGAATAGGGTTTTCACAATGGAGCAATAGGTCTAAAGGTTGTACACACCACATGGGAATACTTTGCCTGCAACTTACATTTATTATATAGAGAGATACTTGTGTGCTCTTTATTGCTTATATTTATTCCAGTGAATGTATGAAAAGGTATTCAAGCATTATGGAAACATATAATCTAATTGCTATTTCAGAATTCCATCTCATTGGTTTCTCAGAGGACCCAGACTTGCAGCCTGTCCTCCTTGAACTCTTTCTGTCCATGTGCCTGGTCACAGTGCTTGGGAACTTGCCCATCATCCTGGCCATCAACTCTGACTCCCACCTCAACTCCCCATGTACTTCTTCCTCTCTAACTTTTTTTTTTAAGGATTAAATTACCAAACAGTACACTTGAAATTCCTCCTGAGTAAAGGAAGAACCCAGAACATTTTGTGAACATTCATTTTCACTTTTTTCATTAACTTCCATTTAATTTCAGAAGTTAGACATGGCAATAACATGGTTCAATTTAGGCAGATATTAATGATGTGCACTGAGCCTCGGAGGTCATAAAATAATCCATACTCATCAAATCCTCTAGTCTTTCATTGTGATTGTTCCATTCCAGTTGGCACCACTGCTACATCTCCTCCTTCAAGGTGTTCTGAAATCAAAAGCCCATATGTGACATGGTTGATTCTCTGAGTTGACTAAGAGCTGTCTGTGGTACTCAGGCAGGTGAGTGATATGGGATTCATAGTTTTGGACATTATGCCATAGACCCACAGACTTACTCAATAAGTGTTGAGGGAGAGGATGGATGGAGAAAGGACTACTGTACCCAATTTTCCCATCATGAATACATACATGAAAATGGATAGTGAGATGGGCTGATTGGATTGTCTGGTTTTAGTTATGAATGCTTGAAAGTTTAGACATGATTTTCATGGAGGACTAAATATTTCAGTCATTTTTTTGTTTATTTATTGCCACCCTGGTCCTGCTCCCCATAGATATCTAATCCATGATAAATTTCTATGTCTGTACACTGCTTACTCAGCACCTCAAAAGAATTATGAGTGTAAAGATGAGGATGATCACGGCATTGTGAAAGAATATTGAGGGATTTGTAAATGACAGCATCTTGCTTCTGTGTTCCTGTAAATTGTTTCATTTTATCTGTAGAATATTTCTCAAGGATAATCTCTTACATCATTTTATTTAAAATTAAAATACAGCACAACATTTTTATGTAATCAATTACAGGGTATTGGGTAGAAAAGAAGGAAGATGTGTTTACATAAGGCTGTATAATAACACACAGTGGGCATCTTGCCAGGTGAATCCCACACATGGTTCCTTTGACAATCCAAACACCCAACTCTGTTCACTGTCTCTCCAGAAAGGGACCTCTTTGTCACTGTGCTATACTCTTTGGAGTCCGAAATGGATCACAGGAGAAAGGAGGGGTGACACCTACTGCATCCACTCTAGGGAGGATTTCTGAGATCAGAGACAAACATCAAAAGTAGAGAAGGTCCACAGTGATTTGAACTGACCTCATTCTTGTTCTGAACTCCAGGCTTTTCTAGAATCCTCCCCCATGCTCCTCCAATCTTTTATTCATTCTCCTCAATCTCGAGAAGAGAAATCAACTCAGGGTTTGATTTCATTCCTGCCGAGAAAGATTGAAAGAGTTCAACATTCCTCATACAGCACTGTGATATAGACCTCTAAACAACTGCTGGAAATATTCTGATGGTCCGGAAACATAGGAAAAGGTTTGTGGATCAAGTGGAGGGACTGACAACTCAATTTCAAATCCTGTCACCATCCTTTATTTCTGTAACATACAGCAAGTTATTCATAACTCTGAGACTCAGTATTATCGTTATAGTTGACTTCTAGTCAGAACAAATGTATTGAGTATGGGTCAAATAGATAACAAATGCTCCTTCTGTTATTAATAGGGAATAGATGTATAATATGAGTCTAAATGAGATTTAGATATTATTAATAAAACTAATGATAAAATACTCAGTTTCACACCATTCAAACCAAATGACCGGGATCTGCAGTTGTATTCATTTGTCTACTTGGGACTGTTTTTTTTTGTATTTGGATCACGATATGCAAGTATTTGGAAAAGACTGACTGATTTTCTCATTCATCAGATCCTGTCTAATTCCTTGTATGCAGGAGAAATTAAAAGTAAAATTCTCTATTAAACTTTGAAAAGACCCTTCCTTGGTTCACAATAAGTGAACACAATCACTGTAGCTACTACAAACTCATACTTTCCTATCTGCACTTTCATCTCTGTTAGGAATATCCCATGGAGCTAGAGATAAGGTAAAAGAGCTCTTGTTTGTGGCTACATTATGGACACATGGTGCCTGAATCTTCGTTTAGAAATGGCCATTGTTAAATTATTCAAATATCATGACATGATTTTTCTGGGTGTAAAATTAACATTTTTATAAAGAGAAGGGGATAATATTGTGAATGAGCTTGAGGGATGTTTTAGTGTTTTGCATCATATCACACCCCAGTGCCTGTTCACTCTTTTATCTAACAATAAACATGCCACCTGTGTGAAGATAGAACACTCTATTTGAACAAAAACCACAATAACTAAATATTTAAATTCCAAATATTCTTTAGGGGTACCAGTGTTTTGAAGCTGGGTAATTCTATCCATATTTCCAACACGTGGTAACAGCTGAGAGTGTTGGATAGATTTACACACTGTACATTTAGTAATAGGACAATGGTACACATCTAAAATATTAATTTCCTAACTCTCATTCCAGATTCCAATTTTCTCTAATTGAGCCGAGTGAAAATGTTGCCTATTGAAGATGAGATATCTTGCTCAGTAATCACTCAAGGATTATTACTAGACAAAACTTATTGTTTTTTTCAGAAAAATGCAAGTGATCAATAGTAAAATTGAGTATACCTCAGTTGTTGGACTTCAAACATACAGTCTCCAACCACTTACTATCTGGAAATTGTCTCTTGTATGATTTGCTGAAAAGCATAAGAATTTTGAAAGAATAGTGTCATAACAATGAACTATCAAATTACATCACATCCTTTTATCTAGTAAAGCAGTGGATCAGTGAAAACATTTAAAGTGGCTGTACTTCAAGATAGCTTTAAACCTACATGTGTATGTAATGACCATATTTCAGGGCCATAGTTGTTGTGTTCTTCACTATTTAGAAGATCATTGTGTAACCTTAATGCAAATTATTAAGAAAAGTATTTGTTATCACTAAATCCATATTAAGTATTTATTAGGTGTGTGTAATAGTCAACTATTGTGTCAACTTGAGTAAGAAATGGCCAAGTGATTTGGATAGCACAGTTCATGGTGTGACTGAATGGATTTACTGGAAAGAAAAGACCCACCCTTTGTGTAAGAGAAATTATCCAATAGCATGAATGGAATAAAATAGGAAAGAAGAAGGAAGACTCACTGTCTCTTTGAAGGAGTGCCAGTCTTTCCCTTCTATTAAAGCTGATTTTTTATGATCACTGACTAATACATATTTTGAACCAGAATTGCTCTAAAGAAACAAAATTGTAATAATGAACTTCTTTAATGGCTTTAGTGATTCCTGGAGTTGACTCTCTAATTTGATGAGACCAAAAGATGCCACTTTCTCTCCTTCTGATAATGTGCATAGTACTGATACTCCTTGGTATAAACTTTTTAAAGTAATACACCATGTAGATTTATTTGATTATCCTAATTCACTACTTGAGAAATGTAAGGAATTCAGTGTCTCCATACATTACACTTTAGAACATTTTTTGGCAGAGGGTGAAATCTAATGCGGCTGACTCGTTGGTCTTAGCAACTCTGGACATACTAGTGGAGGAAAATAATAGGCTCAAAACATGCATAAAATGTTAAATATTATAAATATGAGAACAAAGTAATAAAGAAAAATAAGGAACTCAAAGATTCAAATTCCTAGGTCCATATATACATAAAGAATCTCAAAATTTCTAAGTGTGTCCTAAAAGAGACTATTTCCTCCTTTAGCCACAAGGCTGAGATTGCAGAAACCCAAATACAGGCCATCATAATTCAATTGGCTGAACTCTAGCATAAATTTAATGCTCAGCCTCAAAGGACAACTGAAGTGAAGGTGAAGACACTAATGGGAAAAGAATGGGATCCCATAAATTGGGGTGGAGATGTTTGCGAGGATGCTGAGGAGGCTGGGATAATAAGCTCTTAGGTTCTAGTGAAGTTATTATGCCAGAGGAAGAGATTTCCCCACCCACAGAAGTGGAAGCTTCCTCAACCCCACTTTTCTCCTACATCTGAGGAAATTAACTCTGTGCTGAACAAGCGTGACAGTGCCTACCCTCCTCAGCACCCACCCTCACCACTGACTTTTGCACCTAGACTTTTCAGCATGCTTAAATCACAGAAGACTCCTAAAATGATGCCCATCGTATGACTCATGAGGAAATCCATTAAACTCCAAAAGAATTTTTTGAGTTTTCTAACTCTTATAAGCAGAGACATAATGAACAAGTATAACTATGGGAATGGATTTTAAAGATGTAGGGTAATGTTGGCAAGAAAACATAGATTTCAATCAGTCTGAGTCTTCTGATGGTGGCACATTAAGTAGAGATTTTTAAAAAAACTGTTATACAGCTCATGGGGTTTTTAAAGAAAATGTATTAATGTTTTATTTTCCTGCTTGGAAAAAATATGGATCAAAAGATGAACCAATGTGAGTAATTAGAGATGCCTGATGTTCCTTGGTCTATTGTTCATGAGGGGATTAAAAAGCTCAGCAAAATGAGAATGCTGGAGTGGGTTGGGCATGATAAACCTAATGCTCCAAACTGGGATGATGTAGAAAATGTACCTTTCACCAATACCCTGAGAAAGAGATTCCTAAGGGGGGAACTAACATCCCTGAACAGCCCTGTCATTGCTCTTCTCTGTATGTCAGACCTGATGTTAGGGATAACAGTCACTCAATCGTGCAATTTAAGAATAATGTCTTTAATTGGATCCTACAGTGGCAGGGGTCAATCAGCACCAATCAACTCACAAAGACAAGGTACATGTATTTAGTATAATGGACAGATGAAGCAGAACAATGATGGGAATGGTCAGCCACATATAGATGTATGGTGTTTACTGACTAGCCATGGCATTCCCAAAAGTGAAACAGACAGAAAGCCTACATAATTTTTACTAGATTTATATAATGAAGAAAATTTAAGGGCAAATGAGCAGAAATGTACCTCAAATTGTGGCAACATTGAATCATGGCCTCCTCAAAAAATTCCCAGATTTGAGCCACTGTATAGACCAAGGATATGTTGAATAAAGGGTTGGCAATGTCCCCTTGAGGAAGGAACCTGGTGGACTATCACAAATTTATATGGTCAGTCTTTCACCCATCCTTCCCCAGATGGACATATGGACTTTTACCAGGGTACCTGTGCACTGGGGAAAGGTAAATGAGTAGATATTTTGCGGTCTGCTGAACAAGGGTTCTAAACTAAAGCTGAGCCCAGGGGACCCAAAATATCTTTTGGGCTTCCAGTAAGAGTAGGAGCCCATGGAGGTTGGTGATCAGTGCAGTTTTAGCAAGTATTAGTGGTCCAGTAGGTATACAAATCCATCTTGTAGTTATTCTGCCATTCCAGAATGCATAATTAGGGAAGACATGCTTAATACTTGGCAGTATCCACACAGTGGTTCCCAACCTGTAGTGCAAGAGCTATCATGTGTGGAAAGGCATAATGGAAGACATTAGAGTTGCCTTTATCTAGTAGAATAGTAAGCCAAACAATGTCATATTCTTTGAGAGATTACAGAGATTAGTGGCATTATCAAAGACTTGAAAAGTTTAGAGGTTGTTGTCCTCACCACATCTCAATTTAATTCTCCTATTTGGCCTATGTATGAAGCAAATGGGTGTCTTAGGGAATGACTGTGTATTACCCTAAACTTAATCAATTGGTGATTCCAATTGCAGCTGCCTTTTCAGATTTCATTTCCTTGCTTGAGCTACTGATTTGTCAAATGCTTCCTTTGACATAATTATCCATAGGGCAACCAGAAACAATTTTCAATCGGGTGCCAAAATTAGCAATAAATCTATACTGTCTAACTTAGGATTATATTCACTTTTCATCCCTGTGTCACAGCTTAGTTTTCAAGGAACTTGATCATCATTCTCTTCCACAAGGTATTGTACCCATCAATCATATTGTTGATATCATACTGATTGGACCAAATGAGCAGGAGGTAGTATCCACACGACTTGATAGGAAAGCACTTACACAGCAGAGGATGGAGGAAAGTCTAACTAAAATTCAAGGTCCCTCTATCTTGGTCCCTCTATCGTGTTCTCTCTATCCTTTACGTTGGTGTGAGGCATTCAGAGATAACTCTTCAAAGGGGAAGGAGAAATTGTTTCATGTTACTTCTTCAACAACCAAAAAAGAGCCACAACACTTGGTGGGCAAGTTTTCATCTTGCAGGAAATGCAGTCTTCCCTGAGATATACTACTCCAGCCCATTTACCAAGTAACTTGAAAACTTGCTAGTTTCCATGAAGCCCATGACAGAAAAGGCTGTGCAACCAGTACAGGCTACTGAGCGGGCTACTTTCTCACTGAGGCCATATGACCAGCTGATCCAATGTTATCTTAGGTGTCAGTGGCAGAAAGTGATGATATTTGGGGTCTCTGCTAGGGCAGCACAGATGAATCACCGCAGAGGCTTTTAGTATTTTGGAGCAAGGCTCTGCTCAATAATCACTTTGAAATGCAGTTTGGCTACTAGGCCTGAGTTGAAATTGGACATTTGATCATTGCATATCAGGTTCCCATGAAAACTGAGCCCCCCTTCAGGATTTGGCTATTATCTAATCTACCAAGTTATAAATTTGAACATGCACAGCAAGAGTCCATCATTAAATTGAAATGGTATATATGTGATCAAGCCTGAGCAAGTCCAGTGTAGTGTACATGTAAATTACATGAAAAAGTTGCCCAAATGCCCATGGTTCCTATTCCTGCTACACTGTCTTCTGTCTCCAAGCATACACATGCACTCTTGTGGATTGAACTCTATTATCAGCTGATTAAAGAATAGAAGCCCAGGCCTGGTTTACAAATGGTTCTGCATATTATGCAGCCATCATCAGAAAGTGAATAGCTGTAAGATTATAGCCCTTTTCTAGGACATCCAAGAAGGACAGTGGTGAATGGAAATCTTCATAGTAGTTAAAACTTTGGGTGGTGCACCTCTTTGTATATTCTACCTGGAGGAAACAATGGCCAGATGTGAAACTATATACTAATTTATGAGCTGCAGCCAATGGGCTGACCAGATGGTCAAGAACATGGAAGGAACATGACTGAAAAATTAGTGACAAAGATATTTGGGGAAGAGATATGTGGATATAGCTCCTCATATGTATGAAGTGTGTAAATATATGTGTGTCCCATGAATATGCTCGCCAAAATGTAATCTCAAAAGAACAGGACTTAAAAAACCAAGTAGATATAATGACCTGTTCTGAGGATAGCAGTTCATACTTGCTGTTATCTCTGTGCAATGGGATTCTGTTCAGAATGTTCTTGCCTATACCAATGTCTTCTAGAGTTCTGCTTCTTTTGTCCTTCAGGTAATTAGTGATTCTGTTTTCACATTTACATCTGTGATCTATTTTGATTTTAGTGTAGTGTGAGTTGAGAGATGTAGTTCTCAATTCAATACTCTGTGTGTGTATGGCCAGTTTTTCCAGCATCATTTGTTAATGAGGTTTTCTTTCCTACAGCATGTTTTTGGATTCTCTGTCAAAGATCAGATACAGAGAAATTTTATTTTTATGTTGAAATCATAGGATATTGGTGAGGCTGCCCAGGTCTTTCTAAATTTTCCAGGCTGAGCTGAAACAATGATCTTCCTCATTCAACCTTTCTAGAGTGATCTAATCTTACAAAGAGAGAGAAATTTAAGATTTGATTTCACTCAGCTGCATTAAACAGGATAGGATCTAATGTCTTGACAAATATCTATGACAGGGTTCTCTGGAGCTCTGCTGAAAATATTCTGATGTAAAGCACAGAATGAAATAGTGAATGCATCAGACCCAGAGATGCTCATGTTAATTTTGAATCCATTCTGCAACACTTATTATTTAATGACATAGTGTAGGTGGTTAGTATCTCTCACTCTCAACATTGTCTTTAGAAGACTCTTCTCATCAATTTCAACGTGGAAGGATTAAAGTAGACAATAGATGCTCTCCATGACATTAAGGTGGGAAATTCACACTATAAGGGTCAAATAAAATTTGAATATTATTAATATTAGTGGAAAGGTTAAACATAATACCACTAACTAAAAAAAATCTTGGATCCGAGATTTTCATTTTCCTCTTTCTGTTAATGGTTATATATGTGGTATATTGGAAGAGGCCTGTCTAGCTCTTTCATTTCCATTTCCTTAAACCAATACCTTGTTTGGCACAGAAAAATATTTTTGAAAAATGAAAACCTCTGTGAAACAATGAACAAGTACTTTCTTGGTTCAAAAAAAAAACACCCTGAGTGTGACTTCAACAAAGTGCTTTCCTGTCTACCCTTTCATCAATATTAGGCAGGTCCCATAGAACTAAAAATGAGGCTATAATTCAAAACTCAATATCAGATATGAAGCTCATAGGGTTAAATATTTCTATCCTAGTATTGGTAATGGGTATTATTGACAACAATTACAGGACAGGTTAATAAAGTGTTTTGTAAATTTCAGGCAGTGGTTCTCAACCTTGGCATAAGGAAGGACCACCAAGAACTCCAAATGCAAATATTCTGATTAAATGGCTTTTAATTTTGGCCAGATCTCTGTATATGTTAAAATATTCATGAGCGAAATATTTTGATATATAAGAGTGAGAACCACTAGTCTACTTTTTGAAGAGTTTCATAACTATATGTTTGTAAAAAGTCTATAAGCTAAGTGATTATTATCTCCATTATACTTAGAAGGAATGTATCTAGGTGTGCCTGCATGATTTCCTGTGCTTCTTTCTTTTATATTTTCCCCAATTCCATTATGCTGTGTTCTAACACAAAATAAAATTGATTTTATATATCTATAGTAGGAGATATACAGTCAATGCATTAGAAAAGACTGATAAAATCTATTAACTAGACATAAAGATGTTGGAACTAAAACGTTGGTTTTAGGACCTTCCATGGTACTAAAGTTGTCAACACTAAATGCAAGGGTTGATTATTTGAAAATATCAAGGAAGAATTACAGTGTATGATCAAAACCTATGGTGAATATTTAAAATAAAAATTATTAAACTTGAGGGCAAATTATACTAAATTAAAATAAAATGCTCCCCCTTGCTTTGAGTACACTTTCACTATCATCCTTTCCACTTTCTGAGGCAGTTCTGGAAAGGCCTCTTCTTTGAGGATATTTAGTTCTGCTCTTGTGGCTGCCTTGATATCCTTAAAAAATTGAAATCATCCACTTTTCATGGTTGTTTTGACTTCAGAGAAAAGCCAGAAACTGCATAGTAATAGATCACACCAGTGAGTAAGCTACATGAGGCCACACCTTATTTAGACAGAAATTCCCATAAACATTTTGGATTGATTCAGGACATTGAGGCAGCCAAAAAAAGGCACAAAAGAGATCACCCAAACTGTATCAGCAAACAAAAAGAATAATAGGATAAGTGGGCTCAGTTTGATGGGGACTATTTAGAGAAGGATTAATGGCAATTTGTAGTTTATAATTAATTAAATTATAATTATAATTTTAAAGTTTTAACTTAAACATTCACCATCACTCTTGAACACATCTCAGATTAACAGTTCACCCAATGATACAAAAGAAAATATTTTAAAAAGAAATCTTTCACATTAGATATATCATGATGTTTTAGGGTATTGATGAAAAAATTTTGTATAAAATTCAATGAATTTCTCAATGTTTCTTTGTAATTTGACAGGTGTGGTATCCACTAATTCCAGAACTGCAATCATTGACATCATTCATTATGTATACTTAATTTGAAATGCATTTAAGCCAGGAGAAAGGATTATATATTACATAACTTCAAATGACAAACAATATTTGAGTAATAACTTAAAGTTGAAACAGAGAATTCTGAAAATCGCAGAAAGAAAATGTGTCTAGACTATACAGACACATGACAATATTTTTCTCATTATGTTCCATCAGCTTTGATTACATATTCAGAAAATATTCTCCTGTTCTTCTATGGGTTTTTAAATATGCTAAAAGGGATTTTTACCTTTGTCTTAGAATTAAATGAGGTATACTTCATCCTTCATTGACATTTTTTAGAATGATTTTCTTCTTAAAGTGGGAATGTTACTACTCATTCCCTATTTTTTCTTAAAACATTTGGACTTTTTATGGCAATGTTGTGATTGTTATATACAATATTCTTTGTCTTTTATGACTTTTGAGTATCTCTAAAGTAAGTTTGCATATAATTGTGTGAATAACACAGAATTCAGCACTGGAAGTGTTTTAATAAATTTAAGTTTGAAGATTGAGAAGTATCATTGAAGAATAAGAATATCATGGGGAAATATTTTACTTCTGAATATGTCAACTCAAAATAGAGAGAGCTAGATGTCCATGCATTTGTTTTCTTTCCTTCATTTTGTTTTATTTTTCAAAATACATTCAAGAAATACAGAAGCACCTATTGTCATGTCTAATAATTCTATCTCAAGAAATTCAGAAGATTCAGAACTGGAGCCTGTCTTTTTTGGACTGTTCCTGCATTTGCCTCTATGGTGAATATCTTCATCTGCTTCCTGAAGAATATGGAGATTAAATGTGCTCCAAGGAGGCTCTGCAGCAGGACCATTTAATTTCAGGACCAGTGGCATTCATTTGGAATGTAGGTGGAAAATGCAGAAAAATTAACGTGTAAATCTTTTTGTCATGGTTCATTGATTTAGATTTTTTATTTTAGTTTCTCACCATATTAATATTAGAATGGTCATTGCCAGGGTTGAGAGAAAGAAAGCATAGAGTTTTAAGATAAGTATTAAGTTTTAGATTGGGAAGATGAAACATTTCTGGAAAGGTACATTGGTGATACTTGCACAACAAGATGAACCTAACTGATATCACTAAATAGTGCACACAAATTGGCAAAATATTTTTAAAATTATACATGCTTTACCATAATTAACAATGGAAGTAAATAAAATAGTGCACACAACTTGGAAACATGTGTTTTTTAATTACACATGCTTTACCTTAATTAACAATGGAAGTAAATAAAATACAGATGGATCTTAATAAGAAGGGAAAAAAGAAAAAAAAAAACATTCAGGAAAATATACCCAGAACTCCCTACTGAATAGAGAAATAACCACCAAAAGTTGAGTGGACATTCACTGGCTCTTCTTTTTATTCACTAGTAGTAGAAATTCCTTAGAGAATAGAATACAGTGGACCAATTTTTCTAAATATCAGCTCTCTGCATTGGGCCTCAAAGGTCATATAATAGTTAAGAATTAGCATGTTTTGCCAACCCTTCAATGTGATGGCTGTAGTACATTGGGTTCTATAATATGATTCCTTTAGTCATATTTGTCCACATCAGGATGCTGCTATCAGACACTGGCTTCATATAAAGATTGAGAAAGAGAGAGCCCTATAATGTTACAAGGCAGGAGAGTTGCTTTGGATCTGAATCTATTGGTCATGACTGAGCACAGAATCAGCCTTGGCCAGGAAGTGATGAATAAGCATGGAGATTGAGAAAGGACTGTCCGAATCATCTTTTCCTCCTCATCAGGACTAACAGAGAAGGCTGGATGGCCTATGGAAGAGATGCTAAGAGAAAAATTCTCACCTATGCAGAGTGGCAAGTTTATGTCCTGTCTTGTTCTGATGGTCCCAGATAATTCATTCACTTTTACATTCCACCTATATATATTGTATTTCATGGTCATCTAACCCACAAAAGCATAGAATAGGCCATTTCACACTGTCCCTATCATTTCAAAGTATTGTCAAGGAGATAAATAAAAAGAGGAGGAGGATGACAGTAACACTAAACTCATGAAGTATGTCTGAGGGATTGCAGAGGTCCAGGTTCTGAGTTATGTGTTCTATACCTTATTTCACTTTATTAAAAATGTACACTATTTCTCAAATCATAACTGTTCACTTTATTTTTCAGAAAAGGATGAAATACTTTAGGTAGGATGTTAGCTAGCTGTCCCATTAATAGCCCAACATGTGACTTCCCAGTCACTCCAAGTGGGTACCCTTTGCTCAGTATGCTCATCCTATGGAGGTTGCTAGCTGAACAGAGGAGAGAGCAGTGACTGTTGCCTGCTGTAATCAGCATAGGAAGGACAAGCATAGATCACAGGCAATGATCACAGAAAGATCAGGCATATGGTCATTCAGCACACATCTCTTCCCTGCCCTCTGTTGTTCACCATTGCAGAAGTCCACATGTGCTTAATATCCCCATTCAATCTGAAAAGGAGGTATTGATTCCATTTCTTCTCATGAAACTTTCCATATTTAAAAAAATACTTCTGCTGTGTTGATAGTTAAAACCATTAGATTTTGGTTTACTTTTACCTGATGGATAAGAAACCATGAAGAATGTTATTGCATGAGATCCTGTTTAATTTGTAATTTTACAGTCCCATTTATGATTTCTGAGACACAGGATGGGATGTTAGCATTTCTGAGACTCAGAATTGTCATGAGGTTAGTTTTGGTAGATACAACTGGATGAAACCAAAAACAGATACGGTTGCTTCCTATGGGTTTAATAGATGATAACCTTATAAAATGTGTAAAGTATTTTTAAATATTATTGATAATCATAATGATACTCTTCACAGTGCTCAACTACAATATCCTGTAGTCTAAGTAATTATTTCTCTATTTTTGTAATAGGACATTGAATCTTTTCCTTACATAAATGTATGCTATGAATTTGTAGAGAAATGCTTTTAATTTCTCATCCTCCAAGTCTTTAAAATATGTGGCATACATATTGTAAAAATGTATAAAGAAAAATCTCTACTAAGCACTGGACAGATCCTTCCTGTTTTTGTTTTTTCCTTTTTTGCAAAAAAAATGCACAATAATCAGTGCTTTATGGACATTCTTGATGATATTCTGTGTACAGATTTTTCTTTTCTTTTCTTTTTTTTTTTGGTACCAGGGATCGAACTCGAATCCTTGTGCTTGCAAGGCAGGTGGAGGAACCACTGAGCTAAATCTCCAGCCCGAGATTTATCTTTTCTAAGAGTACCCAACATAATAAGAGGTGATAAATAATAGTTCTTGCTGGTTGGTATATCATGGGCAAAAGAGCCCTGACAATTCAGAGTCTACACTATTCCATCATTCCAAGATTTTAGTAGAGATATTCAGGGGCATAAAGAAAACTAAGATATGAAAGGAAACCTAGAAGTAGACTCTGTAAGATAAGATAATTTGGGCATGAGAGTGGAGGGGAAGAGAAGGGACTGGTAGGTGAAGGTGAATTAATAATAAAAAAGATGTGATATGTATATATACCAATTCCCTAAGATGAGGGCAATCATTTAACACAAATACATACCAGTAAAAATCATTGGTCTATCAATAGAAAAATCAAAGAGTAAGAACTCAAAAATGTGTAAAATGTATCATGAAATTCTTCAATGTTTAATTATTATTTTCTGGATTGTGAACCATATTTGTATACTTCAATGTATTTTAAAACTACAAAAATCATAAGAAGCAGGAAGACAAGGAATCTTATGCTTGAACTAGTCCACATCTTGGAGTATGATGATTGTAGATGTCACTGGCTTTTGACAATTGTTTTCATGAACAAACTCACTATTTCTCTAATGATGGAATGGTTCATTTAAAGAAACAATGCAATGACCAAAATGTTAAATTCCAAACATCCCTTAGCTGCACAAATATATTGAAGATAAATGTTGTTTCCCTGTTTCTGTTAAGCAACATGAGGTTGGAGAAACAGAGATGTATACACATTCTGCCTATAGTGGCAGGTCTATGGCAGGCCCTCAAATGTTGATTTCCTGCCCTTTAATCAGCACACTGTCTCCCCTACAGAGGCAAATGAAAATATTCTCTTTATACAGTATAAAATTAATTGGTCAATAATCACGCAAAGATTATTAGTTGGTATACATCAGTGGAATTTAATATTAAGAGTAATAAGTTGCATTTTATTAGGACAGTATTTGAGACAAGTAATGTAGGTGATTATTAGGAAATGGGACATGCCTTAGTTGTTGTAATTCATATAACAATCCCCAACCAATATGCTATTTAGAAATTTTCCTTTGTTTGACACAGAGAAAGGCAGAATGACTTTCCAAAATTGTAAAACAAACTTGCCAAAATTACCTCAGTTAATGCTATGCATCTGTTTAAGCACTTCAAAGTGATGTACGTAATTCACAGAAACTTAAAACTACATTTTAATATATGTGCATCTAGATGTTGTTGCAATATAAATAACATAGATGTGCTCTAGGTACTATGTAGTTTAGAATTATATAAAAGTGCTATGGATTCATAAATCATTACTGACACATATATATTGACAATAAAATTACCCCCTGACTTAAAGGCAGCAGTTTCTTTTGAGGAACATGTGTGCAGGTGAATAGAAACTTGCAAAAATATTAAGAACTCAAATTTCATATTTGGTCTCCTAAATCACTCTAAAATATGAATTCTGAAGCACATATATTATTATTAAATGTTCATTTTTAAAATACGGGTATATGTGGGTATATTTATAGGGAATGCTAATATTCTATGTTCTAAAAATGGGTGCCTGGGGATTGAGCTCAGTGGCACCATCCCTGCCTGGCAAGCGCAAGGTCCTGTGTTTTATCCCCAGTTCCATAAAATAAAGAAATAAAGAAATAAAAGTAAAACAAAATAAAAATTAGGACATATTCAATGACTCTTGTATCAAACCTGGTGTATGAGAACTGTCAAGAAGTTATCATGCACGTATCCTGAAAAAAATTTCAGTTTGGTTCCAAGCTAAAATATCTTGATATTTTAAAATATTCACAAGTATATTCATGAATGAGACAGAACTATAGACTTTTCAATTTAAAAATATTTTTATACTTCTTTGCAGTAGCTATAAGCTATGAAATTATTGTCTCCATTGTATAGATAGGATATTTCCCAGACCTATTTTCTTTATATTTTGTGCTTATGTTTTGCATTTTTCTCATTTATTCATACTGTGAGAAGGCCAAAAAACAAACTTAATTTACCTTCAAGTAATATACTTTAGAGAATTACAATGCCTTTAGAAGAAAGTGCTGATGTGAAAACCTATTAAATGGCATAAGAATGGTGGGACTCCAACTTGGGCTTTGCATTCTAACCTGATGCTAAATTACTTAGTCATACATGAATGACTTTTCCAATTTAAAAAAAAAAGTAGTGCTTCCAGGCCACTTACAATAAAATACAGATGTGAGGGGCAAAGCACTGTCTTCTTTCCAGGATATTTTATTAAGGTAAGATGGGGTTTACATATGTAAAAAATAAAAATAATTCAAAAGTGTTCATCACATTGTATTATTTTGTTTCATCATCAAAACTGAAGTGCACACAATTGCCAAATTTATGGTCAAAGATAATATTGGTTATATGCATTTTACTTGAATTTATCAAAACCTGAAATCTGCTAAAGTTAAACACAAATACTATATATTAGAGATTTTTAAAATATGAAAAAGTTTGACTGAGAAATTTATTCAGGAAGAAAATAAGAAAAACAATGAAAACCATCAAACATGACTGGCAATACTTTCTGATTGTAAACTATCAAATTAAATTTAGTGTGGATATAATGTAGTTCTAGTTATTGCATGCTGTTTTAAACATTAAAAATCAAGGGAATTTTTACTGTTATTTAGTACTGGGTGCCTATTCTTTCATTTTTCAAGGTTGCCCAAATAAAACAGAAGCACAGAATCAAACGTGTCTCAGAATTCCATCCCATGGCTTTGTCTTTGATCTACTCCTGTCCATGCAGTTAGTCACAGTGCTTGGGAACCTGCTCATTATTTTGCATGTCAGCTCTGACTCCCACCTACACACCGCCATGTACTTTTTCCTCTCCAACCTGTCCTTCTCCAACATCTGCTTATTCTCTACCACAGCCCCAAAGATGATTGTGGACATCTGGTCTCAGAGGATGGTTGTCTCCTTTGTGGGATGCGTGATGCAGATGTCTGTGTTTCTCATGTTTGTCTTTATGGATGATATGCTTCTGACAGTGAGGGCCTATGCTATAAAAAGTTATAGAAGAGATTAAGAAACTAGACAAGTTTAAAGATAAATTAAATGAAAAGTTTTCAGAAATCACTTAAAATGCCCAAGCAGGTGGCATCATCATCCCTGACTTAAAATTATACTACAGAGCTACTGTGATAAAAACTGCACAGTGGTCAAGGATCAGTGAAACAGTCTATAAGATTCAGGAGCAATTGCAGAAATACTCAGCCACCTTATCTTTGACAAAAGGAGCCAAACAATTTCACTTGAAGAAAGACAGCCTCTTTAATAAATGGTACTGGAAAAAATGGCTTTCCATGTGCCAAAGATTAACATGAAACTCATGACTCTCACTATGGACTAAACTAAAATTGAAATGGATCAGAGATCCAAATATTAAAACAAAAACACTAAATCTGCTGGATGAAAGAATAGGTAGAACTTTTGACGGCATAGATATGGGCAAAGACATTATGAAAAAAAAACCCAGTCACACAGAAAATATTACAAGAAATAAACAACTGGGATCTCATCTCATTAAAAAGCTTTTGCACAGCAAATAAATTAGCAACAGACAATTCACATAGTGGGAAAAAATTTTGCCAGTTGTTCCTCAGTCAAAACACTAATATCTAGAATATATAAAATACTGAAAAATTCAAACTCCCCATTTAATGACCCAGTCCAAAAATGGGCATCTAAGATTAATATATACTTCTCAGATGAAGACGTACAGTCACAAATATGTTCAACATCACTTTTCATTTGAGAGATGCAAACTGAAACGATGCTGATATTCCACCTCACTCCAGAACAAATGGCTATAATCAAGAAATCAACCAATAATAAATGATAGTGGGGTTTGGGTGAAAAAAAGGAACACTTCTTCACTATAGGTAGAAGTGTAGACTGGTGCCACCACTGTGGAAATCAATATAAAAATACTTCAAAAAACTAGGACTAGAGGTTCCATTTGAGCCAGCCATTCCACTTCTCAATATCTTCAAAAAGAATTAAAATCATCAGGTCACAGTGACATATGCACACTTATGTTCTTAGCAGCAGAGTTTGCAATAAGTAAATCTTGGGAAATTCCAAGTGTCCATCAATTGGTGAATGGATAAACAAGATATGGTTTTTGTGCCCAATGGAGTACTACTCAGCCATAAAGAAAAGTGAAATTGAGATATTTATAGCTAAATGGATTCACCTACTGACAACACTTTTAAGTGAAATAAATAGGACTTGCACGTGTAAATATGACATTATTTCTGTGGTGTAAGAAATTGAAAGTGTAAAAGAGGAGTAAAATATGTAATAGAAAATGTGAAAAAAGAACCGTTTCAAATGGGAAGGGCACTAAGAGGGGGAGGGGACAGGAAGGAAGGGAAAAGAGAAAAAGTGAGAAAAGAAAGATAAAATAGAAACAAAGGTTTTAGATGTGAAGAAGGGAAAAAGGGTGGAAGGAAATGGAGAAAAATAGAAAAAAATGACAATTAACATGTGTCATGTACAGATGAAAATTCCATATGATGAATGCGATCATTATGTGTATCTTAATTGTATGAATAAAGTTTATTTAAAAATTTAAATGCTCAAATCAGAGATGGAGAAAATAAGAAAAAACTTGGAACACCTAAACAAATCAGTTTAAAACATTAATGACAATTTCACCAAAGAAATAAAATTCTTGCGATTATATCAGACAGAAATACCTCAAATGAAAAACTATAGAATTAATAAATTGTAGAAAAGACCAGTGTAAAGACAGAGTGTTTGGGTTTGAATACAAAATAGTAAATTATGAAGTACTCAGAGAAGAAACAAAAAATAAGAGAACAAGAAAAGACCATGCAGCAACTACTAGATGACACTAAAACTATCAGCCTAAATCTAACTGGAGTTACAGAAAAGTTAGAAGATAATTCAATTAGAGTTATTAATATGTTTACAGAAACTGTAGCAGAAAATTTCCAAAATATGAGAAAAGAGTTCAGCATACAAGTGAGGATCCACAATAACAAACAAATATACTGAAAAATGAAATTCACCAAGAGGTAGCCTTATTGAATTGTCAGATGGACAACAAAAAGAACAAAATCAAAATTTTAAAAATCAGGCAAAAATTAAAAAATTATAGATAAAGGTAACCCTTTTAGTATTATAGCAGACTTCTCAACACAAACCTTACAAGCAGGATGAGCTTGGAGTGAAGGATTTAAACTCTTAATTCCAAACAACTTCCAACTGAGATTACCATAGCCAAAAAAGCTCCCCTTTAACATAGCAATAAGGACTTTTCATGTAAAAGATCAGCTTGAGAGATATAGGACTGTCAAACCAGCACTCCAGAAAAGACTCAAGAATAGTCTACATGAAACCACAAAACCAATAAAGGTAAAAGCCAATATCAAATGAAGATACCGAGCCAGGTCAATGGATAAACAGCAGATAAAAGTGACTAAGTCTGTTTCATCTTGAACACGGTTCCATAGACAATTGTGGACTTCCAACCTCAGAACAGAGTCATCTCTAAGTGGTCTGCTTAACACAAGTATTTTTTTTTCCTCGTCTCTGAGTGTATGGATGTCATGCTCCTGACTGTGGTGGCCTATGATTGGTTTGTGGCCCACTATAACCCATTGATTAACACAGTCATCACAAACCATTGCCTTTGTGGAGTTGTGATCTTGATTTTTTTTTTTTAACTTTCTGGACTTCCGTATACATAATTTTATTGTGCTAAGACTTGTCTACTTCAACAGTTGCTAATTTCTTATGTACACTGTCCTCCTCCTTAAACTTCTCTATTTAGACAACTTCCCCATACCATAGTGAAGTATTTATGGTGCCATATCTTTTCCCACTCAATTTTATGGACTATTCTTTCATATTAACAATTGTTTTGTCATCTGAATATCATAATCTGATAGAAAAATATGATATCTTCTCTACATTTTACTCCCATCAGTTGCTTGCTTATTTTGTGGAACAGGTGTTAAAGAATATATGGACCCAGCTCTCTAAAATTTTACCAGAAGTCTGACAGCCACAGGAATGAGTGCTATGGTCACCCCTGTGTTGAATTCATTCACAGCCTGAGTACCACAATAAATATAAGTACACTGGGGAAACTACAGTAGAATTTCAGGACCTCTAATCATTTTGGTTGTGTTATTATGATAATTTCATGTCCTTGATTTCATATTGTAATACTGGGAAGATGAAGAGTGAACTCAAAAGGTGAGCATAAATTTTCAGTTTGGAAAATGAAAAATTCCTGAAGATATATGATGTGGAGTGACTCACAATAATATTAAAACATTAAATTTTATACTAAATAAGTATATGTTTATTTTTTATCTTATATTTTTGCTTAAATTCTTTTATTGGTACATTTTAGGTATACGTTTACATTTATCATTGGGTGCTTGTACCTGTACATGATGTATCTTAGTTCTTATTTTTTCCCCATTACCTGTGTGCCCTTCAACCCTCCACCCTTTCCTATTTACATACTTTGTTTCCATTTTTTTCTCTTCTCATAATTTTTCCTTTCCATTCTTTCCTTTCCCCATCTCTTCCCACTACCCCTACCCCTTGAGACTTTTTCCTATTTCAAAGTATAATTATTAGTTACTAATCCTTTTAGTCCATATTTACACTCTCAGTTTCTCACACTAGAGAAACTATTTGGTATTTACACATCTGTGTCTTAATTATTTCACTTAAGAGCATGGCCTCAATATGCATCCAGTTAGCTATAAATGACTCTAGTTTCTCATTCTCTATGGCTAAGTAGTATTCCATTTTATAAAAAAACAAACAAACACATCTTTATCCAGTTTCCAGTTGATGGGCACTTGGGCTGTTTCCAAGCTTTAGCTATTATAAACTGTACCGCAATAAACATGGGTACACATATATCTCTGTGATATGATTCTTTTAATTCTTTTGGGAAAATACCCAGCAGGCAGAATAGCTGGGGCAAATGGGACCTCCAGCCCTAGTTCTTTGAGGTATCTCCACACTGATTTCCAAAGTGGTTGCACCAGTCTGCACTCCCACCAACAATGGAGAAGAGTTCCTATTTCTCCACACCCCAGCCAGCATTTGTTACTGGCTGATTTCTTGAAAGCAGCCACATTTTCTGGCTTGAGGTGGAATCTCAGTGTTTTTTACATCTGCATCTCTTGAATGACTAGTGATGTTGAACATTTTTTCATATATTTGCTGCTTTTACTTCTTTGTCTTACAAATGTCTGTTCATTTCAGATGCCCATTTTTGAATTGGGTCTTTGAATTTGAGTGATCTGATATTTTTCAGTTCTTTATATATTCTAGATAGTAGCTCTTTGTCTGAGTTACAGCTGCTAAATTCTTTTCCCACACTGTAGATCATCTGGGAGCTCTGTTGTCGGTTTCTCTTGCAGTGCAGAGGCATTTTAATAAGATGAAATCCCAGTTGTTGATTCTATTTCCCATGCTACTGTGGTTTTGTTCATAAAGTCTTTTCCTATGTCAATATCTTCAAGAGTTCTACCTAACTTATCTTAGAGCAAGTTTAGTGTTTCTGTCTTAATCATTAGATCTTCAATCCACTTAGATCTCAGTTTAGTGCATGGTGATAGATATGGGTCTAGTTTTAATCTCTGACAGGTTGAAATCCATTTAATAAATAGGCGCTCTTTATTCCAGTGAGCGTGGTTGGCTCCTTTGTCCAAGAAGAGGTGGTTGAGTATGCCTGAAGTTGTTTCCACATCCTCTAATCTATTCCACTGATCCTCAGATCTGTTTCTTTGCCAGTACCATGCTGTTTTTATCACTGTAGCTTTGTAGTATAGTATCAAGTTGGGGATTGTGATACCCCCAGCCATGTCTCTGTTGCTTAGAATTGCTTTAGCTATTCTAGGTCTCTTATGCTTCCAAAATGAATTTTTGGATTATTTTCTCTAGCTTTGTGAAGAATATTGTTGGAATTTCAATTGGCTTTGCATTAAATCTATATAGCAGTTTTGGAAATATGGCCATTTTCACTCTATTGATTCTTCCTGTCCAGGACAAAGGGATGCCTTTCCATTTTCTTATATCCTCCTTGATCTCCTTTTTCCTGGTGCTGTAGTTTTTAGTGTAGTGGTCTTTTGCTTCCTTTGTTAGATTGATTCCTAGATATTTCATTTTTGGGGATGCTATTGTAAATGGAATTGTTTACCTAATTTCTCTCTCAATGAGTCAGCTATTTGTGTATAAAAAGGCTATTGTTTTGTGAGTGTTGACCTTCTATCTAGCTACTCTACTGAATCTGTCAATGAAGTCTAGAAGTCTTTTGGTAGAGTTTTTTGGGTCTTCTATGTAAAATATCATATCATCAGCATATAATGAGAGTTTAACTTCTTCCTTCCTGTCTTTATTCATTTTATTTCTTTCTCTTTTCTAATTGCTGTGGCTAATGTTTCCAGAACTATATTGAACAGGAGTGTTGATAATGGGCATCCTTGTCTTGTTCCTGATTATAGCATGAAAGTTTTCAGTTTTTGACCATTTAGTATGATGTTGGCTGTTGGTTTTTCATAGATAGCCTTAATTAGGTTGAGATAAAGACCTTCTATTTCAATTCTCTGTAGTGTTTTTATCATGAATGGGTGTTGGATTTTGTCTGATGACTTTTCTGCATCTATTGAGATGATTATATGTTTTTTGTCCTTGACTCTGTTAATATAGTACATTACATTTATTGAATTACAAATGTTGAGCCATCCTTGCATCCCTGGGATAAATCCAACTTGGTCAGGGTGTATGATCTTCTTGATGACCCTCTATATTCTGTGTGCCACTATCTTGTTGAGAATTTTTGCATCTATGTTCATTAGGGAGGTTGGCCTGTAGTTCTCTTTTCGGGTTGGGTCTTTCTCTGGTTTTGGAATCAAAGTGACATTTGCTTCCAGGAGTGAGTTTGGAAGCTTTGCTTCCCTTTAAATTTCCTTGATGAATTTAAATAATAATGGCATTAGTTCTACTTTAAATGTCTTGTAGAATTCATCAGTGAAGCTATCAGAACCTGGGCTTTTCTTTGTTGGTACATTTTTTATTACATTTTCAATTTCACTCATTGTTAATTGGGGTGTTTAGAATTTCTATACCTTCTTCATTTAACTTTGCCAATTCTTATATATCTAGGAATCTGTCCATTTCTTCTGTGTTTTCCATTTTATTAGAGTACATGTTCTCAAAGTAGGTATTGATGGTCCTCTGGATTTCTGCTGGTTCTGTTGTGACTTCCTCTTCTTCATTCTTAGTTGCATGGATTTCAGTCTTTTCTTTCCTTTTTTGGATAAGGTTGGCTAAAGTTTATCGATTTTATTTATTCTTTCAAAAAAACAACTCTGATTCATTAATTTTTTGTATCATTCTCTTAGTCTCCATTGCATTGATTTCTGCTCGGATCTTTATAATTTCCTCTCTTGTATGGGCTTTTGGTTTGTTATTCTCTTCTTTTTCTAGGAGTTTGAGGTTCTGCATTAGGTTATTTATCTGAGTTCTCTCTGTTTTCCTAACATGGGCATTCACTGCTATGAATTTCCCACTTAGAACTGCTTTCATTTTGTCCCATAGATTCCTCTATGTTGTACTGGCTTTATCATTTACTTGTAGAAACTGTCTAATTTCCTCTACTTCCTCTGTGACCCATTGGTTGTTCAGGAGGGTGTTATTCAATTTCCAGGTGTTAGTGAAAGTTTTGCAGTTTCCCATGTTATTGATCTCCAATTTTATTGCACTGTGGTCTCACAATATACAGGGGATAATTTCA